>CM050917.1:3731951-4107788 GCA_027742785.1 Vigna reflexopilosa
GAAATTTTATTCAATCTCAAAGTAGCATTGGTAAAGAGAACAACGCTTAAAATGTTCTCAAATTATGCAAAGATTTGAAAGACAAAGATGATGCTTTCGAATATGATTTTACATTGGATGAAAGTAACAAGTTGGATCATATTATTTGAATATTTGGTGATACGAGCATATGAAGCTTTAGAGATGTGGTTGTCTTTGATAATCATGGAAATTCATTTTTTTGTTGTGTTCTATTAAGGGATGAGAAGATACCTTCTTTCACATGGGCTTTAAAGGTAAGTTATAATTATTTGTTGTTATTTTTGTTTTTTATTAACTTGTATTTTTATTATTTGTTATATTTTCTGATTTTTGTAAAGAAATGTTTACAAACAATTCTAACTGATTAAGACCATGCATTTAAAGAAGCTATTTCAACGAAATTGTCAAATACAAAGCATGTTTTTTGCATATGGCTTTTTGCGACAAAGTTGCCAATTTTGTATTCTTTCCTTTTGTTACAAAATATAATGACTTTAAAATTGAGTTTTATAGACTATAGAATATAGAATGTGCAAGTGATTTTGAAAGACAATGAAATTTGAAGGTTGAATACTTTCGTGTAAATATTAATACGCAAGTTGAGACGTTGTATTTTCATTGCCAATTTTGGGCTTGAAAGAATTCTTTTCTTTGGGATAACGACAACCAGATATTCAGAATTTACAAATTCATATATTAAAATATTCTTGAATGTTAATTTTATTATCATAAAAATGTTTTTAATATATTTTTAATTTTATAATTATAATCATAATAACAATATTTTTAATATATTTTATTATCATAAAAATGTGAATACACGTATATGTATGTTTTAAATATATTCTTTTATAGTAGAAAAAAGTTGTTTTATCTCATAAGTCTAATATTACTTAGATGTTGTTATTGGAACGTGAAACCCTCTTTTACGACTATATTATTTAATTATGAGTTTGTTTGGATTTGAATATATAAATATTTTGAAAATATATAATAAAAGTATATTTTATTAATTATGCTTGGATTTTAGGTATGTTTCAAATTAAATCTATCATTTTAATAATAATAAAGTTTTGTTTATTATTATTTATTTTATTGTTATATTTATTGAATCCATATAATAAGGTCATTACTTAAAAGTAAAGACTTGTTATTATAATAAACATTATAAATTATTCAGACAGATCAATACGTTCAGGGGTGTTTATAAGATAAAAAGATTAAAACAATTTCATTTCTTTAAATTACATGTATAAACAATATTATAGATATATGATCATTAAACTGACTTTAAAAAGAATTTCTAATGATTAATATTATCCTTGAGTTTTCAATGGAATTTTTTTTGAAAAAATATCTTTAGATTATATGAAAATTAACATGTAATTTATTATATTTTGATATTCAACATTTAATATTTCAATGTTAATTGAATATGATTAAATTATTATGGAATTAAT
Source organism: Vigna reflexopilosa (assembly GCA_027742785.1). Taxonomy (NCBI): domain Eukaryota; kingdom Viridiplantae; phylum Streptophyta; class Magnoliopsida; order Fabales; family Fabaceae; genus Vigna; species Vigna reflexopilosa. Next base: position 3,733,433 of record CM050917.1, read on the forward strand.
TATTAATCAAGAAAAAAGTTCATCAATTTTCGAAAATAAAATTGAATTTTATCTATATAAAGACCTTGTCTAGATATTATAATTGAAAGAAAAAAAAAATTAAGTAATCATATGTTAACTTATTAAAATTTAAAAATTATATCATATTCTAGAATTAATATGGTAATATAAAACTGTAAAAATAAAAGAAAATATTATATTAAAATTACTCTAAAAGATACTTGATATTATTTTATGGTTAAGAAGTATTGTTAAATGCTAACCTTGATTGATACATTAATGAGTTAATTTATTATTGGTTTAGTAACGAAAGGATACTGTAAAAATAATGATGTCATAGAAAGTAAGACGCAGAAAAATGAATTAAATTCTCATAAAATGATACTTGCAATGAACATGATGTAATGTAAAAGATAATCAAACCATTAAAAAAGTAAAATTGAAAATAATACTTAATTTATATTCACTATTCAAGCAATAATACCTAAAAAAATAAGTATTTTAATATAATAAGATGAGGTTCTTTTAATTTTAATTTTTTTAACAGAAAGAGAAAACAATAAAACTCCTTCTCGGGTCATTCTTAAACCTGGAACAATTGGATTTGCCACTAAATTACTTTCCATCGTACCAAACCTATCAAACTCCCTTAACATAAAAATTTTATATTCAACCATCATGTTCATCATTGCCAGTATAAATTAAATCATGAATATAAACAAATCGAGCCTTGTATTATTTATCAATGTTTCCATTTTCATTGTATTTGGTTTTGTTAACTCCATCAATTTAGTAAGTGTTCATGTTTGATTCTTTTGAATGGATTTGATCTCATCATCCATTATCAATCTCCAATTTTCACTCTTTACAGCTTCCTCATAGCTTGTGGATTAGTTGAGACCACTACAGTCATATGTCCCTCATACTTATTCATCCATATAGGAGTTTTCTTCTCTTTGGATGGTGTAATCATCCAATTTAGATTATTACTAAATAATAATATTCAGTACAAAAAAGTGTAAATCTATATATTATGTATTCACATTCTTTTGGAATTTTAATTAATTTTTTTTACTAAAAACATTTTTTATTAACAAGGAGGTATTGGTGAATTCATGAATACATAAATGTTGGGTCTATCAAGGAAGAGATTTACTGGGGAGACACAAACACCAATGAGATATAAGCCCAACCATATAAAGGATCGACATCACTCTCTATTCAAAACCTTAAGGCAATGAGTTAACGGGTCTTTCATCTTTATATAGTGTTCTATTTCCTCATTTTTATCCAATGTGAGACTTGGACTCGCACTTGCATTCCCAACAATAAATATATACATGAATCCATTTCTACTCACATTAGAGATTCGTTATCAATTTTCAATTACTACATGTGAAATATATATTCTTGTATATATACGACTATAGCATGCGAAAACCATAATCACAAAAATACAAAAATAAACTATTGACATTAAAACATAATACATATAACATTATCATCAACTTAATTTATACAATTCATTTCATACCAATATAATAAAAACTCTTTATATTTTACTAATTTTCCTTTATCATAGTTGAATAAACGTTGTACTATCATTATTTATCATATATATATATATATATATATATATATATATATATATATATATAATATTTCAAAATAATTATTAAATATTAAAACAAAACAATATATTTAAAAAATATAATTAAATTAAAAAAATAATATAGTTGAAGGTATAAAAAAAAGGTTAAATATGTTTTTAGTCCCTATACTTTTGGACGATTTTGGTTTTAGTCCATTTTCAAACTAAGGTACAATTTAGTCCTTCAACTTTAGAAAACTCTTGTTTTAGTCCTTTTTACCAAATTTTTTTAACTTTATTTGCCGTTTCAAACGCGTTTCTCAGTTAACATTGAAGCAAAAATGTGTCAAACAGTGTAAACAATCCAAATGCTATAATAATTCAAAACAATAAACAAAAATAAATTATAAACACATGAGTAAACTAAATAACTAACAATAAATATAAATAAAAATAAGAATAAAGCACATAATGAAGATAAATATGTATAATGAAATGAAGGTCATTGCTCCGGCATCATCATTCTTGCCCCCTCCACCTCCCATTCTTCTTTTACCCCCTCCTTCCACCTCTCTATTCCTATTTTATTCTTGAGTAAAGTTTTACTTTTAGGTTAATATTTTTTATCTTCTTCTCACTTCAATCCCCTTCACACGTCTTCTTCTTTTTCTTTAACATTTGAATTTTTTTTCCTCTCTTTCTTTCATTGTGGTATGAGAGGTTGCAATGGTAGTGAAAGGAATTGTTTCAGCGGTGCCAGTTCTCAGTAATCAATCCTGGATTAAACCCTAAATTAATGTGTAAATCTTGAACGGATATTAACATTTGTTTTATCTTAAACGAATCCGTTTTACCTTAAGCGGATATTGACATTCGTTTCACCTTGAACGGATGTTGACATCCGTTTTACCTTCAACGGATGTTGACATCCGTTTTATCTTGAATGGATGTTGACATCCGTTTTATCTTGAACGGATGTTGACATCCGTTTTATCTTGAACGGATGTTGACATCTGCTTGACAATTTTTAATCCAGGGAAAAAATGACACAAAGTGATACGTGTTGACATCCGTTTAATGTTGGAATGAGAGGCATAAAGCTTGCAAAAAAACATGGATTCTCCCAGGTCAGTCATGCAGCGTCTTCGACCTCTCTCCTGTGAACTATGTTTTGAGGTTCAAGCCATGAGCGCAGAGAAGCTCCCTTTCATTCTCCCCGCTGTCTTCACCATCGGTCCCAGAGTCGACAACCACGACAGCCTTCTCAAATACACCAAACTTCTCTCTTCCCACGACAAGTTCTCTTACCACGGCTAGTGGAGGTGTGGCTGCTGGAGGTGTGGCTACAGGAGGTGTAGCAACTGGGGGTGTGGTTGCAGGAGGTGTAGCAACTGGGGGTGTGGTTGCAGGAGGTGTAGCAACCGGGGGTTTGGCTGTAGGAGTTCTAGCAATCGGTGGTGTGGCAGCTGGGGGGTTGGTCGCTGGTGCTGGTGCAGCAATTTTAGATGGAGGCGAAGTTGTGGGAGATGATGCGAGGGTTGCAGTTGCAACATTCGGGGAGGAAGATGGTGGAGATGACATGGGAGAAGCAACCAGCGCTGGTGATTTAGGCTTAAAAGGGGTGGTGACTGGGGATGCAGAAGGAGTGGTGGTGGCGGCCGGAGGGGTCGTGGTGGGCGTCGCCGATGGAGACTGGCCTTCGACGGCTGTGACGACAACGACGATGAGTGCGAGAGAGAGGTGTGACTGTGCGGATCTCAAATGGGGGAGGTGTGAATGTGCGTATCTCAAATGGGGAAGTTGAGGGTTTCTCCTAAATACCATTAAAAGTAAAAAAAAGTAAAAAAATACTAAAAAGGTTAAAAAAGTAAAGAAAAAGGACTTTTTTGTAATAAAAAAAAAAAGGGAAAAAATTGGGAGGTGAAAGTTGGAAATGAAGAGGTGGAGGGAGCAACTCCTAAAATGAAATATGAAAAAAATATAAATGTTTAGTTTCTCTTACTTTAAAATAACTTATCCATGCTAAATTCTATTGCTCAATAGATTAAGTCACTCCCAACTATTTTGAAATTTCATTAATAATTTATTTATTTATTTTTAAATGGAAACATTATGCAAGCATGAAAGATCTGTTCTCTCAAATATCAATTTATAGAAGTTTATATTACTATTACATTAATATTTTAATATTCTTTTTTAATGTTCATTCACACATCAAGCATTGTATATTCACATTCATATTCATGACCTCAAAATGCTAAGTTACATGTTTTACTACTTTTCTACATTTTATGCATTCTTGAAATTTGATAAAATTAATATTTAAAATTGATAACAATAATATCATTAATGTAACATCTCAAATGCAAAAATTATATTTTTACTACAAATCTGATAAGTCAGAGTGAAGAGTAATATTTTAAGAACAAATTGTAAAAGTTTGAGCTCGATCAGTGATTAACAAAGCTAGAATCTAACTTTTATTGAAGTAACTCAAAAATTGGACATAGGTGTCGTCATTTCACTTTGCGAAAAAAATTTATCTGATCACATACTTCTAAATGAAAATCCTGACGATCAAAATGAAGTACCATATCTTAAGAACTCTAGATAAAAAAATTTGATTTCGATCTAGTGATTAACAAAGTGGGAATAAAATGTTTATCAAGACAACTCAGAATTGGATAGTATGCGAAAACCTAACTTTTACACTAAAATGTAGGAATTATTTCCCTTAATATAAACTTTTAATTGTAGATCTCACCAATTATAATGAAAAACAATATTTCAATAATATTTTGTAAAATTTAAGTCTAATCAAATGATTTATGAAATTATGATCACAATTTTACTTAAGGAACTTAAGAATTGAAACTCAAAATCATCTTTCATTTTTAGACAGTATAAATATTTAAACAGTCTTATTATAGATTATTTTTCTTATATGATAGTCAGCTATTTATATAGTATAAGTTAATTAATTAAAATAAAAAGAGTATTTTTTTATTCAGGTATTCTTTATCTCTTATTAAATTTATTAATCCCTTACTTTTTCTTCATCCTCATTAAAACTGTCCACTTCTTCATCAATATTTTCTTCATTTTCACAACCCTATCTATACTTTCACCATCATCGCAGGCCAAAAATGCCACAATTTGTTTTTTCCCCAATTCCATTACTTCTCTTCCTCAAAAATCATAACTTTACTAACAACAATATTTTTAGAAATTAGATCAAACAATTTGTAACTCTTGGATTCCTGACTAACACCCAACAATACACAAGTAATACTTCTATTATAAAATTTAGTCCTCCTTGTTTCTAGAACATGATGAATATGAGCTATGCAGCCAAAAGACTCGAAAGTGATCCATTGTAAGTTTTATGCCATTCCATGCCTCTTTTGGTGTTACATCCTTGACTACCAAAACTTTATCAGGATAAAATATCTTACAAGTCCACGATCAATAATAATAATCATAAACATTATCCTGAATCAATCACAGTGACACGTAGATGATGTTCAAATGTTGTAAAAAAAAATGTTGTCTAAATATCATTATTCTAATTAAAATGGCTATACCTTTTTCTTGTAATTGTCTAATGTTCAATTGAGCAACAACTTTACATTTCCTTTTCCCATCACATTCATGTGGGAGTTGTTCCCTAACTTTACAAGAATGGCAAAATTTTCATCAATTTCATTAAATAGAAATAAATTACTGCACATATGATTGGATGAACCCGAGTCCAAAAACCAAGCATTTTCTCTTTTAGCCTCATACATCTCTACACAGGACATAAAAACATTTCTTCTTCATCATCAATCTCTACATGAAAAGGAAATTCATAGCAAAAATGCTCAAGTTGATGACATTATGGTTGCCTTGTTGAAGTTTGCTTGACCTCTTCCTTTAAAATACATACTATGTCACTCTTTACTATATTTCATCTCTGTCCTTTAAAATAATATCAACACTTGGATTAATAGACTGAAAGAAATAATTCTTTAATTTCTCAACTTCATCTCATCATTCAATTAACTCCCAATATTCTTTAGATAGAAGAAAAATTTAAATTAAAATACTTCAACGACCATCAAAGCGTGTACTAGTTAAACAAAACTCCCATATAATATTTTTTTTTAGGTTAAATTCCTTAGAAGGATGCATAGGAAGATTAATATCTTAACCTACAAGATCCTTACAAAACCAAAACTATAGAGAATAACATCCTTATAATTGACGTGAACTAACTAGAAGACAATGCTCCTTGGTTGACATGAGAGGTTGAATTTGGTAAACTCTATGCAACTTTTTTGGAGACATGCTCTCATATATTATCGAATATTCGAATTTTTGGGATTGTATCAAATATCTTCTTACCATGCTTTTCTTTACTGGGAAACATGCTTTTCACATTTTCTCCTTTTCTTAGGAAACAAAACTCATTGGCCACTTTTTCTCTTCCTTCAACCCTAACAGCATCATCTTTTCTTCTTTCATAAGAGTAGGTTTTCTCTCATCTTTTTTTTATTCTCCCAACTACTCTTTCCACCACTATATTCATGATCGCTGCTTTCTTATTAAGAAATCAAGTCTTTTCTTTTGCACTTCATTTTTGTCACTTTCTCTACATTTGGGTTATTTACTTATAACCAATATTTATAAGAAGTACTCTTTTACTATTTGTTTTTTTAATATCTTAGTTTCTTCATTTCTCTCTATCAAAATAATAATACCTTAAATACTTTTTTTTTATTAAATTATTATGAATTTATTTCAAAGTCTAAATTTTTTATCAATTATACTTAATTATTCAGTTATATTAAAAATAGAATAAACTATTTTGATTTCCATAACTTTAAAAAATATTTTAACTATCAAAAATTGTTTATTTTTTTTATCTAGATTTAAATAGCATTTGAAGATGACATCTCTTTTTCAATTGTGTTTCTTGATTTTCTCCTCATCAAATAATAATTTCTTAATCATCTTTTATATATATTTGGTTGAGATTATTAATCAATTATATTTAATTATTCAGTTATATTTAATTATAGTATAGGTGAATATATGTGATATAATATTAATATATTACATTTGAAAAAAAAATGGCTTTTGTAAGGATATAATTTATTTAAAGAACATGTTTTTTTAGAGGAAAATAGAAATTTTAAAAATTAAAAGATTAAAATTTAAAAAATAAAAAACTAAAATAATCTTATATAAATTTAAATATTTAATTTATTATTACATATTTATTTATTATTATTTTCCATAATTAATTATATCATATAAAAATTTAATCTTCACTCTACAATAGAACCCAAGATTAAAACTTAAAGTTTGTTTAAGAATAAATACAATTTGGTATTAACCCTAAAAGAGCATATTTGTAATTCTTGGTCTTCTTTAAACTTGTTAGCTGTCACAATCTTGTTCCACTCCTTTACAAGTTGTAGGTGTCTGATTTCATAGTCTAATTCTTCATTGATATATTTTCTCAAAGAGGAATCCAACACAGGAACTTCCAAACCAATAATTTTATCATTATTTTCCTTTTTTTTTCCTGTTCAGAATGTGTTACAATATAAAAATAATATTTTGTTTTGAACTAAAACATATGGTAATATATGAGTATTTCTTTCCGCATCATTTAAATTCACATCTTCATCTCTAATAATAAGAAATCAATCAATATTTTTGATCTCACTGACAGGTTTAGGCTTAAGCAACAACAGTCAGGTTGGATAGGGTTAAGGTCTAATATGACAAATCCCACCCCATCTCAAATTAATGTTTACCATAAAATTTAAATATAGTTTAGTCATGTGTTGTTGCCTATCAAACTAACATTAATTTGAATAGTTCTGAATATTAATGAAATTTTAATTCAATATTTGTATTCGTATGTTAAACACCTATCTTTTTACTCAAATGTTTTTATCCATTTTAATCCAAATTTTAACCAAGCTATATATACATATTTTTTTTGTAATGTAGCTACAAGTTAACAGTTAGCAGAGTGACATGTAGACCTGTCACCCACGTTATAAGATTTGACGTTAGCTCACATGAGTTAGGGTTAAAAAAAAAATCTCTAAAACAAAAGAAAAAATTATTAAAAAAGTTCACAGAATCAAATTTCTCTCAAAATCTTTGGGATTAGGACCAATCTATAAGCCTTGTTAAGATGAAAAGGAAATATAAACTCATTTAAACTTACCACAAGTAAAAATTAAAGCGGTTAACAAGAACTGGTCTGCGAATGAATATCAAGTAACCTATCAAACTAGCCTATGAAATTGCAAATAAAAATTCAAAACAACTATATTACTTTACATCCTAAAAATAGCAAATGGAAGGTAAACTATGATAACGAATCTGCAAATGAAACTAACAAAGCTTTCACTTCATTCCAAAGTCTACACTATATATGGATTTCTTCAAAAAGGATGTTCACGTCATAAATAAGATAAGTGTAATATCCACTAAAGATCCATTTTGTGACAACTCCAAAACAAATTTTTCCGAACAAACCAGACAACAGAGATGAGATTGCAGTTGTATGCAAATTAACCACAAACATGATGATGTATACATATAATAGTAATCATATTAATGATGATAAAGGTTTTATGTTATCTGTAAAAACCAGAAGCTGCAAAATTTTACAACTGCAACTTTTCTCTCGGTTTGATGGTCGTACAACTGCAAAACCCAAATTTACATGTAATCACAATCATGCTGCTCCCTTCCTAAAACAGATGAGATTTTGACAATCTAATGCAAAACGAAGAAACTTACACTTTCATCCCAAAAATTGCAAGACAATGTTCTGAAAGCTCTATTAAATTGAGGGAGAACATTGGTAATCAGTTGTTGAAACAAGCAAGAATTTTTTTATTTTTTTATTTTCCCTGTTTCGCTTGTAATGGAAACATTTTTTTCTGATTCAACAATTTAACGTGGAAAAAAGTAGGAAAAATCTATAAGAAAACAGATAAATTTGCTAAGTTGCATTTCAAAACGCCAGCAGCAATACCTCAGCTCATAACTTTCTGTGAAACTTGAAGTATGGTTAATGACATATGAGAAGAAACCATGCTAAGGAACCCCAAATTAAAAATATACAAAAAAATGCAGAAACTTATATTAACCATAATAATCAAGCAGTATTATAGAAAGAAATGATTATAAGGACACACAAACATAACAGTAATTATTGTGAATAATGGTTATTATTATGCTTCCTAAAATAGCTTCCGAGCCTTGTATATATGGATTGTATTCTCAGCATAATAATAATATAAGATTCCATCCTAAATTGTGAGAATTGGTAATCAAATTTACTTGTGAAACTACCGCAACAATAATATCATTTCTGTAGCTATATTTTTCTTAGAAGAATTGTCGTTTCTTGTTTTGTGTTTGTACCGATACATAATGGCCCGACTTTTTACACATAAAGCAATTTCCTTTTTTCTTAAAAGTGGAGTTAGATAGTTGGGACAAGATTTTTTAAAATTATTTTTTCTTGTGATTAGGTTTGTGTTTGTACCTTTTTGGAGCAAGTTTGTCTTCTATCATATTTTCTTTTGTAGACAAAGCTTTGACCCTCGCAGTAGCACACTCTTTTCTAGTGGTATCTTCAATAATTATGTGTGTGATGAGCTTTGGAAGTGACATTTATTTATGTTTGTGTTTCAATTGTTATTTGTAATGAGTCCAGGATGACGATGATTTCTCGATCATAAATTCTGAAACAAACTCATAAGATAAAAGAATGTTTTTCGCTTTGATATCTTCAAGGAGTTTGTGGTACTCATTAATTTGGGATTTTATGTCCTTATCTTCAATCATTTCCTAACAGTAGGAATTCCCAATGACTAACGTTTGTCTCACAACATCTTCAACAGTGTATTTGAGAATCAGCAAATCCCAAATGTCTTTTGCTTTCTTATAGAAACTATACACATCGAATAAATCATTAGAAAATGCACTACGTAAAGTATGTTAGCATACTTTGTTTGCACGAATCCAATCTTCAACTTATTTTGAATTTGAAGGGATATTGGAGTTGGGCTTTGGAGATGAAAGAACAAAAACAACTATGTACAAGTCTAAAAAGATATACACGCATTCTTGCCAATGTAGAAAATTTTTTACCAAGGAAGACGTTGATTTTCAACACATTCAGAAAAGGTTTGCGAAGACCATTTGAGTTTCAGAAATGTTTTGATTTTCAAGGTTTGAGGTGTTGATGTCAGTTGTAAGTCCTTAAGATTGTTGTAAAAATGCTTACAATAATCACGAACAAATTTTTTTTTGAGGTGTGTAGATCCACTATCCTTAAGGACTTATCTGTGGTATGTTGCGCAAGTCTCCTAGGATACAACATGAACATTTTGAAAAATTTCGAGGATACAGAACTAGCAAGAAATCTCCTTTTGGAGAAGAGTGAAGCCTAGGATAAAAAAGATAAGAGAAGAAAGAAGAACCGAGATGGGAAGCTCGTAGAATAAAATTTCTTTGAAAGGAGAAGAGAAAGATTCTTTTCTTTTTGTGTGTTTAGTGGAATGACTAGGGTGCTCTATTTATAGAGTTAGAAACACATGAGGGTGTAGATCCACTATCCTTAAGGACTCCATTCCTTACAATTTTGACCAAAACTATTCAAAGAAAACCTCTTCCCAAGCCTTGTCGTGAAGAATTGACCATGGAAGGCAACGTTCATCCGCTAAAATCGGAAACAATATTTTGCAATATAAGCCACAAAATTTACAACAAAAATGACATGTATACTGTGCCAAAATGTTGTCAAAAAAGTTGTGTTAACATATCATTGTCTCAATAAATTATTTCTAATTCAAGGCTTGACAAGTAGTCAAGGGTTACAACCACTAGGAAGGTGTTGACTATAATGACATTCTCTTTGGTGGTTAAGCATGCTTCTAATAGGGTCTTGGTTGCCTTGTAGCAAGTGAAGACATAGAGCTTGAACAATTGGATGTGAAGACAACATTTGTCCATCTGATGCATCTCAAGGTAAATGTAAGGAGTACTGGGTGTGTATGCTAAAAAGATCATTGTATAAGTTGAAACAATCCCTTAAGTAAGGGTATAAAAGGTTTAATTGGTTCATTATATCTCAAGGTTGTAATAAAAGTCATTTATGATCCACGTGTCTATCATAGAAAAAAAGGTACGTAATGGTGAATTTGTCTATCTATTGTATGTAGACAATATGTTGATGACATTTGAAGACTAGGCTTAGATCAAACTTCTAAAGTCACTACTAAGTAGTGATTTTGAAATGCTAAACATTAGTGCATCAAAGGTGATTGGGGATGGAGATTAAGAGGGGTCGAACTTAGAAGAAACTCTATCAATGTATATCTAAAAGGTTTTGAGATGCTAATGAAATGTCTTAAAGTTATGAGCATACTTTTGATAGCATATTCTTTGAATTTTCTTCCAAAACAAAGTTAATGTTTATCATTTTACTCTTTTTTTTTCAATATTTTTATTACATTTGGATTGATATCTATAAAGAATAAAAATTGGACTTATTAGAAATATACATAATTGAGATCAGATAACATATCATTTCCATGTTGGTTATTCATGTTTGATCAATATTATGACATACGAGAAACAATAGTGATGATTGTAGCTAGTCACATTACTTAAGAATAAAAATTATAATGGTTCCTTGTTGTTAAGTGAGATGAACTAAATTGTGTGATATACATGTGTGGTTAATATGAAGTCCAGATTATTAGGAATTTTATAATTTCTAATTGTTAGATATATTATCTTTATTTTATTTTTATCTTTTATCTTTAGTTAATTTGTTATTATTTTTTATTTGTATTTTGGACTTAGTCTATATTTCTTCTATTATAAATAAAGGATTTTATGTGTATATTTAATACAAGAGAGATTAATCTAATATATAGTTTTTCATTATATTCAACACTAATAACTAATTATTGTAAACTATATATACTTGTGTAAAAATTAGATTTTATGACGACTTATTATGACAATTATAATTCATTTTTCTATGCTAGTTATATTAAAACCGACATAAAAAGTAACAACGATAACATCTTTTATCAAAGTACAAGGTTTTTTATCGCTAATACTTATAACTGCCATAGAAAATTAAAATATTATATTATTTTAAATATAAAATAAAGATGGTTTTTTTACTATAATAAGCATAATATGTTTAATTTCCTTTCATTCTTGTGTTATTCTCACTTTCCTCATCTCTACATTAGACTAGACTCCCAACTTTCCTCCTCACTGCATGCACCCTTTCTGCACCATCCTCTTCTCTTCATCTCGTCACTCTAGTGATCGTCGTCTCCTCACTTTGATGGTCGTTGCTCTCTTGTGGCACTCCTACTTTCGCTTTCGTAACTCTCTCATTTGATAAATGGATGATTTCCTCTCATTTAGGATTTTCTTCATTTCTATTGATATCAATGCAAGTGTAATAATGTGTTTTTTATCCCAATGTTGGAGTCCTAGACCTCCTTGGCAAAGAAATAAGCAATGAGAGTGATATTGGAGGCGAAGAAAGGGACGAACGTAGACCTCACGAATGTGACGAAGAGGCAAAGGAAGCAAAGTAGAGACTGAATGATAGTGGTGATGAGCATGAGGTTAGAGTAAAACATGCCACCTATAAGGGAAGTTTGAGGTCTCACACCATTGTTGAGAATTTAAAGGTAACGAGCAATGATGAAATTAGGGTTTCATGGAAAATTTGAAAAAGATTCTAAGTTGTTTGTTCCAAAACCAGTCTAAAAAATAAAAACTCTCTATACCAAATGTATCTATGTCGATTTTGGTACAGACATAAAAATTCTTTTTTAATCGACATAGAAAGCCATCACAATATTATATTAACATATATCTTATTTAATTACATTTAGATGAGCATGTTAGATTATTAACAAAAAAAAAAGTGATGAGCTTAGTACATGGAAACCCAATTGGCCAATTAGGAAACAATGAGAACCATAATAGATTAAAATTCACTATACTTGTATGAATTGCAAAATCCATCATAAAATGCTGCATTCTAAGCCATCAACAAGAATCCGTGAAATGGTATGCATAGAATTAAAACATTGAGAAATCCCCCACAAAAATGGATAATTTTGGCAAGGTAAAAAAATAATTATGATTGTCCAAGAAGTGAAGGCATGTAGAAAGCATGGCTTTGTGCAATCTCAATGCGTTCACGGGGATCATTCTGATTTTCATCTCTCAGAGCTTGGAGAATAGCTTCTGATGAAGAGTGTTCCCTGAGAAATGCAAAATGCATCAGTAGCAAGGTAAAGAAACTTGTAGCATAGCTAAGGTGCATTCAGCCCTTATATACTTTAGTTTATGTACAATTTTCATTTCTTTACTTTGTCTAATATATGCAAGTAATTGAGTAATTTCTCTAATAAGTAGAAAATATTTACATAATTAACCAGTTAAAGGTTATTTAGTGGAAAACATGTACATAATTAACCAAGTAATTAAGTTAGAATTAACCTCTATTTTTATAGCTCTAATAAGTAGAAATTATTTTATCCTCTTTTATGTGTGAAGAGGCGTGCAATGGTTGCAGGAAATGAATTACCTGGATATCAATATTTTATAGAGTGTCTTCAGAATGGGGCAAAGTTCAACAGGAGCAACCGGTTTGTTTTCTTCTGGGTGCAACACATTCAGGCTTGAATGGCTCAAAAGTTCAAAAAAGGCCTCCACTGCTGAAACACCCTACAAATATAAACAGCAACCATATTTTTTGAATCAGAAAATTTTCAATGAGTATGAAATGCTGTGTACAAACTAAGAAAATCCACAACTTATGTAACAAAAAGCATTTGAGGGACAATAATGTTAAGTTTAGTTCCATTACTTTAAGATAGTTTCAGAGCTTATTCTAATTAAGTTTGTTGGGTGGTATCATCTATTATCCGGTTCTCCTTAATCCTACTCTGAAAATGTCTAATCCTAGTGTGAGGAGGTGCTCATATCCAAATTATAATATATAAATGAGTGTAAATCTCAATTACTAAATCAGTTTTATAAGGTTTAGTTAGATTTAAATTCCACACAATAGTAATATCATATACGTCAAAGCAGATGAGGAAAATTTCCATTTGTTAATGATCACTTAAATCCAACTAAAGATTTTAAGCCTCAAATGCCAATGATAACATGGGGAAGTCCCATTGTAGATATCTAACTAGAATGTAAAAACGTTGATAAGAAGAAATTCAAAGCCACATCTACCCTTCTGAACATTTAAGAATAAATCTACATTGAAAATGGAAATTGCAGGGATGCTTAAAACCATAATAACATACAAAAGTTCCACTAAACTACATTTAAAATTACTGAAAGTGGAATTATAGCACTTGTTCATAATATTCACTTTTTAATGCATATTATAATACTATTTGTACATTCCAAGGTGCAATTAGAACAGTTAAGGAATTCAGAGTATGTGTTTAGAACAAACCAAGGGGAAAAATACACAACATACCTGAATCATTCCTTTGCCACTGATGCTGTCACCCATGTCTGGGCTTAATTCACCCTTAGCTAGCATCTGGCCATACCATGCATTACGACCTTTTAGTAAAGTCACATAAGTGTCAGCCAATAATGGCCCTGCAAGTTTCTCAGGTCCTTCAGCCAACAAGTGAGTGATAAATATCATCTCTGATGTGCAGTGTGCAAAGTATACAGATTTGCTGGTAGCACTCTCATTGGTAAGGGCTGCTACCATACCTGACAATAATAAGGACAATATGTAGTAAAGATTGTCAATCAAAGTTAATGCAAGCTATGGAAATGAATAAGGGGGATGCTAATATCACAGTAAAAACATTCCCATTTTCCATTTGCTACAGCAATACTAATCAAAAGGAAGACAACAAGCAATGGCATTGACACCCAAAACACTGAAGATCAAAGTGTATTATTACCAAAAATAACAAAGGTGAGTTATTAATGAACTGATCTAGGAACTTGCCATTGGGAGAATCAATCCCACTTTGCGAACATGAGAAATACAATTTTGGTAAAAACTGCAATAAAAGTAACTCTTCTGTTAGGACTTCTTAAGAAGTTCATAACCACTAGATACCATATAGTTGCAGAGCTATGAAATTACTTGATAGGTTGCAGTAATATCACATTGAATTTGCTTCTTTTGTTTTATTTAACAGAAGAGTAATGTTAGTTCCATGAATACTTGATAGGTTGCAGTAATATCACATTGAATGTGCTTCTTTTGTTTTATTTAACAGAAGAGTAATGTTAGTTCCATGAATATAGATATGCAAATAGATGAGTCCATCCCTAAAATTTTCAAGCAGACCACAGAAACTAAAGCTGTTATTTTGAGGTCAAAATTCAGAGTCAAAAGTGCATGGCTTTGTAGTTTCTGCTGCATGGCTATGCAGTTTGTGTTGCATGACTATGTAGTTTCCCACTGCATGACACGACTACTGATAGGATGTAAGGTAGGGGGTAATGATAAGGGTTGGAAAGTATACGAGAGAAGAAGAAAGTATATGAGAGAAGAAGAAGAGCACCGAATGGTGGAAGGCAAGGAGAGGTCGAGCCGGATGGTGGAAGGCGGTGAGGGAGAAAGAAGGGCACCGAACGGTAGAAGGCGGGGAGAGGTCGAACCGAACGATGAAAGATGGTGAGGAATCGAGTCTAACGGCTGAAGGCGGTGAGGGCTCGAGCCGAACGGTGGAAAGCGAAAAAAAAAGGGAGCCGGTTGAAGAGTTACAGTGGAAAATAACACTGATTTATTATTCAAATCATGAAAAATACATTATGATACTCTCTATTTGTAATAATCTAATTCTCCTAAAAAAGGAAATAGGAAAACTAGGAAATCTAGAGAAAATAAAATAAAATAAAAGAATATGTATCTATTTCCTCTAATTAAGAAGATTCTAAAGATATTATCTCAAATTACAACACTTCCCCTCAAGCTGGATCATACAAGATTGTATGAACCAAGCTTGGAATAGACAAACTCAATCAGAGATAAAGTCAATAAACCCATTAAACCAACTTGGACAAACTTCAACTTGGACAGCAATGGACGAGGGCGAACTTCAACTTGGACAGCAATGGACGAGAGAGATTTCCATAAAAAATGGATGGTGACTTGCTGCAGCAAACAACAACAAATTGCAAGAATAGATGAAGGGCCTACAGTGGTGAATGGCAACAAACTGCAGGGACTAGATTGCCATTAATAGTGGCGAATAACAACAAAACTTCAAGGGACTTAACTGCCCTAAACAGCAACAAGCCTTCAGGAAACATTTGTCCTGCAGAGGCAAACAGCAATAGACCTGCAGGGACTACACTACCCTGCAGCGGCTGGAACTAAAAGGCTAACAGCCACAAACCTGTAAGGACTTAACCACCCTAAACAGCAACAAACCTTAAGGGACTTAACTGCCCTGTACAGTAACAAGCCTTCAGGAAACATCTGTCCTGCAGAGGCTAACAGCAACAGACCTGTAGGGATTACACTACCCTGCAGCGGCTGGAACTTTCTCCTCCTCACGACTGAACAACAGAACGTGTAGGTGGAAGGACTGGTGAGAACCGATCCGTACGAGGGACAAATCTGAATCCCATAACTTTGAAAGAGTCAATTCAGCGGGCAGTCTCAAAGAACAACTCTCAGTGAGCTGTTATAACAAAGCATTGGTAGAAACCAAAAACACCATAGATTGGGACTTATGGCATTAAAAGGCCAAAGACAAGTTGGAGGTCCAAAAGTTCTCTGCTGGACTTCTCCCAAATGGTGATACTTAACATTGTATCATAAGACGTACGGGCTAAACTCCAGCCCCAGAAGAAAGTGACCAATGACTGAAGAAAGAATTGACGCAGTTGCGTCTGGAGTGGTCATTTTGGTCCAAACAAGGAGCCTAACTTGGATTCCAACTCCTCCAAGTTGGATTGATGGTGGAAAACCCAAAGATCAAAAGACTGTTCAAGGTTTGCAATCTTGAGAGATTGACAGTAGCTCGCAAAGCGGAGCGACTCCGATCTCGGAAGGAAGGAAACATCGAAGATGGAGGTCAAACTGAAACAGGAGAAGAAGATAGCAGAAGCAGAAGAGGTAGGAGTAGCAACTGATTGTGGCGGCAGCGACTGATTGCAGTGGCGGCACAAGCGGCGGATGATCGAAGCATTGTTGCTCGAGAAACCTAAACTGAAGAACGAAGAGGGCGCCGACTGTGGCATCAATGGCATCAAAGTAACGAAGAGGGAATGCTCCGAAGTGGAAACGCGAGGTGAAACTTTCAAGGGTTAGTTCCTCTCCTCCTCGCGGCTGAGATGGATGTTGTCAACCATGTGAGTCAAAGTGGGTCTTGAAGAACAACCCAAGATTTAGTAAGTGAGCAGAAACGAGATGCGGAAGCATGCGACGAGAAAATTCTGTGAAGACAACGAAGATGGCAGCAATGGTTGATATGGAGGGTTAGAACAGCGAGAGGAAGGTCCGGCGAGACGACCGGCAGTGGCGCGGTTTGATGCCGATGACGGGAACGCGGCACGTGACAAACACGCACCCGAGACCAGCTGAAGAATGGCAGCGCGTGGAGGCGCGTTGAGTGGAGTCTAGTCCTGACTCCGGCGGGGTTGGTCGTCACTTGAAGAGACGGTCCAGATCCACTGGTCACTGGTCGGAACTACGACGGTGACCGGCGGTGGACGGTGGCTGGCGACGTACGGAGGCCGGCGGCGGACGATGGACGACGGCGAAGAGCGGCACTGCACAGCGGAAAAAGCAACGAAGGCAGTAGCCTTTCTTGGATTATTCGAAGAAGAGACTTTCGGTCCCAAAGGGAATGGGTTTGAATCCCACTCTAATGATACTCAGAAAAACTCTCTATTTGGCAATACTGGAAAAAAAGCCAGAACTTGACTAGGACAATTGGAGCCCATTAAAAACACAAGTTAAAAAAGAGAATTTTAGGGGGCTGTCGGCGGCCATGACGGTCTGCCGGCAGACAGCTGAAGCGGATCAGATAAGCTCTGATACCAAGTGAAAAATAACATTGATTTATTATTCAAATCATGAAAAATACATTTTAATACCCTCTATTTGTAATAATCTAATTCTCCTAAAAAAGGAAAAAGGGAAACTAGGAAATCTAGAGAAAATAAAATAAAATAAAAGATTATGTATCTATTTCCTCTAATTAGGAAGATTCTAAAGATATTATCTCAAATTACAACCGTTACTATCCTAACTATTGTAACAGTTAGGATCGGCAGGAAATATTTATAGTAAATAAAGATATATTTTAGTGAAATATTCAGTATAAAATATTTATAGTAAATAAAGATATATTTGGAAATATTCAATATAATATTTATATTAAATAAAGATATATCCTAAGGAAATATGGGTGAGAAATAATTAATATAAATAGAATTAGATTCTATTGTCAGGGTAAGTTTTTTATTATTGAGTTTGTTAACAGACAACTACAATCCTGAGGGAAGTTATGCTTCCAATTAAGTGAGGGAGGTTATGCTCCCATATTCTTGTTTACTTTTGTTTATTCATATAATTCTATTACTATTAATAAGAGAAATTCATTCTTTCATTATCTTTTCTAGCTACTGTGATCGTGGTTAATTAGGTTTCTTACTCAGAAACCTAACAACTACACAATGTTTTCAATCAGAAAAGTGAAGCCTTCGTATGTATGTAGTTTGTAACATTTCTCATATAGTTGCTGCTGCATGACATGACTACACCTTATTTTCAATCAGAAAAATGAAGGCTCCGTATCTTTTATAGTGTATACACCTTGGGAAGGAGGAGAGAGATAGAACCAAAAAGAGACAAAATGATGTCTTTGATGGGGGTGATGTGATAGGAAAGGAAAGGAAAAAAGACAAGTGAGATGAGTGTAAAAATTGGTGTATAAAAAATGAGGTTGTTCCATTAGCCTACTTAATGCATAGTTACAGAATTCTCTCAAAAGTGCATGCCCTTTAACTCAGTGTGTTCACTTCAGAGGAAATCTTGTAATTACAATGTAAACAAGTGTTCAAGGCATGACTCTGCTAATTAAGGGCTGTTTCCAATTCAAGTATTTGATTTTGGTTTCACATCAGGGCACCATTTTAGGCATGGACCACCAACAACAGAAACCTGATCTTTGCTAAAGGACTCTGACACGAAACATATTATGCATAAATGGACATCTATAAGCAAAGAAAAACATATATTTCTTGGGGGATAGTTTAGAGAGCCATCCAACATAGAAGATAAACTCTTTCACAATGGAGAGAAAACTTTAGGATTTAATCTCATGATCCATAAAGAATAGGATTAATCTTCTTTTGTTTTTATCTTTTTATTTATGGATTCTGTATGCTTAATAAGATTATATTGATGAGAGACTAAATCTTTCCTTGTGGTAAGATAGAGTTTTGGATCTCGACTCAAATATTACTTAACCCAGTTATTATCAGTTGAATTTTATTTGAACTTGTATATATTCTTCTGTTATGTCTTATGGTGAAGATTAATTCCTTAATCAGTCTTTGATATAAGAACCTTATCTCCAATTACCCTTGATAATTAGTAGATTACTTTCTCAAAACTTATGAAAGTATATTGGTTAGGTAGTAGAATAACCCTCATTCACTACACTATGTACTAGATAAACTTTATAGTTTGTTGTATAATTTTGGTAAGGTTAAACTTTGATTTGTACACAAGACACTAAGATTCTTAGCATAGTAGCTTGGAGTCAGTACTGAGACCAAGCCAGTACTCCCAGGAGAAACAGAATTCAATGAGATTCGGTCCAAACAACAGCAAATATGGAGCTCAGACATTTGGAATGTGAAAAAAGCAAAGTTGAATACAATGTCAGGAAAAGGAAGCAAATCAACAAGTGAAATTGACTTACAGCCAACTCCACAACTAGCACATCCAAGGAGAAAACGATCATAAGAAAAAGGGTAATGTCATTTAATCAAATTGACCAATGACAAAGCCCTTAAGCCCTTATTTGAATTGGGTATGTTTCCCAACTAGTTTTCTTTTTTCTGTTCATTTCTCCTATAGTCATTAATCAAAGTTACTTTTTAGCACATTGTAATGCTTGAATAGCCTTCAGAACGAAAATTGGGGGTGAAAACTGAAAAACTAGAATTAGGTATCACAAAGGATGGTTATCTTCAAATGTTGCAACTATTTGTAACAAATAAAAGTCATGGCAAACAAAATACGACGAGTTTCACATTAACCATAAAGCTTATGTTATTAAAGACATGTTTAGACAAGTTTCTCCATAATCACTTCTAAAAAAGAAAAATAAAGAGAAAATAATGAAACCAACTTCTCTATAAGATAAAGTTAGCTTATGCACAAGTTAAAATTATAAATTTATAGAATTTATAACAGTTTCTACAAATTAACTTATGCCTAAACTAACTTTAGCTTATGCAAAAGCTTATTTAATTTTTTTGCCTTTTACTTTCCTTTCTGAGAGTTTTTAGGGAGAATTTTGTCCAAACAATCTCGATCTAATTTGAAGCTTACCTGCACCAATAGCATAGACATTTTTCAAGCCACCCATGACTTCATGGGTGACAAGGTCACTGTTGTCCCAGACAATAAAATGAGGTTGTCGTAGAAACTTTGCCAGAGGTTTCCTCCATTTATCAGCTCCACATATTCGAGCATTGGCATACTCCTTGTTGTAGATTTCTGAGGCAATATTTGGACCACCAAGATAAAGTATATTCTCCATAGGCACTCCAGCTGTCAAAGTATATATACATTGTAAACAACTGAGAATGAGGGTAGATAAAATAGATATACTACCAAGTTACTAGTTTCCATTGGTTGGCATGATGTAAATAAATTACAGATAACAAATAGCAGTACCTAGCCATTGGATTATCAAATTTTATATAGATTTCCTCCTATGAAGTGTGTTGCAAACTTTATAGGATAAGTCCAGAGTTATCGAGTTTGAAATATAAACAACTTCATAATATATTTTGTATGCATTTATCATATTTTATGCTGTTAATTTCTGAATTAAGATTAATTGCTTCACTTTATTATCCTTGATCTGTAGTATACCTAAATATGAATGAGAACTTTAAGTGAATTGAACTTGCTAGGAGTGGGTGAGGAAGGTTGAGTTTGACATTCATTCAAAATAAACAACATTGTCTCCACCAATAAAACTCACAAGAATGTTGCGGAAGTTTCTTTGGCTAGACTTCTTCTCTAGCTGTACTGGTCAAAAGATGAAAAGTTATTCAAGAAGTAGTATGTCATATATACCAAAAATCGGTGGATGTGACTATATGAGAAATGTTACAAAAGGGAGATATCAATGAGTCCAGAACATTGACACATAAAAGTGTCCTCAATGCTTTACAGTTATCATCCTGTTCCGAGAGACAAATGTTTTCTAACTCCTACCACAGCCGACCAGACTGATAATAAAAAAAGATACAAAACCAACCATCTATTTACTAATTAAATAATGATATCTTTAATACAAAAGTAAAAAGTTAAAGCTATATGAGAGCTCATGCAACCCAAGGTTTTAAATTGCAGTTAGCAGTTGTATAGTGATTATCAAAATTGCAGGCAAATGCAATTTAAAACCTTGGTGGAATTCCTTTACTTCTTCTATTGTATAAAGTGCATGAGAAAAAGATTGCCTTTTAAGTATAACAAAGCCACAAGAATGGAGAAAAGATAACTCAGGATAATAAGAAGAAAAATCTTACTTGCTTGGTTAATCATTTTTGTGGGAGTTATAATATGGGGAACAGGCTCCAATGCAGCCTCTATACCCTTTGCCAAAGAGATTATCACGGGCACTGTGATTCTCTCCTTCCAATATTTACTTATCTCTTCAAAAATCTCTCTTGTTTCTGTTGAAGGCAAACCATTAACCACAATATCAGCATCCCAAACAGCTTCTTGCAAGTTTGTGACCACCTTCAATGGACAAAGTGGTGTATCTATCATATTCAAACAAAATCCATCTTTCAGAATCTCATCAGCTAGGAGAGTCCTATCACCAAGCCTGGCCTCAACATATTTCAGATAAGCACAACGCCTGATCAACCTTCTCAACACATCCTCTCTGGAGTTGATAACTTCAAAGAGGTGTTTTGCTGTTGCTCTATCAACTGTCTTTCCTGGCCTTCTCCATATCCTGATTTGCACCTTATCACGGAATTGGCCAAAAGTATCTTGCAACAAAGCAGCAAAAACACTGCCCCAAGCACCAGCACCAACACTCACAATCCTCAAAGGATCACCATCAGCCTTCCCAACAAGGCTGCGAAGATCATCAAGCTTCTCCTCTGAACCATTGCAGGCCTGAACAGAGCCATTTGAGTACTCATTACTAACTACTTCCATGATGCTTCCTACCATGCATAAACACAAGCCTTGAAATGAAATCTCAACACTTTATTTGCTTCTAGTTCTATGAACTTTTCAAAAGGTGACTTCTTTCTATTCCAGGTTTTATGCCCATAAATAAACTAAACACATCACAGAATCCTATATGACCCCCCTAAATCTTAGGCCCTTCACATTCCTCTAATTCAACCACCCAATTTGACCCTTTTGATCAGAGGTTTGTGTTACCGCTAAGATGTAAAATAAACTGCAAAATCAAATCTTTCTGGTGGATCTTCGTGGATAAAAAACTAACTCATTTTCAGATTTTCGGACAAAAATTCTCCACGCCCATACTTTAGTTGAAATAGAAGAATGAATGAAATATATCATACAATAACCACTAAAAGGATGCCCCTTTTGGCTTTCTAGACAGCTCACATGCCCAAAATCCAGAGGCAAAAAACAAAAATACAAAATGTATACACTGATGTAACTTTGTTTTCTCCGTCTAGAGTTGTTTATCTACCCAGCCAAGAACGCAGCCACAACCAGTAAAAAACAAAGCAGAATACAAAACACCCTTAACTTTTCTGTGGGAATAACAGTTATGTTTATTCAACCAAAGGGTTGTTTTCTTCGGTCACAAAATATTTTGTTTTAAATGCAAGAACCGATCTTGTTAAAGGGAACAAAGGACACAACAAACAAAAATTAGGTGAGAAATAATATTGCACCAAAAATGTAAGTGAAGTTGAGCATAACAAGTGAAAACCACTAATGGGAGTGAAAAGCACAAGCAGCTTGTTTACATTTGGTCATGCCATAAACAGAAAGAAATAGGTAAGAGAGATAAAGAGAAGAGAGGGTGTAGTATAAGTTATAATGAAGGTGTATGGTTGAAGCCTATAGGCATGCATTTAAGGTTTGAAACTGTTGCCAACTTCCCTCGGTGGTTCATTAATATGAGATGACTTTGCTGATCATGCTCCATGTGACATGCTTCCTTGGCACTGAGTAAGAAATGTTTCTTACCAACTAAGCAGGAAAGAATTTCTTAGTTTCTAGAATTCATGTGCAAAGTAAGAAGGATGACCAAATTCGGCACAAATTATGAGACAAACAATGATAACTGTATATAAATAATATTTATTTTTTAAATGTTATATTTATGTAAAATGTAATATTTTATTTTATGTGAGTATACAATAATTAAGTTTTTCTTACATCTATTTGTTAGCTTTTAGTAATTTCGTTTTCCAACTTTTTCATTTTTATATTTTTTTTATTTATATATATTTGTGTTATTATTACTTTTAAATATGTATTCATAATATTATTTACTGTATGAATTTGATAAATTAAATTTTGAACTTAAAAATAATACTTTTATTTTTCAAATGGAATGTGTTATATCAAGAGTGATAAAAGATATTAAAAAGTAAGTTAATGTAATTTTCTAATTTAACAGTTTACAATTGATAAAATAAAATATTATAAAATTAATAAATAAAATAAATTGTTTTTAACATATATAAATATATGATATTAATACAATTATTTTAAAAAAATTAAATAATAAATATATCTAAAATAATTAAGGAAAATTATTAGATGATAAAGAAGAATATTGTGTAGCATCAGTATCTCCATTACACATAAAAACACTAAAAGAAACAATAGAATAAGTTAATATACAAAAGATTTTTCATAAAAAATTAAATCATTTAGACACACACAAGGTAACTTAGTTGAAAATATAAATAATACCAAAACACTTAATGACATGTTAAATATTTAAATTTCATCTGACAACTTTCACACATTCATACGTGAAATCAGACTTTTTTAATCTCAATTTATCCGGATACGTGCACTTGAGTCATGTTTGTGAAGCCATGCACTTTGGTGATAATATACTACTCTACCGAGTTACCACTCACAAGGTTAGTGTGTCAGAGTCATAAGAACCATGTGGTCATCCTTATGACAGTACCTTCTGTCACTCTCACAAACTAACCATTCTCCTTTAAATTGCAAATGTAAGTTCTTGTCATACATGTTTAAGAGATAGTCTTCTATCATACTCTTTTTCTTGAAGAGAATTTGTTTTCAAATTTATACCACCTGAAAAAAGTCTTTGAATAATATTCTTTCTAAAGTTTTTTTCATATATGTTTAAGATATAATCCTCTATCATATCATCTACAATCACTTGATATCATCTACGACCAATAAATATAATGACCTTAACTTGTTTTCTCTTTGAAGGATAACTTTTTGACATGTGAATACACTATGGATTTTGAATAGATTGAATCATTGATAGAGAGAATGCATAGATGAAATGAAACTAAGAATAAAAAATAAAAGAGAACATACCTTTTTAGGTAACCTAATATATTTAGGGTTTATGCAATTGAATAATAAAAATTAAGAGTCCAACATTTTTACACAATAATAAATAAAAGTATTAAAAAAAAGTATAAATGATTATATGAGAAATGAATCAGTTTAATTAAATTGATATTGTTGTTTCTTGAATTGCAATACATTATTTAAACAAAACTAGAGCTGTCAAAATGGGTCACAACTCGTGAGTCAACCCGGCCCGTCACAGGTTCGGGTCGGGTTGGGTTTGAAAAAATTGTATTTTTTATGCGGGTTGAATCCGTGGTAGACCGGATTGGCCCATCAACCCGCTTACCTAATTTTATTTTATTAAATTTTAATTTTAATTTTATAAAAAAAATATTTATTATATTTTTTTGCTTGAAAAAATTATTTAAGTTTCATATTTTCAAAATTAATAAACATTCATGTTGGAAGTGAAATTTGTTTAGATTTGAATTATAGAAATTTTGTAATTTTTTTTATTTAAAAAAAACTGTAATTAAGTGAGCTAGTGAGCCAACCCGTTTACCCACCAACCCGTGGTGGGTCGAGTCGGGTTCAAATTTTTTTGGCTCGCTAATAAATTAGTCGGGTTGGGTTGACTCACTAAGTGACCAATCCGTGATGGGTTGGGTCGGGTTAAGCCGGATTACCCGTTTGGACAGTTCTAAACAAAACTAAAAAAAATAAAAACAAATGTTTAGTTAAAATTGTAATGAGAGGGGAAGTGTACTTTTAAAGTATGGATAAACTTGTATATGTCAAACATTGAAGAAAGAAAATGAAAAACTATGATTAAGAAAAAGGAATCTAAAAAAAATAAAAAGAATTTTTTTATTACTTAAATTAAAGATGTTTTAATAATTAAAAAAAGACAAATATAAATGGAATTAATTGTTATTTATATTTATATATGTATGTACTCAATATTTTAGAGTGGATGTATTAATTTTATAATTTCTACCAATACAAAATATATTCAATTAATTTTATTGTTAATTTTTTTATAATGAATTACATATAAAAAAAAGAAGTTGAAAAAAATGAAGTTATTTATCTAAACAAACTAGATACGGAGAACGTATAAGGTAAACATTTATACATTTTTAAATTTTTAAAATATAATTACACATGACTTTTTCACGGAGAAACTTCCTTTTGTGGCAAAATCTAGAAGAAGAAAAATGTATTAACACATACATTAGTAATCATATTTTGGATATATTTTTATAACATTTATTTCTGTATATTACTTTTATAGCTTTAATTGATGTATTTTTTAGATATGCTATTAATTGCTAATATTTTATACTTTGTTGAACATTTTTGCTTTTGTTATTTTTCATCGCTAGCAATCTTTTGTACACTTTTCAATTTTATATATATTTAAATGG
Source organism: Vigna reflexopilosa (assembly GCA_027742785.1). Classification (NCBI taxonomy): domain Eukaryota; kingdom Viridiplantae; phylum Streptophyta; class Magnoliopsida; order Fabales; family Fabaceae; genus Vigna; species Vigna reflexopilosa. Next base: position 3,759,285 of record CM050917.1, read on the forward strand.
ATTATTAGCTCATATCTAAACTTAAAAATTACAATGCAATCTTAAATATAGATCAAGCTTTTTTTTTTTTTAATTTTTTTTCAGTTTGGGCCTATGTGTTACCCAATTATCATCTCATGAAAGGTGGCCATGAACTACATTGGAAATTAGGCCTATAAAAGCTCAATGTAACGAGAGATATTTCCTCACCACCCAAACCCAGCTTCCTCTGTGTGAGTGCAGTAATCAGAATCGAGCGATGGAGACGAAGCCGAGCGAGATCAGCAGCGGGAAGATGTTCGGAGGCTACAACAAGAGGTTCAAACATTTCAGTCCCACACTAGGCTGCTCCATGAATTTCCACATCTACTTCCCTCCTTCTCCTTCTCCCTCTCACAAATTCCCAGTGAGTTCCTCTCATTTTTTCCCTTTCTCATTCCAATTCAACCTCTCGCACTTTCTTCATTTCATCGTGTTGTTATGCTGTCAATCAAAAGGTTCTGTATTTTCTCGCTGGCCTCTCATGCACCGATGAAAACTTCATATTCAAGTCTGGTGCTCAACGCACAGCTGCTGCTGAGGGCATTGCCTTGGTTACTCCCGACACTTCCCCAAGTAAATTACTTTTTTAATTTTTGTTGCCACGAATTCCCCAAATAAAGCTGCGAAACCTGATGGAAGGGGATTGGATAATTTTTTGTTGAGAATGTCATACTGAATTAGTAATGCATGGACGGTGGGAGGGTGTTTTTATACTTTCCTTCAAGTATAATAAGTTTGTTTATTTTTATAGTAATTACTTAAAATTCATATAAAGATTTTTTTTTTCCCTGATTGCATGTCTGTTAAAGTAATAGATGTTTTGTTTTTCATCCTGAAATTATTTTGGTGTTTTGATACACTGTTGTTTTTCATTTTAGTCTCGAATGATACTTTTTTAGCTCTATAGAATTGTAAACTTTTGATAAATTTTTATGAGAAGACGTTTATTTTAGTCCATGGTAAGAAGCATCATGCATACTTTCTGAAATTAGTTGTGTTTTGATACTTCGGAATTTTATTTTTTTCATCTTACTCTCTGAAGTTGTTTATTTGAGCTTTATAAAATGGTAAACTTTTGATATAGGTTATTGTGGGTAGATTTTTATTTTAGTCCATGTTAAGAATCAATGCGTATTTTCTAATATCTGTTAAGTCATGTGGTCACTTGGAAGAGAATACCGACATGAAAAAGAAAATTTAGAGAGCAATACAGAGAGAAAAGTTTAAGAGGGATGGAATGCGAATAGTTACATGCTACAGGGATATGTTTTTATCTACTACAATTAATTGGTTATGGAGTTTCTACTTTTCCTTTTGTTGTTAAGCTTTTATATGTTCTCAGTTTTAACTTGATGATGCAGGAGGCTTGAATGTGGAAGGAGAAGCTGACAGCTGGGATTTTGGAGTAGGTATGCCGTGTGAGACCATTACATTTGGGCTTTGAATTTTGAATAGAGCTGGACCTTAACCTTGGGCCTTTCTTGGTTTGACTTGGGAATGGGGATGGGCCTGTTTGAAAATTATCAGACTCAAGCTTTGACCAGCTTCACATTTCGCCTTAGTTTTAGTCATGTTGATTGTTTTTATTTCTGAAGGAAGTTTAGTTGTTTGTTTGTTTGTCATATGAGAATGTTGAATTTCTTGAAATTGCCATTTTGGTATGGTACTAGACTTATAATGGATGTTCTGTTTTCTTCTCCCTCTGTTGTTTGTGGCTAAGTTGATGAACTTTCATTTTGTTTGACCCAATAATGTGCTGTACACTTGGTAATGAATATATTATGCGTATTGAATTGAAGTGCTATTGAAAACGAGTGTTGTTTTTGTCATCCTTCAATGCCATTGCATGCATGGTACCATGGATGTAATGTTTTATCTCCTTCTACCATAGCCTGTGACTTGCTGACTGAGCTTTCATTTTATATTATCCAACCTTGTGTTTTACACTTGGATGAATATATTGTGAATCTATACTCTTAATTACCCAATTCTATTTTGCATAAGGAATTTATATTTGAAAATAAAAGGAACTTTGCCACTATAGTTCCTTCAACAGCATGGTAGTGGCAAAGATATCAAGAAATACTCAACCTAATAAGGGTTTATCATTTATGAGATTTGTCAATTAAGGGGAGTAAAAACGTTTTATTATTCTCTGAGGCTATTCCATTTTTGTAATTGAACTGACTCTCATTCGCATTGTAAAATTATGATTGCTTCGTTTTTCTCCTTGTTTTTTTTCTTTCTAAGTAGTAATCTTCATGTCTATTTTGAAATTAGATATCTAACTTATGATGTAAATTATAAACCTTCATTCACAAAATTTGAGTAAGGGACAATATAGTATGTGTCCAAAGCCAACTGACATATTAATACATTCTGATTAGATATCACTAGTACTTGTCCAAAGCCAACTGAAATATTAATAAATACTGATTAGATGTCTCTAGTAATAGTCCAAAGCCAACTGTCATGATTTAACCAAATTCTTACACTCACTCAAGCTAGAGTTTGTTATGCTTTAAACTTGCTATGGGTAGAAAACCCACAAACATGAAACAAATAACTAATGTTATGTTAAAATTGAATTGCACTACTACTTAACTGAATTGTCTGTTTGGACTGCAAAGGATTGAAATGGTTCTTTGGCTGGCTGTTGGCATTGCCATTCCCCATAACTCAGAAAAATAATGCTAAGCTGGATCAAAAAGTGTTAGAACTAAGAACTGCTCAAATGGCTGCCCAGTTGTAATGTGCCAAGGAAAATAAAAGAGGATGGAAATTTATAGCCTGACATGCATATTTTGCTCAAAGACAAAAAAGGTTGAATGTTTTTAAGATCGCACACCTAACTTCTGCACTTAGACCATAGCATCAACGTTACATGTCAATGGATGATGAAGCTATGGCAGTGCACTACTAAACCTAAAACTTCATCTAATTCTGTTTGGACATGGAGGGGAAAATGAAGGTACTGATTTACGGAGTAGGTGTTACCTGAGCATATTAACATGATGTATAGAAAATCTGAAGTGTAATAAGAAAACAGATTAAAAGTTCTTTTAACTTATTCTAAATATGTCCCTATTGTAGCACCTCTACTGCATTCTACTTATTTTCATAGGAAAAAAGCTCATTTTGTTCAGAAGATGTGATTGTTGTGCGGGATAATTTTAATTGTTATGGGCTATAGCTAAAGAGTTAATTTGCAATTTGTATACGTTTTAATATGCAGAAGATATTTTAATTCCATGTACATTCTGGAACAGGTGCTGGATTTTATCTCAATGCCACACAAGAGAAATGGAAAAATTGGCGCATGTACGACTATGTTGTCAAGGAATTGCCAAAGCTTCTCACTGATAATTTTCCACAGCTCGAAACATCAAAGGCTTCTATATTTGGTCATTCTATGGGTGGGCATGGTGCTCTGACTATCTACCTGAAAAATCAGGATAAGTATAAGGTTTTGATGATTATGCAACTGAAAACTTAAAGTTAAAGTGCTCGTTTGAAAATATTTGAATTTCTTGAATATAATGGATAGTTTCACTGTTAAGCAACATATGGTTTTTTATTAGTTACCTTCCCTAACTATGATATGGCACGTTAATAAATTTATATGCTACATGCTCATTGTACAGGTATTACTATTATTTTATTTGTCTGCAAATACATTTTACAGGTCTTTTATTAGTTAACTTCCTATTGGAATTTTTTATACTAATGATGGATTTTTATTTCTTGGGTTCACTTTGCATCGAGGTTAGTGGCTTAAGATATTTTTCAGGATATGTGGTACTTTAGATGTGATGTGTATAATGCTTATCTTTTATGTTGAACTTTTCCTATTTAACTGTTGGAAAAAATGTCTGAGCAATGGACGATGATCACCAGGTTCATGCTTTCCTTATTGGATATTTGGTACCAAAATCTAATGATAATCTTCTTTTGTTTCATTTAAGGTCCAATTAGAACGTTCCTTTTTCATATGTTTTAGCTATGCAAGTTTGGAATGAATAGATAATGAGTGCAGCGAGCTTAATGTTTATTGATTGATCTTTATCAGAACAGCTGAAAATGAATACTGATAACAACATGGCAATCACTCAATAAAACTACCTTCAAGATATGAGAGCCCTGTTTTGTAGTTAAATGAAACCAATATATCTTCTCTGCATCGATATTGAATACTGACTGTTAGGACATTTTTTTAGGAGTTTTAATAGTTTTGAAGCTTCTAAGTTAGAGTTGGGAGTCTACAAAAGGATTTCCTGTAGGTTTGCACCAACATTTGACATTGTGACCATATTTTCTTACCTTAGTATAGCTTTATGGGCATTTTTAATTGCATAATAGTAATGATGCTTCTTAGAGATGATGGAGTCCTAGTTGATGCCTTAAGTAGTGTGTGCTATGCAAACTTAGAAAAATACCAGTTAACCATGTTTTGAAGCTAAAATTAGGGATTATATCACCAATTGCATTGTTAGCAGTCTTGTGCATCCATCTTATGAGGTGATGGAGATGCAACACACACAATATTCTAGTTCAGTGGATTGTGTTTGCGAATGCCTGAGAGGAAAACTGTATCGAATACTTTTAAGTCTTGAAATGCTCTATAGTGGTGAATGTTGCAGAACAGTACAGTGCTAATAAGAGAAAAATATTCAGCGGAAAAGAGAATGTTGAGGGGAAGATGGTGAGACAGAACGGATAAGATTAGAAACGAATGTATTCAGGAGAAGTTGATAGCAGCTATTGAGAAGTTAGACACCCATTTATAGTTTATTGTTCCAAAAACATGTTAAGGTAAACTTGATGCAATCTGCATAGCATTTTATGTCCTTTGTAAATTAGAACCAAACCAATTATTTAATCCTTTGGGTGACCTTGTGAAATTTGTAGAACATAATTTTGTAAGATAAGATATATGGACCATATTTTGTCATGATAAATAACTTTTATTTACTTAATTAGATTCTTACTTATTTTGATTTGCATAACATGCTTCTTTCAGTCAGTTTCTGCCTTTGCTCCAATTACGAATCCTATAAATTGTCCTTGGGGACAGAAGGCATTCCCAAATTATCTCGGTGACAATAAATCTGAGTGGGAGGTAAATTTGATGAGGAAACTGCATGTTGACTTTAAACAAGGCTTTATATTTCATTATGATAAGAAGTTGAAAAATGCAGGAGTATGACGCCACTTGTTTGGTAACGAAGTTTCCCAATGTATCTTCCTCCATTTTGATTGATCAGGTAAAAGATTTTGGTTTTTGTTTATTATTTTGAAAATACTTGTGAATGATTGATTTAAAGAGTGGTAAAATTTTTACTTCCTGTCCTGTACAGTTTTATTATATTGTGGTTGATTTTTTATGTTTTAAGAACTCCAGTTTTAGCATGAATACGAGTAAATCAATACGTTCTGCCAGATATTGTGCTATCTGTCTTAGGGCATGATTTCACTTTATATAAGCATGTACTTAAATGATCGTATTGAGTTTTTGCTGGTTTTATATTTGTTACTGTTAATCCACTTTTCAGGGCGAAGATGACCAATTTTTTCCATATCAACTGCTGCCTCACAACTTTGAAGAGGCTTGCAGAAAAGCCAATGTTCCGCTACTGTTACGTTTCCATCCTGGTTATGACCACGGGTACTATTTTATAGCCACATTCGTAGATGATCACATCCGACATCATGCTCAGGCTCTTAGGCTGAATTAAGTTGTGTGCACTTTGATGAATTATGTACTTTTCTGAACTCTGCTGAATCTGCTCAGTTAATTTTGTCCTAGTACCTTGGATTGCATTTGAGTTTGGAATGAAACTTTTTTCATTGTAGTTCAAAACTAATCCTTTGTCTACTATGAAATATGATATTTCTTCTACTGAAAAGTTTATTATACATTATATTATATTTTATTAGTGAAGTATGCTAAATAATTTTCTGAAGTATGCCTCCTCCCTTCCATCAATGAATCATGGAGGTTGTGTTTTAACTGTGTTATTCATGAGGATTTTGCTACGGAAGACAATTGGACTTTTAGTAAAACTAGATCACACCCGTGAGAAGTACGAAAAATAATAGTTTTAATCAACTTGTTCACATTCAAAGCTATTGTATGATATGATTTCTTGAAAAAAAAATGCTCTAATCAAGCTGAAATCTAGTAGTCAAGTTTTATTTGTTGGTGGAGAAATTGAGAATTAATATCAGATAAGTTATAGTTTTATTGTAATGTATAAAACTAGTCACTTTTTGTGTAATTGTAATTTGTAAATTATTAATTAATATGATTGTTTAAAGATTAGAACAATCTAATATTGTTGAAGACAGCTTTATTTTCATGTATAAGATACGTAAAATGGATTAAATTATTTCTTAAAATTATAATTATTTAAATATAATAATCTCAGTACATTAATCTTATCTTAATGTCCTAAAACACTACCATTAAAAAAAGAGAACAAATTTGTAATAAAACTAAGTTAAATACCGAAATTATGTATTTGTTAGTGCAATAGATAAGAATTAATACTAATATAACATGTTAACTATAGCTGGGGTGAAATATGGTTGGGTTTGATTTTGGTAGATGCTTGAAAACAGGAAGCATTTGGTAGATGATTTAATAAACTGGGGGTTTATATTTTTAAAAGTTTTTTTTTTAAAGCATTTTTCACAAAAACTTAGTGTAAAGGTTGGTTGGTTAGACTATATAGTGTGAAGGTATAATGAAAGAAGATAGAGAACTTGTTGTGGATTATTAAATTCGAGATAAATCCAATTCTCTTTTAACCAACTTATAAAAATACATGTTATAATCAAATTTGAGTATATGCTTAATAATGTTTTTAGTCTCAATATTTATAGTGTTTGATTTTTTTTTTTAACTTTTTTTATTTAATGTGGTTCCACTGTTTATTATCTTTTAATTAATATGTCATTGTCTTGTATTTAGTTTCGTTTCTATATATTTTTTTTTTCCTTTCATTCAGTCTCATTTTCTATAAAAATGAAATAATGTTTTTTTTTAAAGTAGAAAAAATTTATTATTTGTATTAATGTTTTATTGGTATTTATATTAAAATTGATTTTTTTATTAAATATTTCTGGAATTGGTTTTAAACCAATTCTAACGAAATTATTGGATTCTATTTAAATAAATAAATTTTAATTTTATAAAAAAATATAGATTAATAATATAGTAGTGCTAAATACTTATTCTTTTTCGTAAATAAATTTAAATTTATTTAATAAATATAATAATATTTAAATGATAAATAATGAAGTATTGTTTGAGTTAAAATAAAATATAGAATAAATATTTGTCTGATATAAAAATATTAAAATTTAAAATGAAAATAATTTAAGAAACTAATTTCTATTATATAACTAACAAAATAAAAATATAGCAAGAAAATAGTGAAGATGACAAATATCTTTAAGAGCAAAGGTGTTATTCAAAGAGGAGATGATATTGGTGATGACATGTTTAGATGATCCTGGAACGAGAATGTCATCAATGTATATGAGCACTTAAAGTGTAGAATGTGAAGAATGTTGAACGAAAAGAGAAGGATTATCATTGAAGCAAAGTCAAGATGAAACAGGGTTGAACTAAGCTTATGATACTAGGCACAAGGTGTTTGTTTAAGCCCATATGTGAAGATGACAAATTTTCGTAGGATCAGATGAAAAGTCAGGTGGTTGTTTCCTAAAGACCGTTTCATGAAGATTGGAGAAATGCGTTGTTAATGTCCATTTGATGAATTGACTAGTGTAAAAAAAAGCACGCGAGATTAATTCTTTGGTTTAACAACGGGACTCAAGGTAGAAAAGTAATCAGACGTCAAAAAGGTATAAGACCTCTCAATATTACTTTTCAGATGTTATACGGTAGTGAATTCATTTGAATGGAAATTGAAAATTCATTCAATTTATTTTTATACAAAACCTTTTTTACTCAAATCTTTCTAGGACTAAAGTTTCGGTGACTAACACATTTAATCTTTTTTTCATTTTATACAAATTCACGTTGAATAACAACTTTATGTATGATTTTCTTTAGTTTTGATCGATTGGTTTCATTCATAGATACATAGGCATTCTCCTTTATCCTTCGACAACAACAATTTATTCATTCTGACGAACTCATTCAAGAAGGTTTGTTTTGTTTTGTTTTTATTTTCATTTTTTATGGGCTATAAATTAGTTGAACTTGTTATTATTATTGATATTGTTAAATTTATTTGTTGTTCATACACCGTACATATCCAAACTTAAGGTAAAACTGATAGTATATTCAAAACAATTCTAAATGATCTGAAAATTTGTTCAAAGCACCAAAATATCATAAGAAGCTCCCACAAAAAAATTTAGGTCAAAATTCAAAGTCTAAATATGTGAACTATTTTTGCAAATTTTGGAAAAAAAAATTGACAAAAAATAGAAAACAACATTTTTTTTTTAAATCTAGAAGAATAACCAGTTATGTGAGTTGCTATGTGATTTTAAATTTTTTCTACTCCAAATTGATATATAATAATGTCAAATCGGATCAATCAGAACAAATGTTATGATCGTTTAAAAATCTATCACAATTGACTTTCTAAATAGTTTTTATACTTCACAAGATCCAAAATAAGAACTCCTAATGTTTTTTCCATGAAATAAAGCTTATATGGAGTGGTAAAAAAAATACAACCAAAAACAATAATCATTCATAGATATCAAAACCAAAAATCAAAAGTTAATACTACTATTATTTATTCACAACTATAACCCCATCCACTTCATAGGTTTTGTATATAGTTTTTACATATATAAAATGTCAAAACAGAGTTACATTTGATGGTATTCTGTTTTTAAGGTCTAATAAAATTGTAAAAGTTGATCACTTTTTATTAAAAAAAAATAAAAAAATTGATTGACGTTGAAAAATAACAAAAAAAAACGTTAATTAAAATTGTAAATTACCATTTTTCGACGTTAATTAATATTGTAAATTACCATTTTTTTCAACCTTAATTGACATAAAAAATTGGACAATTTGTGGAAAATAACAATTTTCAACATTAATCAACATTTTTTTTTCTTTCGATGTCAATTTAATGTTTTTGGATATAATATTTATGTTTTTTTTACATTAAATACCAAAAACAACAACGTCAAAGTCCTTCCAAAATAACCATTTGTCTCTTAATTTTAAATCAATTGTTAAGTACATTCTTCTCCTCCTTAGTGAATTTGAAATTATCATCTATAGAGTTAAGTGATTAATAAGATTGACTGTCACAACAAAAGCTATCAGTTTGACATTCACCAAAATTGTGTTAGAATAAACTTAAATTTTAGAAATTTATTATTTTATTAGGTTTGTGTATAGTAATATTTGGTTTGATATTCATAAAAGAGAAATGGGTAGTTATGATTTTGTATTTATTAGGTAGAATATTATTTTATGATAGAATAAGGAGATTTTATTTTTAAGTGAGTTGATATTTTATTGTCAATTTTTACCCAATGTCACCTATTTAAAGGTTGTCAATGTTTAATAAAAATAACCCACTTGAAATCATGGGATCTCATCAGTGGTAGATTCCTATTGAATTAACCAATTTGAATTTTCTTGGGGGAGAAATACCTCAAGCAAAACAATTTCATACTTTTATGAATGATTCCTATGGGGAAAATTTCGAGTTTATTTGGATATCCTTTATTATACTCTCAAAAGTATTATTTTGTAATTGAAAAATCCACATTTAATAAGTTTTATTTTTCATTTTCACTCATTTTAATAACATTTTCATATTAATTTAACAAAATTTATTTAAAGATACATAATAAAATTATAAATATGAATAAGTTACCAATATTCTTCTTTTTTTCATCCTTAACACTAATTCTGATAAGATGTTAAAATCATAATCTAATCACCAAAATTTGAAACAAATAATATATTAAATAACATTAAATATTATTTTGTGGAAGCTAATATTCATTCAAGTTACTGCAAACCGTTCCCAAAAGCTTTTAACAATGACATGAAAAATTATTTGTGAAAGATAATAATACTAAGACAATAAATTATATTTGCCATTAGTAAATATGTAATTTTGTTTTGTTTTTGTACTGTTTTTTTCAACGATTCAACCATCATGTAAATGTGACTTAGATTTATTAAAACTCGTTTTGTTGTTCATTGTATTAAAAAGGAAATGTTCTCATATAATAAGTGAAATCATATTTAATTTATAAAATGTTTTGATATTATCTCAATAATTATATACATTTTTGGATAAAGTGGACTTTAGGGATAGATAATTCTATATTAACAGTATATTATTCATTCAATTGAATGTATATATTTAACAAATCTTCAACTAACCTTAAATTTTATCAAAAAAATCGTATGTACTCAATGCAATAATATCCTTTAATTATACAGATAGACGATTAAAATGAAGAAACATTTAACATATTCTTAATATATATGAAAAAAAAAATTGTTACTTAAAACATAATGAAGGTACACTTTTAATTTAACATAATCACCATCAACAATTATTATTAAATATTCAACTGATGCTTACAAGTACAAATAAACTATATATATCATGTGGCATATTAATTATGTATATAAATAAAAATATATCAGCGAAGGAAGATTTAAGGGTCTTGGATGGTTGATCCTCGAAAAGTTGAGATGATTGCATTTTTGACATAAATTCCCATGGCGAAGAACAAGAAGATGGCAACCACCAAGTTAGGTAATTTGTTTTTCTTCATAGTATCTCCAACCAAACCATAAAGTGTTGTAGGTAACTTTTGGTTAACCTTTTTCTCAACCTGGTTGACTGTTTCATGCATTTCCTTAGCTTTAGAAGTATTAGGTTTGGCTCTATCTTCATCAACACTTTTATCATCTTCTCCTATTTTTCTCATTTCCTTTGTCTGAGAAACTGATTTAAGTGGTTCTTCTGGTGTTGGTGCTTCTCTGGTTTCTCTTGCATATGTTTGGTTTAAATAAGGTTGTTTTGGTGGCGTAACTTGGGTTATGTTTTTGGGAATCCTTATGTATAGAAGACCACCTTCTAACTTGGCTTTGATCCCGTTGATGCTAGAATGAGAAGGAATGGTGAATTCTTTGTTAATTCTACGCCATTTGTTCACACTTATCTCTTCTTCACCTCTCAGTTTTAGTCTACGGTTTGTGCCAATTTGAACCTTCAAATTCTCCTTTCTGAATCCTGCACATTATTCAAAAGTGTTCAAACATTTTTGTTTCGGAAAAATTAGAAGCATCCATGCATGAAATTAAGTTAGAGAGAAAACCTTTAAGCGCAAGAATGAGCGTGTCGCTTTCTGCATCTTGAGCCCATTCATAAGATGGTTCAAAATCTTCGTATTGTGCCATTGTTAAAGTAAGTTTTCTCTCTTCTCTTTTATGGTTCATTTATACATCGTCAGAAATTCGAGACATGTGAATTAACTTCCACGCTAGCTTCCGAGGTTTCTTTTCGTGTTCTTCAGGAAAAATTTATACATGTCTGCAATTCCTCTCTTAGGGTTTTGAACTTATTCTTCCTTTGTCTGCTGTGCTAGTTATCATTCATATACGCAATGAAAAATATCATCAATTAAGGGACCAAAATGCAGGCTAAAAATTTTAATACTAACCCTAAATTTGAGTATTTCCAAATATTGTAGTGGAGAATAAGATTCTAGTGATGGATATTTTTAAGAAAGAAAATTCATCAATAAGACATAATAATAATAATAATAATAATAAAACATATATTCATCCATAACACTATTTTCAATTTATAAATAATGTGTTCGTGAGTCTTTTTATTTATATAATTAAGGCTTAATTAACTTTCTGTTTCGATAGATATTTTGTGGGATCGAGACACTAACCGGGATGTCGTGGTTTTAGGATGCTTTGCTTGTCTTCTTTTTGTTTGGGCGGTCGTTCGGTGTTTACTATTTAAGTATTTTGAGAATATGAGTTGAATGAAGTATGATTAGAAAATACCTGACTCTCTATTTATAATTTATCTCGTGAACCTTAAACTGATATAAGTCTAATAAAATATAAACAGAATATAATATAAACAGACTTACCTGAAAATTTTGTTAGTTGTTAAATATCTTTAAATAGATATTCTTGATTATTCTTTGATTATTTTATCTTTTACTTATGAATATCTTTAATAAGATATTCTTGATTATTTTATATAAGATATTTTATATGTATATTTTCTTTTATATATAAATAAAAATGGAATTTAAACTCATACGTAAATTCCTTAGCATCAATTGCAGCTATATCAGTTGTATTGATTTGCCGGGGTATGAAAGTAACATTGCAATTTAAAAGTTGTAATTGTTTAAATATATTTAATACTTCATGATGATGTGCTTTGTTATTTGGTGACCAATGCCTTTAGATAGCTAATAGCTAGAAATTAGTATAAATCAAAGAGAAAGAGGTAACTGAGAGTTACGCCATGGGATGGCCAACGACACGACACACGTCTTTTCAGACCATGTGACTCAAATCGAAGATCTAATAAAATTTCGAACCCGTGTCCGTGGCTGATGGAAGCCATCAAACTTTTCATGTACAGATAACAAAATTATTTAGGATTTTGCTTTCTTCGAGTATACTTAATAATTTTATATTGTTTAAAAATGTATTTTTCTTTTAATTTTTCCAAGAGTTTTTAAATACAAGATTGTATGATCCATTTTATCCCTCGTACCGTACTCCTAAGAAACTTAGATAGATCTACTACTACTGTTATTACACGCAATGAGATCTGGCTTGTCCTACAAGCTTTATACATATTTTTAAAAATATATTCCAATGTGACAAACTTTATATTAATATTTTAAAGTTTATTAATCATCAGTTATTAGATAAAAAATTCCTCTAAAAGTAAAATAAACGTAAAACATATTCCAAATCCAAATAAAAAATAGAAATATAGATAAATTATACATATTATAAAAAAAATCTAAATAATTAACTTATGAATATAATGACTTTTTAAAAAAAAAACATATAAAAACTTTGAACTATATATATTTACAAAAATGTAACATCAATACAACCTTTTTCTAAGATTCTAAGGAACTATTCGTTGATTCAAAAAATCATAACACGCTAAAAAAGAATTACTCTCTAACCAAAATTTTTGAAAACTCTCCTTCCAAACATGTTCCAGTACACACTAAATTCAGTATAAATAAAAGTTTGCATTCCTAAAAAAATTAAAAAACTATTCATATATTCACTTCGACTTCCTTTAAAATACCAACACATGAAGTCACACAAGGACAACCCCTAGATACACAATTGGTATTCACCTTAAGTTAATTGGCAGAGGGAACGTTGTCATATTACTTCCATAAATGAAACCATCCTACCTTATTTAGTTTGAATATTGAAAATTATAGCACCAAGAAATCAGAGACAATATTACTCATATGCTTGTTAGATTTATTTCCAACCATATACGCACTAACTCCTTAATTTGAAAAATAGCATAAGGAATCACAATTGGATACTAAAATGTACTATGATTTCTCATCCTCCAAATCATCCAAACAGTTACAGCAAGGATAATCACTTTAAGCAAAAAAAACTACAAGGAGACTTCATAAACAGAACAACCAAATTCAAAAAAGAAAACTGAAAATCCTAAAAAGCTTCCTTCAACGATGTCAATAACCGTATAGCAATAGAACAATGAAAGAACAAATAGGATAAAGATTCAACGTTATTATCATTCAAAGAACACATAAAGCATATAACCACTTTTTTTTAACCTTCAAATCATAAGAAAGCTCATACAAAAACTTCCAAAGAACCAGAGTTTAGTGACACATTATCCAAGTTAAGTTTCTCCAATCCACACATTACATACCAAAAGAGTAAAAAAGTTTTGCAACTTTTTGAGAAAGTATCTCAGTATCATCTACAATCCAACTAGGTATGTCATCATCCTCTTTAACCATTAAAAATGAAAAATCACATAAACTAGTAACACAAAAAGGAAGGTTTCAGTGAGTGTCTATCCAGACCGAATTAACAATAGAGTATAACCTTACTCTATCAAAATAAAAATTTATAACTAACTTAGATATGCAAATTTCAGAAAACAAACAATCATCCCAAAGATTAATACAATCACCCTTACCTAGTGTCCAAAAAGTATTTTCAAGAACAACATCATATGCATCCTTAATACCATGTCAAATTAACAATGATTTAAATAATATATATTTTTAATACTTATACTTAAGAAATCGACTAAGCATGAATTCAGTTCAAGTCATTTTGTCATAAGCAAACTCTTAAGTTAAACATAATATATAAGTTTTGTTTTCTAATTGAATATTAATAACTTGAAACCACCATTTACTTTAAAACCACTAGGGTAGATCATTCTAATGTACAATATTTTTTTGTAGTATCTTCAATAAATATGAACTTAAATAATAAATTTAATTTACAATAATAATTTTCATATTTGTACTATATTAAAGTAGTATGTGGGATCTTTTATATGTGTTAAGTTTATTATCCATAGACTTCACTGATTTTCCAATTTTATTACATTTTTTTTACATTATTTTACAATTTTATTATATATTTTTTTCATCAATGGATCTTATATAAACATTTTCATATATATATATATATATATATATATATATATATATAGAGGTAAAGAAGTATCGTTAATTTTTTCATACTCGTTCCAAGTTCGAAGTACCATTTGTACAAATAAGAATCCCCCCCCCCCATCACATGATTTCTTCTTCATATAGATAGATATAGGATCTATGGAGCAATTACTTAGAAGTATATTTTGTGAAATAGTCCTTCCTATATGATAGAAAAGGATCCCATGATCCTGAACCGATCTTACCTGAGATCGGAAATCCCAAGTTTGTCTATGAAGAACAGAACTAATTATATTAGTGTCTATGATGGATTTTTTTTGTATAATACTAATCGATAGGGCCTCATTATTAAGTGTCACAAGATCTCGTACATTTGAACCCATCGTTGTGGACCCGAATCCATTAGTATGAGACATTTTCTTTTCCAAGTGAAATCCCCTAGTATATGAAAGAGTGAAAAAGTGTTTTCGTTGTTGTGGAATAAGAAGCATTTGTATCTTAATGCATGTATTGAATTTATTCTGAACTATTAGAGCTAGATCTACTTTTTGGGGAATATGAGTCGAAGCCATAACAAGAATATTTCTAGTGGAACATCTTTCACAATCCCTAGAGATATATATTCAAATATTTGATATGATTTTAATTTATAAAAATGTATATTTATTTGAATTTTATATAACTCATATAGACACGATTTTATTAAGAAATATTAATAAGAAAAAAAAATTAAAGTGTATATATAGACACGTAACTTTCTTTTAGTAAAAATGATCTAGATAGATAAGTTGAATGATTAGGTAATTTCAGGAATAATGAAAATGGCCGAGGTCAAGAGATCAAATATTATTTTAACACTTTGTATTATCTATTAAAAGGTTAAAAGCACTTTTAAGAGCACGAAAAATTGACTAAGTTTGGATGGTTCATCCTCTTCTCTTACCATGCATTGTATAACTGAAATTAAATGTGGATGGTTTTATCTTCACTTAACTCGTGAAATAAATTAGTTGTATATATTTAAACTTTGATATTTACTGGCCATTTTATACCTATTCAGTTATTTTTTTTAATAGGAATTGGATGATTATGCTTAATCATTTTTGTTAGAGTCAAATAAAGTGACCCATCTGTAAATCATTTATTAAACTTTGACTTGAGTGATTGCCTTTCTCTCTACTCTAACAACTTTCTTGCTTATTTAATGTTCTTTTAATAGATAAATTGATTAACTATGTAAGACTCCTATTCTCTCTCTGTATAACATATTTAATCATGTAAGATAACATAAAACTGAATTTCCAAGTTGTATATACCAAATGTTTTTATATTAAATATAATCATAATAATTATTTTAAAGAAAAAATGAAAAAACACAATCTTGAATTGATTTCAAATAATAAGTATAGATACAAATTTACAATAGGTTTAATTATATAGTTGGTTCTTATTTCTAGTAACTTTTTCTAAATAGATTTCTTAATTATTTTTTATTTTAATTGGGTCTTTAATTGTAAAAATTAAGACAATTGGACTCTTGTCGTTAAATTAGATGAACAGTGCTAAATGTTACCTGACGTTGCACAGTGACGTGGCTTATTTAAACGACGTGGCAAAGTGAGGAAATTTTAAGTGGGGCACATGATGACACATCACCATCATCTTCATCTTCTCTATCAAAACCAAACCCTAGGCAGCTATTGAAACCACCAAAGTGTCGTTAGCCACCACCCATTGACATCTGATGCAATAGATATGTATATTGAATGTTGTAGTTCGATGAGGAGTGATTTCCTCGGTTGGAACTAATCCTTGATGTAGTTTTTGGGAGGGTTTCTTAGTTAGAACTCGCTCTTACCTTAATGTTTTAGTCCGATCGAGAAGGGTTCTTTAGTTGAAAATTGCCCTTACCCAATGAAGTTTTCAAGAGGGGTTCCTTGGTTGGAGCTCGCACTTATCTAATGGAGTTTTCGAGAATTCCTTGGTTGGAACTCGCTTTTACCTAATGAAGTTTTTGGGAGAAGTTTCTTATTTGAAACTTACCCTTATCTGAATGTTTTAACCCAATTGCGAGAGGATGTGGTCGAGAGGTCAAAGTCGATTAAAGGTCGAGATGTCAAGATTGAGAAGTCAAGACTATGAAGACTATCCTGACAAGATGAACATGATGACTAGTTGAGGTCGACTGGCCAAGTAAAGAGAATGAGGCGAAGAGGTTGAGGCCAACTGGTTAAGCCAACTAGTTGAGGTTGATTAGTTGAGGCCAAATGGTTAAATAGGCCAACAAGATGTGGTTGAATGGTCAAGGCTGACTAGTCGAGGCTAACCAACTGAGCAGGCGACTAGTTGAGGCCGATTGATTGAGGTTGAGTGGTCGAGGCCGACTAGATGAATAGGTCGGTTGATTGAGGCTGACTGACCGAGCCAAGAGAATGAGGTTGATTGGTCGAACCGACTAGTTGAAGTTGATTGGTCGAGCCGACTAGTCAAGCCAACTAATTGAGGCTGACTGATTAAGGTTGACTAGCCAATGTCAAGTGGTTGATTAGGTTGAATGACTAAATAGGTCGACAAGATGAGGTTGAATGATTGAGACCAATTGGTTGAACACGTTGATTGTGAAGTCGAGAGGTTGACTGGTCGAGTCGATTAGTTAAATAGGGCGACTGGTTGAGACCAATTAGTTAAGGCCAGGTCGAGTGGCTGAACAGGTGGACTAGTTGAGGTTGACTGGTTGAGCCGGGGAGTGAGGCTGACTGGTTGAGAGGAGAGAACGAGGTCGATCGGTTGGCCCGAGTGGGCAACCTTAGAGCTGAAGTTGATTACCTTTTCTCACAACATTGTTTGTCATGTTCCTTACTGTCACTATGGGAGAAGAAAAGTGCTCGATCAGCCCTATGATAGGCGCCAAAATGTTTCTACAGAGCCAGACAAGTACTCTCAATTCTCGGATAGCTTGTCCTTTGTCGTTGTTATCTCTTGTTCGTTGGTCTCCTAGGTCTTCCATTCGTCTAATACCGCTTAGATGACTCCTACAAAAGGTAATATGATGTTTATGTTAGTAAGTATTCAATTTGAAAAGTACTAAATGTAGTAATGCATGTATTTGAACAACAATACCTTAAACATTTATTTATAGCTAATAATTGTTATAAACTTTTACTCTCTTTTTTATTAACATAATCGTAACTCAATCATATCTTAATTAATATTAATAAATTAATTTATGATTATCATTAATTAATTAATTATTAATCTAATCTTTATTTTGTAATTAATAGGTCTATTTGTCACTCTGATCGAAATGATCTGGTTGAAATGATCAACAAGATAATCAAGATTATCAGCCCAAAATATTCGGTCAAGATGTTGCATCAAGAATGTTCAGTCAATCAACCCAAAGATAAATCGACATGGATGATTAGTCAAAATCATCAATTTGGTGTGTCAATCAATCACGCTTATTGCCCTAAGGATATATACCATCTTATATAATATTGGTGCAGAAACTTTAACGGAGTTTGTTGCCATCTCATATAAATTTATATGTTTTAGACAAGTGAAACAAAAATATGTCCTTTAATGATAATGTTTTATACTTGATAATTCAATAAAAAATTATACACATCATTTAATATACTTACATATAATTACTCACACACGAGTTCAATAATCTCATTTCGACACACACATCCATATATATATATATATATATATATATATATATATATTCCAAATTGTAAATAATTCATAAAGTTCAAATTTAACATAATATGTTAAAACAAAGCATTGTATCACAATATCATAATGCCTATAGTCTAACATTTTCAATCAATCAATTATAATATACAATAAACAATATAAATAAAATTACTAGCAATTTCAAAGAATTGAAGAAGGATAAACACCAGACACTTAGTCAAATACATAATTTAATATACACAAAATAAATCACACACCACAGATAAATTAATAAAGTTCACATTCTCTTAATGTTTTTTATTTGTCATCTTATATAAGGTTATACACTAAAAACAATGTCAAAGCAACACAACAATATCTTTTCTTATTATATAATACTTGTTCATATTTCTAAATTTATTTTAGTGATATAGATTCCAATTTAATCATCAAAAAATTTCTGCAAATAACATTTCTTATAATAAATTTTTAAGGTATACAAAAAATAATTCCAATATTAATAACCGTTATTATGTTCATAATTAAGATTAAATTTTATTACAATTAAAAATAACTTAGATTATGTTCATAATTAGATTAATCTTAACCATAAAATTATGAAAAAAATCTATAAATACATATTAAAAATATCCTCATTCCACGTTTAGAAACCAAAATATTCCGAAATTTAAACAAAAATAGAATTATGATTTTCGAATCGTGACAAGGGATATTTTAATAAATAAATTAACAATTCAAATGACAAAAGAATCCTCGTATTATTTTAAAAACATTTGTAACATATTTATCAAAACATTAATCATTAAATAATTTAGATATCAAACTAACTTAAATTATTAAATATCTTTAACAAATATACTTGATTAAAAAACACAAAAAATAAAAATAAAAATGAAATAATTTGAAAAGATCATTCCACTTCATATACTCAAAGCCTAATTTTATAATAGTGCATTATTGAAAAAATGAGACTACCCACCAGTCTTTGTATATTATCTGTAAAATAATTAATGGTGTTTGGTCCCTTCATATTCCATGCATCCAACCTACAACATCAGCCGGCAAAATTTGACCAATTCCAAATCCAAACCAAACACGTCTTTGCAGCAGCGGAATAGAAAAGCACGTTGACCATTACCTTTTAATTATTTTAGAAAAAATAATTACATTCTAGAAAAAAACAATTAAAATCGCAAGTGATATTAATTGGTCATAGATAAGCCTTACGTGTTACTTTTAACCGTTTAGAATCTGATCCCAAAGAAACGCAAAACAAACAGAAAACGACCTACGAAAATAAAGTATAATAATGGAAAAGTTTGAATAAGGCAACTAACGGATAAATTCTACTAAAAAAGTAGCATCCAACTTGCTTTTTCAACAATTATTTTCTTAAATTCTTATTAATATTTATTAATCATCTACTTGCTTTTAAGTAAGTATTAGTCACTTCTACTTTTTGTTAAAAATGACTTCTCTTTAAAACATTCAATGAAACACTATGACAAACACCTGAATATTATTTTTCTAAAATTTTAATTACTTATTTAATCAATTAATTATTATTATTATTATTTTAAATCTACCACCTAAATCTTTTACATTTATTATATATTTATTGGTTTAAACCCTCCATTGGTTTGTGTGCAAATCTCAGTTTGGTCCTCAAGTTTTCAACTGTCTCAATTGGGTCATAATTTTTGTAAAAATCACACATTTTACCCTAACCGTTAAGTTGTCTTAAACGGCGTTAATTGATGCTGGGATGAATTTTTTACTTTAGGCTTAATCTCTTCCTTGGTCCTTATGTTTGTGTGAAAATCTTAGTTCGGTCCTCAAGTTTTTCCTCAAGTCCTTATGAAATGCAAACATTTTACAACATTTTACTCCAATCGTTAAGTGTATTGAGACGGCGTTAACTTTGAACTAAGCTGTAATTTTTTTTTTATGTTTAAAAATCATTAAATCCACGTGGCTATGGTCTTTCTTTTTCCTTCCAATCACTGATCACAGTTCACTCATTTCTCCACCCTCAAACCTCCCGACTCACACCTTTTCTCCCTCTCAAACTAAAAAATGTCGTCATTGTCGACAGTTCAAAAATTATGACCCAATTGAGACAGTTCAAAACTTGAGGACCGAACTGAGATTTGCAGACAAATATGAAGACCAATGGAGGGTTTAAACCTATATTTATTTCCATCATTTTTTCATGAGCTGTGAATTGATTTGTTTAATAAAAAAGCAAATGTGAACGTTGGGAATGTTCTGTTTACTTTAAGGAACCGCGTTTATTCAAACAAGAGACTACTGTATCTTAGCCATGTGCCTCCTCAAAATTCCTTGTACTTTCTTTATTTTTTTATTCTAATAGATAAACGTATGCGAATTCTTATAACTCTTTCTTTTATTATGACAACGGTTGTTTTTACTACATTAATTATCTTTTTATCCTCTAACAAAAAGTGTTGAATGTGTTTGGAATAATATTATATATATATATATATATATATATATATATATTCTATATTCTATATGTAAATAATAGATATTTTAATATTCCTATTATTCGTTTTTAAAAGTTTTATTATCCACAAAATTAAAAAAAATAATTTATATTATTATATTAAATTTAATTACAATTAAAATTAATTAATACTTTATTATATTAAATTTAATTAAAAATAAATTTTAATTTATGTTTAATTTAATTTATATTATATTTTATATTTTGTTTTATAATTTTATTTTAAAATTTATAAGATGTTTTGTTAGGACCATTAAAACCCTACTTGAGTGGGATCCAAGTGGCAGTGCAGGGATTGCGGAATTCAGAAAGTGGAAAAAAGGTGGCAGTATGGGATTCGACCGTTCGGTTTTAGAGGTAATATAAGAGTTGGGATTTTAATATCTGACTTCTTTTTTCTCTGCATGCCAACTTCCCCTTCAGATCTCAGAACTTCATCTTCTTCTCCTTCTCTTTAGAATCCTCCAACTTCTCTCTACCAATTTTCACCCCTCTACTGTTTCGATCATTCTTTACGCAACACTTAAGCACACCTGCTGTCAAGCTCTTCACTTTCCGATTGGATCTCTGTTTGGAGCTGGTAAGTTCCAAACCTTTTCTTCCTTTGAATTTCTTCTGTTTCAGATACATGCAAGCATTTTGGCTTGCATGTGTTTGTCCTTTTCCACTTCTAAAACAACTTTATGTATTTGATTCCATGGTGGAGGCTTTTCTTCGACCAGACTTGGGTTCTTAGTACTAATTCTAGGAAAAGGGGGAGTTCAAGGAATGCACATTCTGTTGTTACGTTAATAGTCGTTCGGTTATAAGGTAAGAGAAGCTTATATAATTTAGTTATGTTTATCTGTTTTGAATCGGTGGATGCTTGAATGATATTAGGTTGATGAATTGGTTGATATGGTGATGTTGCATGTGTGTTTGTATGTGTTAATGATTGAAAAATGGTATGAACGGAGTAGGAATAAGGTTTAGTTGTAACTCTATAGTATTCTGCAGAATTCTGTAATTGTTGCTGAGAGTCTTTAGAGACGTTCGGTTTTCCCGAGTATGTGCGGTCTTAACTGGATTCTCTTTTGTAGAGGATTTGTAGTTCAAGACCGACCGATCTTCTATCGGCTAATGTCAAGTGTTCGGTTCAGTAAGGTTGTATTGATTTTCTTACGAATTAGTTAGTCAAGACCTTCAAAACAAGTTAAGATAGTTAATGGTCGATTTACACATATATGTAATTTGTGAAGTAGTGCTCGGTTTGGTAAAGAGTGTTCGGTCTTGTACTGACGCTCGGTTTGGTAAAGAGTGTTCGGTCTTGTACTGACGCTCGGTTTGGTAAAGAGTGGTTGGTCTTATACTGACGCTCAGTTTCGTAATGAGTGTCCGGTCTTGTATTGACGCTCGGTTTAGTAAAGAGTGTTTGGTCTTGTACTGACGCTCGGTTTCGTAATGAGTGTTCGGTCTTGTACTGACGCTCGGTTTGGTAAAGAGTGTTTGGTCTTGTACTGACGCTCGGTTTCGTAATGAGTGTTCGGTCTTGTATTGACACTCTATTTCTTGAAGAGAACTTCATCCTATTGTAAAGCGTTCGGCCAAAGCTGTAAATGCTCGGTCAAAGCTCCAAGTACTCGGCCAAAGCTCTAAGTGCTCGGCCAAAGTTATAGTAATATGAATAAGTCTTTATCTTTCCATGAGAATGTCACATGGGTGAGATTTTAAACAATATTCGGCTTAAACTAGAGCCAGCATGATACATGACCGTTCGGTCATGACTCTTGAGTGAGATTATTCTCACCGTTCGATTAGGTTTTATGAGCTATTGAATTACTTCTTTTAAGTTTGGTTTAGGAATGTTATCTTACTATATTATTCTGATTGATTATTTTAAAGTATAAGTATGATGATATTCTGTTATGAAATGAATAACATGGTTTTGTAAGAGAATTCCAAGGAGGAATGTCTCATGATTAATGATGATTGGTAAAGTATGACCGTGGTCAGACTTTGGCTTCGTTTTTTATCCTGATATTCCGTGATTACTCCTCATCATATAGAAGAGGGTAATTCATGCGTGGGAATGGCAGGAGGTCCGCGACCATAAGACCAGATGGTCGTTTTAGGACTAACCTCGGGTGGCAGCTGTTGAGTGTATCCCAATTACTACACCACGACGGGTGCTAGAAACGACGAGCTACATGGTTCATACAGTCCGGACAGAGTCAAAGTGGTCGGTTATAATATTTTATGTGTTCGGTTTATTGTATGAGATGCTTTGTATGATGATTGTATGATTGTATGCGTTCGGTTTACTCTTAAATGATTTGTTTGATAGAATTAATTAAATTACATAAGCTTACCCTTATTTTCTTGTCATGTCTATCGATTCCGTTCGGTCGTTCTCTTCACTACGATGATCATCCTTTGGATGGGAGCATAAGGTGTAGAAGTGTATATGGAGCAAGCGCTGGAAGAAGAAGGCAATTTAGGAGTAAGACCGTTCGGTCTTATAATTTTTCTTTTTGTACTAGTGTACACCGCTCGATTTAATCTGTTTATTGTATGACCGTTCGGTTTGCACATAAAATAATATCAGGATTTCTTTAAAAGTTTTAAATTTATGGTTATTTTTGAATAACTGTAAATTAATTTTATTGTTTCTATTATATTACCAATTATTCTTAAGTATAGTTTAAGGCTATATTTTTTGGATGTTACATTTTTTTAATATTTGTAAATATCTACTATACCAGCAAATTTTAAAATATTTTTAAGTATTTTTTAAATAAATATCATATAAATAACATAGTAAATAATAATAAATAACAAGTATTTTTACGAATTAGATTATGGGTAAATACTAAACTAACCAAAAGGCACGTTTGAATATTTGTGAAGGAGGTGTTAAAGTTTTCAATGCTTTTGTCTAAAAGTTTTCATTGCGTAAATGAAGGTTGAAGTGAAGTGTAAGTTTGTTTTTCATCTGTAAACTTATAATTATTTTTCCTTTTATAATTGTTATAATAATTGTACCTACCTTAACCAAGTATATACGAATTCTAAGATATTTATAGACGTGATTATAAATATTTTATATTTTTATTATCACACAACTAAACTAATATAATAATTTATTATATTCTACAAAAATGTATGCAATTAAATTTGTTTCAGTTAATTAAATTTATTTCTAATCTTGTAAGTTGTAAGAAAATATTTATTTAGTTTTTTTCTTATTTGTATGTGAGAGAGTCTGTTACATATATGTCTTTTTATATTTTACTGATAACTCAATTACTCGCTTGACCCCTATAAAACATTACTTTCAATCATAAATTTTAAAAAATTATTTTAAAATGTCAAAATAAATACACAAAAAAGTTGTAAATACTAAATATATAAAATATACTAAAATTAAAATAAATCTACTTTAATTTATATATTAATTTATACATATAGAAAACAATTTGAAAGACATAATCGTCTCTAACAACTAATAAAGCTCGGTCACTTAACCTCTTAATTTAAAATATTCAAATTCTATTTTCGAACAAAATAATACTATTTTTAATTTTATCTCAGTATTTTAAATAATTTTAATTTGATTTTATTTAGGAAAATGATAATATAGTTCCATGGAATTTGTAGTTCAGTGCCACTGAAAAAAAATTATGTAATTCAGTCACTAAAATCGATGATACACGTAATTCGTTATTCGCGTAACAGAGAAAATATATACTACATTTATGTATTTTAAAAAGGATAATGATAATCAATAATAATAATTAATGAACCAATAACATGAAAATAATATTTAAATATTATAAAAAAATGTTTTCTAGATATCATTATCTTTTTAAAAATAAGGATTTAATGAAGTACTTTATTAGTGGAAAAATTTATGAAATTTTATTATTGAAATTTTTCTTTATTGGTTATTAGAGGATAAACAAAAAAGAGAAAAATGTTATTTAGGTACATTAATTAATATTCAGCTTAATTTGGTAGCCTTTGAATGAAAATATGTAATAGAAAATAATATAAATTTGAAAAAAAAAATTTAAAAAAAATCACTGTGTAGGTTAAAGAAAAACTGGTGGGAAGAGATATTGCTGCAATGTAATGTAATGATTATAAGCGCATTCAATGCAACATGTTCTTTTAATTTTTTTTTTCTTATTTTTGGTACAAAGACGGTGACATATATGATATTTTCCACTTAGCTAAATTATTGGCTCTATTTAAGTTGTTTTTGTCAAAATGCTGTTTAATAGAAACAAATTCATGAGGAAACTGGTGAAATCATCGTCTGAATTTTATCACTTTGTTGAATGTGGACAAAAATGTTTTAAGAGATAAATAAAATAAATAACACGTATAAATTATTTGTTGGGAAAATAATATAAGATTAATTTTTTTTATTAAATTAACAAATTAAAAATGAATCAACTTCCGAAATTTGAGCGCAAATCCCTCTGTTGAACCAACACGCATTACTAAAATAAACAGATAAAAAAAATATTAAACGATACTGAATTCGGCTTTTCTTAAATAAAATCTTGAGATTGAATATTTTGGATGGTAAAGACAAACTTTAAATGGTAATTAATTAAGGTATTATAAAATAATACAAGCCTATAAACACAACTTAAAAGATTGATTAATAAATATAAAATAAATGAGAAATTAATATTGTAATTTAGCATTTGTTAAAATAATTACAAGAATAAGAATGAAAAAGAAAAGAAAATAGTTATGTACAACAAAGAAAGATGCCATTGAGAGGTGGGACCATGTCTGCTTCTCTTCTTAATGGCTTCTCTCTCTCTCTCTCTCTCTCTATTTAGCCGCTCTCAGAGTTGGGGTACACTGGACACTAAAGTTTAGATCTTTATGTGTCTAGAGCCTTGAGTTGTTCTTCATTGAGCTCTTTCTCTAGGTAAAAGCTAGTTTTTTTGGTGTGTTTTTGGTGTTTTTTTTTATGGTAATTGGTTTTGCATGTTGAGCTTATTTAGTAGCTATACTCTGCATTGCTACTGATTTTTAAAAGGGAAGTTTGTTTTGCTCTTGCTTGATTCTTGTTATGGTAATGTGGTTCACATGTTATTGGTGGGTTGAGAAGATTCAAGTTCATGTGTGTCGTAATGTCTTTCTGCTACTGTTTTATTCGGCATTCAGGAGTTGAAATGGGGTGTTGTTATTTTCCAGTTTTCTGATCCCTTTTGCTATGTGCAGATTGCATATAGGTTTGAGTGTTGAAGCTTTAAAATGGGGAGATATTCAACACTCTTTGTGGGTCTTCTTCTGCTGTTTTGTCTGGTTTCATCTTCCGAGGCTGAGTATTTGAAGTATAAAGACCCTAAGTTGCCACTTAATGTCAGAATCAGTGACTTAATGAAGCGAATGAGCCTCGAAGAAAAGATAGGCCAGATGACACAGATTGAAAGGGAAGTTGCTACTCCCGATGTGATAAAGAAGTACTTCATTGGTAAGCACTGAAAGTTTCTCATCAAATCCGTAACCAAATCAAGCGCTTGGTACTGTTTTTTGTATCTGAGTGTGTGCTGGATTTTTGTTGTTAAAGAAATCTCTGTGCATATTGTCATTGATGAACAGGGAGTGTGCTCAGTGGGGGAGGGAGTGTTCCAGCACCAAAGGCTTCTGCTGAGACTTGGCAGAAAATGGTGAATGAGATGCAGAAAGCAGCATTGTCTACTCGCCTTGGAATTCCGATGATCTATGGAATAGATGCAGTTCATGGCCACAACAATGTCTACAATGCTACAATTTTCCCTCACAATGTTGGCTTAGGAGTTACCAGGCAAGTTTATGCATGTGCTAGAACAGAAAGAATAGTCATGAAATGGTTTTAAAAGAAAGAGGGACAAATGACAACAAGTCATGAAGTTATAGTTGTTAATTTTGATCGGAGAATCTGGTTTTCCAACTACTAATGAAGTAATCCTGGTGGAAGCTATATTTGTACATGTGATCTTTAAAATGAATGCTATTTTGTTCTTTTTTATGATAATGAGATCTACTGTTTAACAGGGATCCAGTGCTCATAAAAAAGATTGGTGATGCAACTGCACTTGAAGTTAGAGCAACAGGAATTCCATATGTCTTTGCTCCATGTATTGCGGTAAATAAGCAATATTTAAATGTTTTGACCACGTACAACACTTATATGTGTGCTGACATAACATGTTCTTAATTGATTCATCCACAGGTCTGCAGAGATCCAAGATGGGGACGTTGCTATGAAAGCTACAGTGAAGACTATAGAATTGTTAGAACTATGACTGAGATTATACCTGGCTTGCAAGGAGATATCCCTGCCAATTCCGTCAAGGGAGTTCCCTTTGTTGCTGGAAAGTAAGATTTCTGTTTGTGGTTTGATATTGCAGTTTTTTTTATTGAGAATACAATTAATATATAAATGGGTTGTCCTTGAAATATGTATATATAAACTTCATAAAGCACAAGTGTTGGATGCTTCTTTCATATTGGTTCTACCGAGGGCCTACTTTTTTACTGAAATTTATAACTTGTAATTCGTTTGACTTTCCTTTTTATGTTTTTGGTGACAGCATTGCCAGTTTATACGTTTTCTAATGTCTCTTGCTTAAATTACTTTTTTTTTTTGGATAAAAGTTTGACTACTGTTGCTCCTTTCTAAAAGAAATAGCATTATCTATACTTGGAAATTCATTTTCACGTGGCACAAGATTAGTTTCATTGAGGACAATACAATGTTTTGGTTTAATGGCAGACCTTGCTGTGTTCATGTGCATTAAGCAATCATAGCTTCAATTGATTACAGAACATAATGGTTGGTTTACCTTCTTTTGCATCCAAAAGTAAAGGCCAAGAAAAAGATTAAAGATTGTAACCAAAAAGCTGCACGTGGATGATCCTAGTCATTTGGATTCTTTTAACCATTTTGATTGTTGGGTTTACTTTCTTTTGCATCCACACCATTTATTGTTTCATGTTACAAAAATTAATAGGATTTTATTTTGAATTATTTAGTTGAAAATTGATGGTTTAGAAGAGGCCTTGGCCATTAAACCTGCATGCAATGTGTTTATCATACATACTGTACTGCAACATAAAGCAATCGAATGATCAAATAACAGTTTTATCTTTTCAGTGCATATCTATCTGTGAGTTTGATTAGTTGTTATCAATCATTTTGTTGAAAATTTGAACCTCATATGTTCAGACTTATCAATATTTTTTCTTCTAAGAATATAGAGATCACATGTTAAACTCATGCATTTTCTCTGGCCACATTCTTAAACATTCCTCATTTAACTTTATCAATAATTTGTTGTTGACACTTGAAACAAAAACTTCTTCTCATTTTAATTACTTTGATCTAGGAACAAGGTTGCAGCTTGCGCCAAGCACTATGTGGGAGATGGTGGCACAAACAAGGGTATCAATGAGAACAACACATTGATCAGTTACAATGGATTGCTTGGCATTCACATGCCAGCATACTATAACTCTATTATCAAGGGTGTTTCAACAGTAATGATCTCATACTCTAGTTGGAACGGGGTGAAAATGCACGCTAACCGAAAACTTATTACTGGTTACCTCAAGAACAAATTGCGTTTCAGGGTAAAAATTTGCTATTCAGTCCTATGATTTTAATATTGACACGAACAAGTCTAAACATGTAGAAAATATAAATGAGTGGAAATGCTTCATGTGACATGCTTCTTTCCTACCTTTCAGGGTTTTGTCATATCAGATTGGCAGGGTATTGACCGGATCACCTCTCCACCTCATGCTAACTATTCATACTCTGTTCAAGCTGGTGTCAGTGCTGGAATTGACATGGTAAACTTTTATTATCACTTTGAAAGAGTAAAATAAAGCTATATAAAGTGGCTTTTCATCATGAGAATTTAGTATTGTTATTTACTTTTTAGTTAACTGTTTCATTATTTATCAGATTATGGTTCCCTTCAACTACACTGAGTTCATTGATGAATTGACCCGTCAAGTAAAGCACAATATTATCCCACTTAGCAGGATTGATGATGCCGTGGCAAGAATCTTAAGAGTAAAATTTGTCATGGGGTTATTTGAAAATCCACTTCCTGATCCAAGCCTGGTAAACCAACTGGGTAAACAGGTATATTTGATTGAGATTATTATCCTTTGGACAAATGCACATGTTCTTTCTGCATCTATTTCAAATGGAAAGAGTTTGTTTCTTGATAGAGTACCATTCATGTGTAAACAGGAACATAGGGAGTTAGCAAGGGAAGCTGTGAGGAAATCCCTTGTGTTGCTAAAGAATGGTAAATCTTCTAAGAAGCCCCTCCTTCCTCTTCCCAAAAAGTCTGCAAAAATACTGGTAGCAGGAAGTCATGCTGACAATTTGGGCTACCAATGTGGAGGATGGACAATTACCTGGCAGGGACTTAGTGACAAGAATCTCACTTCAGGTAAGTCAGTAATTTTAATGTTGGTGTCAGCCAAAATACTCTAAAATGACACAAATCTAGAATCCTCTGCCAGGGTGGTTGAGTTTGTTTCTGTTACTGTGAGAATATGAAGAATTATGAGACTAATACTAGATTACTAGTATAAAAGTAAGGGTGATTACTTTGTATTTTCTATCTCACATAATCAGTTTCATTTTTCTGTATGTCTAGTATAATAGCATTATCCTTTCATTACTTCATTCTGTTCTTGAAATCATAAATCCTATAATTTCACTAGTCACTTCCATGCAGTAAATTGCATATTAAAATCATGGTCTGTATTTACTTTTCAAATATCTATTCTGAACTTGTTTTAATCCTGCAAGGGCTGGCATGAAATGAAAGCATTCATATCATACAAGCCACTTATAGTTTTTCTCTGTTGGAGTTGTAGAATCTGATAGAATTTCATTTTTCTTGCAGGTACAACCATCCTCAGTGCTGTGAAACAAACTGTGGACCCTGCCACTGAAGTTGTGTTCAATGAAAATCCTGATGCGAACTTCGTTAAGTCAAACAAATTTTCCTATGCCATTGTTGTTGTGGGAGAACCACCCTATGCTGAAACATTTGGTGACAGTTTGAATCTAACTATACCTGAGCCTGGTCCAAGTACAATCACCAATGTATGTGGGGCCATTCGATGTGTAGTTGTTGTCATCAGTGGCCGCCCAGTTGTGATTCAGCCATATCTATCAAAAATCGATGCACTTGTGGCTGCATGGCTTCCTGGAACTGAAGGTCAAGGTGTTGCTGATGTTCTCTATGGTGACTATGAATTCACTGGGAAGCTGGCAAGAACATGGTTCAAGAGAGTGGATCAACTCCCAATGAATGTTGGTGATAAACATTATGATCCTCTCTTTCCATTTGGATTTGGGTTGACTACAAACCTCACTAAGTATTGAAAGTGAAAACTGATATTTTGATGTATTAGTATGAAAAAGGGGCAGCCCTTCTGCACTAGGAGAGCTTTGAAATTGTCCATTGATGAGGATTTTGTTAACTTATGCTCATCTGGTGTGCAACTTGAACCAGAAGCTTCAAAACATGAATTCAATGTCAACCATTGCAGACTTTTCATTTTTTATTATAGCACGTTTCTAGTTTGTTTAATATTAAAAGAGAAGTGATTTTAGTATAAAATAATTTAGTGATTATATTTCATGAGATTTCATAGTAATTAGAAGTTTACTCATTATTAAAATGAGAAAAAATATTACTGATTGAGAAAAAGAAGTAATTGATTTTATAACAGCTTCTCCTCAAGCAAATTTGTTATTCTCTTCAAAGTTTTTTTCCAGTTTATGATTGTTTTGAAAAACTGTAAAAAACAAATTAAAAACAAAATAAAGGGATTATTTAATAAAGAAGTATTATGAAAAAGGTTTAAATAGGAAATAAGTATCTTAATGTATTCGGAAATTGACTTAATGATCATAAGTTTTATCATTACAAGATTAATTTTATGCAATTGTTTGAAAGAAGGGTAAAATATGCTTTTTAGTCTTTATACTATTAAACGATTTTAGTTTTAGTCCCTCCTTTAAAGTAAATTACATCTTAGTCTTTTTTTTGAAAGAAATTTTGATTTTAGTCTTCCAAAACTAACGGCGTTAAAAAAAACTGATTTGACTAACGATGGTATGCCACGTATTTATTTTTATTTTTTTACATCTTTCCCAACTTTTCTCCCTCCCTCTTACTCGTTCCTTACATCTTCGTCCCTCTATCACCAAACTTCAACTCTCCTCTCACTGGAAAAGATATGTGGCATACCACCGTTAGCCACATCAGTTGGTTTTTAATGGTGTTAGTTTTGGAGGACTAAAATCAAAGTTTCCTTGAAGAGGAGAACTAAAATGTACCTTACTTTGAAAGGAGACTAAAACCAAAACCGTTTGATAATATACAGACTAAAAGCATATTTAACCCTAATTGTTTTAATAAAATGAAATATTGTTATATTGGGAAATTGACTTAATTAATCATTTTAAATATTCATATTTATTTATTCGAATCAATACTAAATTTAAATTTGTAAACTATAGTACACATCTTAATACACTAATTTGTTGTTATTAAATTACATAAAAAAAGGCAAATAAAAAATATATTGTAATAAATATAAATAAACATAACAAATGATATTAAAATTTCACACAATTTTAACTAAAGTGTCAATATAATTTCAAAACAATTTAAATTACAAAAAAAAAAACATAGAAAGTCATGATTTTAAAACGGTAATACATTTCTAAAACATATAACACAACCATCTCAACATATTAATATGTTATAATAATTTATTAAAAATATTAAAATCTAAAATCTAATTAAAATATTCTAAAACAGTTATAACACCGCTATCCTTTTCAAATACTTTTAAAATAATATTAAAAAAGTTTAATCAAAATTTTAATTATTTTTTAAAATAATACAAAAAAGTAAATATTATTTTTTAATTCTTACCAAAATCATTTAATATCATATATAACTTGTAACATTCCATTTTAGTAGTATAAAACTACTAAAATATTACATTACATATCTGATAATAGAATCACTTAGATGAAAACAAATCAACAAGACAATAAATCTACCTCTGTAGATCCATCTACCAACTCATTTGCTTCTCCCCACTTCTCGCTGGAACAACTGAAAAGACTGTCTCCCTAAGCTCAAGCTATTTAGGTGATCATTGCAAAAGAGAAAACGACACGCAACAAACAACACAAAAGCAATGGTAAACTAGAATACAAACAATTACTAGTATATATAAACATTTAAACATTATACACATGATACACATATCACACCAACCAACTAAACACTTTATGAATGGCCATACTTTGACTAGATTGTCCGGACTTATAATGAATGTCGAGTTATGCCGGGTTGTTCACTTGTTGTGGCTTCTACTGCTTTGCAAAGCCATTGCTAGGGTTTCACCTTACCACACTCACAAGGTTAGTCTGTTCCACACCTTGGATCATATTGGAAGCACCCAAGACTAAGACTTCCTAATACTCTCACCACATGTGTCAAACCTCTTCATTTGAGAATGTATGACCATTAGAGTGTTAGGATAACCCCCAATATTGAGCTCCCTGCATTTAGACTGATGATACTTGAAACCATACCACGAAGTTCCTCCTTGGAACTAACTTTCATAACTTTGAAACCATTGATATCATTTCACCTTTACATTGAATCCATTTGAAACCATATACATATTCTTTTTCCAATTCATATTATAAATCAATTCATACTCCACAATAAGTAGTATAAACCAATCATTCAAATACTCACATACATTGAACACACTTTAAGAAAATATATAAAAACTTAGTTGAAATATGATATTTTCGCTCAGCCACCAAGTTTGTTTGCTTAGTTAAAAGTGTCTACCAACCTACTCGTTCATCTACCATGACTCGCTCTGCAAATACAGAAGCAGTGGGTTCTGCTCGTTCGACGACTACATTCGCTCAGCTAGACGTGATCTGCTCACTCAGCTAGTAGTGTTCTGCTCGCTCAGCTAGAATACACTCGCTCAACTATACTTCATAATTATGCAACACAAAAACTACAGAATTTGCACCCCTCAATCACTCATGACACAATCTATATATCATTCCCAACTTCTAACACTCCTAAATTGTATTCTAAACTAAAATGATCCTAACTAAAAGTATATAAACCAACCTAAACTCGTTTTAAACTGTTTTACCACAAGATTTCAATCTAAAATTAACCTAAACCTCACTTTAGAGACCAAAATTTAATTCTACAAGTTCTAACTCATTTTTGATCAACTTAGGGACTCTAACAAGTCAGAAACGACTTATCAATACCCTCAAAATGTCCATTTTGACATAAAACTTAAAATTCAAAACCTCACTAGTTCAAACTCCTAAAATACACTTAAACAACTTTGCAAATACTCCAAAATGACTACCACTCCATTCTAACACACATATAAACTAATTTTCATCCCAAACAAGTTACAAATGACCAAAATAACATGTTTTAGCCACTAATTCTCACCTTAGACTATTAATTCTAAAATTCACCTATCAAACCTCCATTTTTACTATAGAAAACGACTTATAAATTAGTCCAATTCACTTCTTCTCAACTTCCTAACCAAATTGATACCATTAAACATTTCAACAGAAGCATTCATGAAAATTAATCAATTCCAAACGCAAACAGCAAGGTACACTACATCATTCAACCAATTTTCATCATTAATAACAATACTTAATAACAATCATCTTTAACACAACCAACAACATACATTAGTTACACATCATTAAATAGCAATTCATACATATCATAATTTAACTAAGATAAAACACTAGTTTCCCTTACCTTACACCAAAGCAAGGGAGTTCTATAAACAGCGAACCCTTGCTTAGAGCTCAAGGAACTCTAAAAACGCCTACAAAACACTGAATAGAGATAAGAGAGGGTTCTTAGGACCTCTGATCAATAGGAAACTAGGAAAGGACATTACAACTCACATGCGACAAGAGATCATTAAGCATTATCTTAATTAAAAACAAAAAAAGAAAAATGAGTCGAAACTTACTTGCTCTATTGAAGAAACTGATTGGGTAAAAACGTAGATCTTGTTGTCGTGATCGATTAGGTACCTTCTGATCGTCAAAGAGATGACTTAAGAATTAGAACTATTAAAAAGAAGGTAGAAATCTAGAAAAAAATTGTCTCTAAAGAAATGATATATTTTAAAATAATGAAATTAGTTTATAATAAAACTATTTATAAATAAACCATTTAATATTAAAATAACAGAGTTTCATTATTTTTAAACTATTATCACTTCTAAAATATTATTTTTTGAAGTTTTACATCACTAATTAAAATATATTATTAATAAAATGATAATATATAAAATAATTACAAAAGTAGTTTTTAAATATCATCAAAAATATAACTCAACTGTTATTTTAAATTTAATAAACTGATATAAAAAAATATAGGACCTGAAAAACTTGGTGCCCATAATTCTAATGATTTTTCTGTAATGAAAAATATGTTGTGTCTAGAAAAACAAAGGAGCTATTTTTGTAATCCTATGTTTCCAAATGATTTAGGAGGAAGAGGGCTGTTTTGTTAGAAAATATATAGTTGTGTTTGACTTAGATGACTCCAAACTTCTTAGATAAAACCTTTTCCTGACAAAAAATTGTAGTATATTAGTTACTTTCAAAATACGATTTTTTTAATAATCATAATCTATTATCATTTATAAAATATAGTTTTTTTAGTAATTATAATTTATAAATAATAATAAATTATTATTATTATTAAAAAGCTGTAATTTAAAAAACTTATTTTTTTTTACTACAGTATGATATATTATGGTATTATAATAGTCAAGTAAACTTAAAAATAATCATATTCTATGACTTTTATTAATTAGAGTTGGTTGCTTCTACACTTGGAAGTGTTACTAGGTATTCATTTGCACAATTATATTGAGGAATATATAAAATAATAAATATCAATTGAAGAAGAGGATTTACATTATTTCACATTTCACTTCCTTCTCCACTTTAATAATGTCTATAACTTATCTTATATGAATCTTTTTCTCTTGATTTATGATTATTTATTGTTGATTGAGTTTTGATATTTCTTTAATTTTCAGTCTTGAAACACGTTCAAAAGGGACATGAAAGGTCCGGAGCAAGAGTGTGTAACTATTAATGTGCATAAAATATATGTCATCATTTTTCTCCCTTAAATTCTTTATTTTTTATTTCTTCCAGTGATGAAATGTGAAAAACAAAGAAAATTTGTTTTTAAAACATCCATGTTGTCTAAAAAAATTAGCACTAAATAAATCGAATTAAAGAAAAAATAAGCAAGAATTCAAATAGTTATCGACATTCTAAATCTTCTAAACTTTCAAATCTTGCAAGGATTAAAGAGATACAGGAGGGCGAAAAATAAAAATAAAATACTAATTTTAGTTTTGGGTAAATAATGATTTAAATATAATGAGTATTGACATATTTAATTTTTAATTTCATAAAAAAATATTGTTTTAGTATAAAATGTAATATTATAGTTTCAGTAGCTTACAAATGATAAAATAATGTTATAACATTTCAGTTTTTATTGTAGGTATGTACTTATAGTATATATATTTTATATACATAAATATAAGATTAATTTCCTTCGTGTTTAGGACCAAAACAAATCATTAGGACCTTTTGTCATTCTTTTTTTCATCATTTCTCTCTATATGAGTTGAATTGTTTGTAGTATATAAAGATACTTTCTTATTAAACCCCCAATGTCAATGCATACACCAAAATCATCACCACAAAGAATTCTCTTTGAAATTCTCTCAACACCATCACCAAACATTTCCAAACAAAACCTTCATTTCCATGCAAAGCCATCATACTCACAAACATACTTAAAGTTCATTTGAATCAATCTCAACCAACCAAGAAGAAAACAAATCTGCATATACACACTGATGCTCAAAAGTGACACTTAACACTAGACTTCCCACAAAAAGTGGCACTTAGCAATAGTCTTGACGTCCAACGCCATACCTTTCGCAAAAGATGGCACTCAACGACAGTCCTAGTGCTTAATTAATTGTATTCCTTTCTTGTGAATTAATTTAAAAATAGTTTTAAACATGAAAACTCTTGCCATTTGGCCAATTGTCCATATTATAACTCTTTTAAACTTACTAAACCAAGTCCAAACTTGCAAGATTCAAGGATCAAAGATTCAAACCATAATTTCAATAGATTATACTCATCACACACATCAATCATTTAGTCAATTCACCATATGATTATAAAATTTGAAATTTCAAAGTATTTATAACTTAAAAATAGCGCAATTAGTTTCCTTACCTAGGAGACAGGTGAACTTGCTATAAGGAATTCCAAATCCTTTCAAGCTCACAAGACCTTAACCAACGAAACTCCTTTCAACTTGCAAGATGTTTTATCTACACATAGAAATATCACAAGAATGATCATGACATACCATTATGATCACTTATCAACAAAGACTCATAGATATTAAAAAAACGCATGCAAGTGGAAGAATGCTCACATGAAACACATAACAGAAAAAGATTAAGGAAAAAGAGCTAAAACTCAACTTACACGAAAGAAGAAACTAATAAATCCAATTTGAAGAGCTTGTTGCAAGAATCAATCGTACATTATTCAATTAGACGAAGAGAGAAGGAGAACCTTTAGAGAAAAGTCAAAGAGCTTTAAAGAATTAGTTTCTAACAAAATATTAGAGCTGTCAAAACGGGTAACCCGACTCAACCCGGCCCGACTCACCACGGGTTGGTCACTTAGTGAGCCAACCCAACCCAGCTCACTTATTAGCGAGCTGAAAAAATTCGAACCCGGCCCGACCCACCACGGGTTGGTGGGTTAAACGGGTTGACTCACTAGCTCACTTAATTATAAGTTTTTTTTAAATAAAAAATATTATAATTTTTTTAATTCAAATCTAAATAAATTTCACTCTAAAATGATGTTAAACTCCAAAGACAATTCAAAATAAATAAAAAAATATTATACAATCCAAGCGTAATCCAAAAACAAGCACAAAAGGCAAACAGATAAGTTTTGAATTCACTTGTCCATTTATAATATTAGAGTCTTGAATTGATAAATTATAATATTTTTCTCTCTTGAAAATATAATAAAAAAATGTTAACTAATAATATTGAAACACAAAATAATAAATAATTAAATTAAATTATGTGGGTTGGTGAGTCAACTCAGCTCACCACAGGTTTAACCCGAGTGAGCCGAGTTGAAAACTAACCTACATAAAAAAATCACATTTTTTTCCAACTCAATCCGACTCAAACCTATTGTGAGCCAATTTTGACAGCACTACAAAATATTGTATTTTAAAAGAACTTTTTAATATTAAAATAATTAAATCTCATTATTTTTAAACACTTATTAAATATTATTTTTTAAATCTATGAAAATTTAATTACATTAATTTTGTATGAATTCTATTAATGATTAAGATAAAACACATTAATCTTTAACAATTATCAAATGTGTTTATTAAAAATACAAAATAAATTAATGTAATTAAAAATATTTTAATAAAACTGTATTCCTTTCCTCCTTGTACTAAAACAAAATATTATTGAGGGAGTATTTACCTTTTTACTTTTTGTAAAGATTTTTATACTAAAAAAACTATCTACAATGAACTTTGTCATAATTAAAAGATAAATACTAGTCATTTACCCCTACTAAAATCTTTCGGAATATGATCTTTAAAGAGAAGTTCTAAAATTTCCTCTTATTTGGAAAAACTCCTCCTGTTTAGATGATGGAGTTCATTTCATTTTAAGAAATTTTGGAGGAATGGAAAAGACAAAAATCTTTTCAAATAAATTGTTTTTGAAAGAATTATTTTCTTATGAATAAAAAAAATGAAACATTTTATTTTGATATGGACATTTTAATAAGACTTTTACCTTTATAAGTTTTTTTAAATTTGTTAAAGAATTCTCTTCAAGATTGAATTCTCTTAATAATTTAATCATCATTGTCTTCTGAATTATGAAATTAAAATATCTCCTCAATTTACTTTAAATGTAATAAGGTTAGAATTTCATTTCATTTAGGAAGTATTTGCATCTAAAACACCGTGAAAAAAAGATACCATGCTAAATTTTGCACACGCAAGTGGCAACACGCCAAAACCGGTCCTGCAAATATAAACTAAACACTAAGGTGAATTCGTACTCCAAATATCAAACACTTTCATCTCCCTCGTTTTCTTCACCAAATCGTAACATCCAACTTTTCTCAACACAAATTCCCTTCGACATGTCAGGCTACCCTAACCAGCCCACCGGCTACGGCTACGGCGCCCCTCCGCCGTCACAATACGGTGCTCCTCCGCCATCACAATACGGTGCCCCTCCGCCCTCGCAATCATACGGCGCCCCACCGCCTGGCCAGTCCTACAGCGCTCCGCCATCTGGCCAATCCTACAGCGCCTCCCCCTACGGCCAGCCGTCCGCTCCCTACGCGTCTCCTTACAACAAACCACCGAAGGAGGGGTCCCACTCCCAAGGCAGCGGAGGAGGTTATCCTCCAGCAGCGTCGTACGGGAGCCCGTTCGCGTCGCTGGTTCCGTCGGCGTTTCCACCGGGCACGGACCCGAGCATAGTGGCGTGCTTTCAGATTGCGGATCAAGACGGAAGCGGCTTCATCGACGACAAGGAATTGCAGAGAGCGTTGTCTTCGTATAACCAAAGCTTCAGCCTCAGAACCGTTCATCTTCTCATGTATCACTTCACCAATTCCAACGTCAAGAAGATAGGTACCATTTCCACTCTCTTGAAAATTTTAGGTTTTCCCGCGCACGGTGCTAAGCTGCGCCGGTGTTTGTTTTTTTTTCTTTGTCGTTTTGTTATTTGCGCGTTTTGGTTTACCTGCATGCGAGAAACGCGTGTCGTGTGCTTTGAATGCGAATGCAGTTATTTTTTTACACGTTGTCGCTTGCTAGTTTAATTTTGGGTATATGACTTTTCGAGGGAGCACCTTCTTGGTAGCACGAAGGATCCACTCTATGTGCTGGTTGCTTTATTTCCGCGTCTGGTTCATGGAAATTTAATAATATTAAGTGAATTTAATTAATTAATTAATTACTAATTGGTGAAGAGTGGTTTAATTAACCATTTCATAGATTGTTGTACCACTGTTGACTTGTATAATTAGTAGCACTACACTAGTGGTTCATATACTTTTTTAATGCCATTAAGTTAACTGGCCATTTATTTTAAACTAATTTTGTTTTACTGAAAATTACGAACTTTAGAAAATAAAATTTGTATTCAAGTGCTTTTTTTAAAGTAGTTAGAGTATTGCAGTGGGGAGTTAAATGCTTTCAAATATGCTAATAAAACAAACAACTTTTAAAAAGTAGCTAAGGGTATTTTAAATATGGAAACAACAAAACGTGGAAATAGTTTCCTGTTGTATCTGTTTTCTGTTACTATTTCACAATAAATGCATACTAGTAGCTTTACATTTATACTTCCATGAAAAATTTGTGGACTAATTTTAATTTTTAATTGCTCACACAATTGCATTTTTCATTTAAAATAATTAAGAGTTGGTAAAATCTAAGGCTATAATTGGTAAAATAGTAATTAATCTTATCTTGAATAAAATTTTGAAACAAAAGATAAATAGACGAAGTTTTTTTTCCAATAGAAGCCATACACGTACAGATATTAATATTAAACTTATATTGGAAAAGTGTAAAACAATTAAGGTTAAAAAGTTGGCTAATGTGATTACTTGACGTGGTCATGACTTTCTTTTAGTTCGACTATATCTTTTGGACGATTAAATGGTTCTGAAAAATTACTGGGTCTCACCTGTTAAAATTTTATTTCATAATGTTGATTTGATGTTGACTGTAAGGATTTGGTTTGGAAAATTATGTGCCATCTTGAATAAATTTTTTTAAACTTGAACAATTATTTTGAAACACTGTATAGTCTATATGAAATTTCTAGCAACTGTTCGTAATCAATTATTTAAGATTGTAGCAGGTAAAGTGTTGGAGCAGTTTTGTTAACATCACTCTTATTATAGATAGTAAATAATAGTTCGTACTGTTTGGTATTACTAATATGATTAAATTAAAGGAAAGTATTTCAACTTTTGACTTCGTCGTAATGCATTGCAGGACCCAAAGAATTCACATCTCTATTTTACAGTCTGCAGAACTGGAGGGTATATGTCCTTTTCCCCTTTTATTTTTATTCACTGTTAATTATGATTTTTCAAGTTTGCCAATTATCCTGTCTTTAAATTGGAAAATTATTCTTCTAACTGACCGATATTTGTTGCAGTCCATTTTTGAGAGATTTGACAAGGACAGAAGTGGAAAAATCGATTCCAATGAGTTGCGAGATGCTCTACTGAGTTTGGGTTATGCTGTTTCTCCTGTAGTATTGGATTTGCTGGTTTCAAAGTTTGACAAAACTGGGGGAAAAAGCAAGGCTATAGAATATGACAACTTCATCGAGTATGACATTCCTACAAATCTTGTCTTTTTATTTTGGATACAAATTTATTTATATTATGAAAATCGAAATTTAGCTCATCTGAAGTAAGGATAAAATAAGTAGTTTTAGTGTTGAGTAGAAAATTGACAATTAATACTCCAGTAAATTGCCGATGATTTTCCGATCATGAGGTCATCTACTTTATCATGTTAAATAAGTTGTTCACTTTGGAGAAACCATATCCACTTAATGGATCCTCCCCTTGATATCTTTTATATATATATATTTTTTGTTAAAGTCCATTGTTTTGCTTTACTATGACAGAAAAGACAGCATCGTCCTTGTACAATAGGCTTAGACTCTTTTATTTTTAATTTGTTATATATTATTAGTTAAGGAACCGCAGTTTCCAGATTTAAAATGGGAGCAACTTACTGCAAAATTTCTCTTTACAGGAACATTTTGCTTACTTTTTTCTTGTTGTGTTGTGTTGTGTGTATAACTTGAATATATAAACTGATTTCTTTCCATGTTTACTGATGCAGGTGTTGTCTTACTGTTAAGGTGAGCAAACAAATCACTGTGACTTATTTATTATTCTTTAGTTTCTGCAAATAAACATCTAACTGTTCTCAACTGATACCGAAATCAGTAATAAACAGAAGTAAAATGACAATTCTAGTGATAACGGTGCTGCGGCCTTATCGAACTGCATGCATATTTACTCAACCATACATAACCTTTTAAAAATTTGCTTTATTGCCAATGTTTTTTTGTTGATCTTGATCAGTAAAAATTAACATTGTTCAGTACGTCTTGGATAAGTTTTATAACTATTATCACAGGCGGACAAATGAGACATGAAGATACTGTTGTAAGATAGTAATCTTTGCAAAAAGCATATGATTCTTTTCGTGAAATTTACTGTTTTATGTAGACGATTATTGAAACATATTCAACTTGGTTCTATTTCTTA
The DNA here is from genome assembly GCA_027742785.1 of Vigna reflexopilosa. Lineage (NCBI taxonomy): Eukaryota > Viridiplantae > Streptophyta > Magnoliopsida > Fabales > Fabaceae > Vigna > Vigna reflexopilosa. Next base: position 3,800,795 of record CM050917.1, read on the forward strand.
GTGTGAGTCACAAATTATTGTCTAATGAAACGGCTAATTTTGAAAAATTGAAATCAAAGGGATGCATCTAATTGAATTTATTTATCCAATTTCCTATTGCAGGGACTAACTGATAAATTCAAGGAGAAAGATACTGCGTATACGGGCTCTGCAACCTTTTCCTATGAAGCCTTTATGCTGACAGTCCTGCCATTCCTAATAGCCTAGGAAAGTAATGGTGTGTGGTTGGGTATGGCCAAGCTGTGTATTTGGTTTGAAAATGTGTGGTTGAATTGCTTTACTATTTTGCCTGCCTTTAAATATGCTAGTATTCCTCTCTTGTTTACTTTATAAATAATTAAACACTATGTTTTCTGCCTCTTGGTAAATTTTTCTTTGGGGGCTCCTGTTTGTGAATGAAGCCAGAAAAATGAGATTCCCTTCTACTGCTAATCCATCACCAGATAATGATTAGCCTATATTTATTTACAAGATAAACCCAATCTCATTTTCTTTAAAGAGTCAAGAGTACTTGGTACTCTATTATCCTTTATAATTACTTTATAACATATTAAAAAACATTTCTGTTAATTATATTTTAAAATATTTATCAGTAATATGATAAAAAAATTCAATGAATTTCAAAATGTTGTCATGCACTGTATCGTTATCCTTCTTCCATATAGACAGAAACAGGTACACAGTTTTTAAGGCAATTTTTAGAGAATTTCATGCTAGTTTTCTGTATATTATACAAAATAATTACATAAATGTTTTCTTTTCATGTTATAAATATATCGCATAGAGACAGAAAGTGAAATGATGTTTGTGTTTGTCTGAGGTGATTTATGTAACAGAGGAAAACATAAATTATTTGCAGTGATTTGGGTGGAGAGGGATTGAGCTTCTCCTGCATAGCGGAAGAGAATACAGGAAAACCACGCGTCTAAGATATCTTCAATTATAAAAAAAAATATCTTTATCTTTTATTCGGTATTACCCGTTCAAATTATTACTTAATTTATTTAAAGTAATCACTAGTATTTATTTCAACTTAAGTTATAAAAAAAAATTAATATAATTTAATTTTAATTTTCTATTTTAAATAATAATTTAAAACTAATTATTTACTCATAATTTATTTGAACTTAATTTCTACCCATCTTAATTCATTTTAAATAATAACTCCCAAAAAAGTTTATTTTTTATTATCGTAAATAAGAAAAAATTGTTAGACTAGTGGTGAATAAAATCACAAATAAGTTGACCAAATTTTATTTTATTTTATTTTTTAAATAGGTTGTGTACGAGTTTCTCCATTATTATGGAGTTATTGAACTTTATTATTTCAACCTAACACGGATGAATTGATAAGGCCTACTTAAATGAGTTCAACTATTTCATTTCTTAGGAATTGACGGGAAAGAAACCTATATTTACAAAAATTAAATATACAGAAATTATTATACCAGGACTTACATGTATTCTTTCTTTATAATGGATTTCGGTAAGAAAAAAGAAGAGTGATTTATTTAATTTTAGAAAATTTGAAATTCTTTTACTATAAAATATATCATTTCCGAAGTAATTTAAAAGAATGAGTAATAAAATGAGTAAAGAAAAATATAAAATATAATAAAATTAAATAATAATAAAAAATTGTTTATCAGAAGAATAGATTGGATATGGGCTAAGCACATTTCACTTTTCTCCTTACACCTCAAATTTACCTTTTACACCACAAGATTATTGACACCTAATATACTTTATGCATCCCTTCGTTATTAATATTATTCATACATTCATCCCTCCTTGTTCCTTTTTTACCCACTCCACATACATTCTATTCCATTATTACCCCTATTTTTAATTACCATCTATATTTTACACAATTCTTTTAAAATCAAAATTGAAAATTACAAAATTATATAATAATATTGAAAATTATCAATGCTAATTCTTGGACTTATTTGATGATTAAACTTTCTATTTATTTAAAATTTAATAATTTTAATTATCAGGTTAAGTTTTGAGTTTATTTGATAATTAAAATTTTATTCATTTAAAATTCTAAAAAATAACAGTTATCATATTAAATCTTGAGTTTACTGGATAATTGAAATTTGTATTCATTTAAAATTTTAAAAATTGATTATCATATCAAATCATGTTTATTCGACAATTAAAATTTTCAAGTAAAATTTTTAAAAATATTAAAATTTCAAAATTAAAAAACAAATATTTTAAAAATTACATTAATTTTGGATACTAATTAAAGAGAATTGTGTCTGGACGAATGTGTTGGGATGCTAATACCATCTAATATATAATTTACTTATGGACTAGTTCAAGTTTCGAAAACCATTTTTATTTTAGATTTTTACGTAGTTTTTCTTATTGAAAGTATAAAAGAGACTCCTTTCCGTTTTTTTATATATAGTTTCTTTTACTGTATCGTCACGATTTTCCATTTTGGGTGCGATAATAATTTTACTGCTCTGCGGATTCTTTTTCTCAACATCTAACAGACCACCTTTGATGAGTGCCATAGTTGCTTTCATTTGCTGTAGTTCGTTATGTACACCAAGCGCCAAAGAAGCTTCTTGAACGGCAGCAGTGGCAAGCTTCCCTATGAGCGATTCTGCGAAGCTGAAAAGAAGTGATTCGGCCATGAGTTTAGGAAGAGAAGAATGCAATTGGAAATTTTTTGTGAGTAGAATAGTCGGTTGATGAATCATTTCAAGGCATTACGGTTTTTATAAAAGTCTGCTGCAAAATTTCATTTGTTTTAATAAAATAGGAGTAATAATTGAAGTCTAGTCAATGGAATTGTAATTTTATATATATACGATCAGCTGGATTCTCGGTGTTTGGTATATAATATTTACACAGTAAAGAAATATAAAAGAGTGCAATTTGACATATAAATTCATTTGTAGTAGCTGGACCTGGATTTCCACCATGACGAGAATCGCGCGTTCACGCAGTGTCTCACACTGGCTGGACTGTTAGGCAGGTTTTGGCAATATGGGTATTTGTGGACTTAGCATGGGTACGGGTATGTGAGAGACTGCGTGCCTCTTCAATGCTCTTCCTAATAAAAGCAAGTCATTGACACAAAAGTTTCCCACCATGCTACAGCACAGTATTTGCCCATAAAATGGACTCCAGTTACAAAATCACAAATACATGACACCGTTTTCTTTTTCTTTGACGGAATGAGTAGAAGTAGACAACAACCCAAGTTCGGCTTCAGGTTGAAATGCCATAAGAGATCCAAAAAACGCAAGCTTTTCTTATGAGGAAACTATCAAAAGGAGAAGGTGCACTACGCCATACAAAGACACGAGAAAAACTACACCAAAACACAACGAAAATTCATTTTAATCAGTTCAAATGAGATCAAACGGCTCAAAAGCAAGTTTAATCGGAATAAAAACGAAGTTTAAACAGTTCAAAAGAGTTCAAACGCACCTGAAAGATAATGCAGAGGAGAGAAAAGGCGAAGGAAGACGATGTGCGCGAAACTGGTTCGCGAAGGCCGATTTAACAAGAAATGAGACGTTAGTTGCCAAAGAACCCGACGTCTATAATAGAATATACGTCAGGGATCTTACTAATATGACGTCTATTCAATTTAAAAATTAATATTCGTGGTAAGAAATAGACGTCGGATGTTCTGGAAACTGACATATATAGTCGAATATAGACGTCAGACTGTCGGGATCTGACGTCGAGATGGCGGAAAGAAATGACTTTTCACATACTTGTCAGACATTTGACGTTAGCATAAACGTCGGGGCCCCTTCTCACTAACGTCTATATGGCAGAGAAGACTGACTATTCACCTATCTGTTAGGCCTATAGACGTCAGTTAAAGGCTCCTTGACGTCTATAAGTTGATAGACGTTGGGGCCATAAAAACCGACGCCTATATTGCCAACTTATTTACGAAAATGCCACCGGTCATTAATATATGTCGTGCCGCCCCCTTACTGACGTCTAAGGGGTGACGTTAAAGCCCGATTCTGCACTAGTGCACTTATAAGGTTAGTTCGTTCCACACCTAGGACCAACAATCCAATGGCTATGATCTCTTGCGATTCTCATCACATAACTCATTCTACTTTATTTAAGTGTGAATAAATATTAAAGTTCAAGATACCTCATTTTTTACTCTCCATATGTCAATGCATACACTAACAAAACCATAACCAATCCTCCTTGGATTGCTACCAATCATTCTGAGATAAACATCATCAAACAACCTTAATATTAACATTTACAAAATCACACATTAAACATTCATAAGAGAATATGAAAAATAGAGTTAGACTTTGATAATCTTTATCCAACGAGATTATCACTAGAATTCACAGACTTAAACTCTCACAAAAGGCGTCCAACGACACCTATCTCACCCATCCATTATCAAGTTAGTGAGCTCTTTAACTTTGGTTTCACCCAGTGAGTATTTATTGCCCAACGAACGCCAAGTTAGTAGCTCTTTGACTTTAACTTCACCCAGTGAGTATATTCTTGTTCAGCAAGTCTACATAATTTTGTTGAACATAATTATGTAGATTTATGATAGTCTAGTCCTACAACTTCAGTCCAACAACCAACACAGATGACCAAATCAAATAACACAACATTCAATGATTCAAACAACATTCTCTACAATACTAATAAAACAACATTCTCAATTTCATCATGTAATTTAAGTAACCAATTTATAATCCCAATGTCAATTCTAGTCACAAATTCTTTTTCATACAAGTAAAACACCATACAAGTATACAATTATCAATTATAATATATCAATCATATGAAAATTACACAATTAGTTTCCCTTATCTTAAAAACAAACTAGACTGATAAAAAATTAAGATGAAATGAAGATTTTAGCTTATTTTTTATTAATCAAGTTAGATGAAGGAAAACAAATAGTTTATTTTCACTATAAATTTGGCCCCTCTTTTTAAAGAATTTTTTTAAGTGATACTAAAGTAAATCTCTTTAAACAATTAGATTCAATATTATTTTTCTTAATTTTATTATTTTAGATTGTCCATTTTATAATATAATTTTAAGAAAATAATTATTTAATTTATAAATCACGATTAAGATAATAATTACAAACTCCAAAAAACAAAAAAATATTCAGAATGCTTTACTGCATGTAGATGTTCCCAAATATGTAATCTGGGAAGTTTTCAATGTAACATTCCATTTTAATAGTATAAAACTACTAAAATAAAATATTACATATATGATGATAAAAACACTAGATGAAAACAAACCTACAAAAAAATTTTATATACACCTATAGAACCATCTAACTCTCCATCTGCTTCGCCTTAATCTCTCGCTGGAACAACTGAAAATACTGTATCCCTAAGCTCACACCATTTAGGTGATCATCGCAAAAGAGAAAACAACACATAGACAAACAACACACAAGTAAGGGTAAGCTAGAATACAAACAATTAATGATATATTGGAACATGTTAAACATTATACACAGGATACACATATCACACCAACCAACCAAACTGATTATACATGACAATACTTTGACTGGATTGTCCAGACTTAGTATGAATGTCGAGTTATGGCGGGTTGTGCACTTGTGGTGGCCATTACTGCTTTGCAAAGCCCTTGCCAATTGGGTTTCATCCTACCACACATCACAAGGTTAGTCCTTAAACGCCTTTTTGCCAAATGGAGAAAGGCCCCTCAGGCTCGGACCTCCTGCTACTCTCACCACATGTGTCAAACCTCTCTATTTGAGAATGTATGACCATTAGAGTGTCAGGATAACCCCCAATACTGAGCTCCCTACATTCATACTAACACACTTGAAACCACCACGAAGGAGTTCCTCCTTGGAACTCTCTTCCATACCATTGAGACCATTGATATTAATTCACATTCACCTAGTACACTATTACTTGAGACTATTGATCATGCATTAAAGAAATAGAAAAACAATTACAAGTCATAAAAATCACCCGATAACACAATTTATCCATGGCATAAGGATACTCATATTTAGGTAAGAAAAACAACTCTGAAACTCTCACCAACAGCTCCAGAAGGGTCCAAAACCCCTGAAACGATATAAAGAGCGTCCAAAACGGACATCCAAAACCCTGAAAACTCCCCAAAAATGTTGCAGAGCTGTCGAGTGGCGCCCAATGCCCCCACAGGGCGCCCATCACCATGACAGTGGCAAAACCACATCAAATTGGACCTAGGAGACCCTACCCTCAACTTATAAAGACCTCTAGGACCCTCCAAAACTTGAGAAAACTTAGAGAACCATGTTGTCACTCAATTTGACACTTGAAAACTCACTTTTCACTCCTACAAGCTACCTAATTTCATTTCTATCCTTTAAAATCCTCAAACCAGTTTGCAACTTGCATAAACAAGTCCAATTGCACTTGCTAGGACTCTCCAAAACCACAAAATACTCCCAACAGTCCTACTTCTCATTTTCACCCCTTAGAACCCCTAAAATGAGCTAAAAACTCAACCTATGAAGCCATTTTCCATTTCAGAACAGATTTTACTGGTTTAGTCATCTAGACAAATCCTGATAGGTGTGATAACATACCCCTAACCTTTCAAAACAGTGCAGACCTCTTACCTCACCATTTCACTACTCAACACCCTCTTTTGACTAAAAACCATGCACACACACCCTCACAAGACCTCTACTCCAATATAGATTAGATTTTACTGTTTTAAGAGTTCCAACAAGTCTAAAATAACTCAAAAATAGTCTCCAAACTTCTACTACTATTAAACCATCATTCCCTTTAAAATTCACCTCTCAAAACCCCCAAATTTCACTCTAAAATGGTATAGAATACACTCAAGTGTTACTTCTCAATTTCAACTTCATACTATAACTATTTTAAGATTTAAACCAAATATGATAGACCCAAAGACCTTTACCAAACTGCAGAATTCCCTTTAAACTCACTAATCCAAAAGTTGACATGCTAACACCCATCACTTTAAATCTCCAATTTATACATCAAATCCTCAATTCCTCCAACTATCAATAATAACAAAGTTTTATATCAACAACATCTCCATTTCATCATACTATAAGTTATACAACAATCATACATTCACAATTTTCAAAAACACATCATAAAAGGGTAATTACTCATATTTTTCCAAATTTCACACCATTAACAATCATATAATCACATGCACACCAAATGACAGATTACAAACATCTTACTACAATTATTAAAATCAAACTAGCTTCCCTTACCTGAAAACTCTCCTCTTTCACTATAATTCCCAAGATCGCAAGACGTCGGATGAAAACCCTATTTCAAAACCCTAACCCCCAAATTCGAACCTTAAACTCGATCGCGAATTCAATCCAAGTCTCTGCCTTTGCCAAGAGGCTTGAAAATGAGATCCCCATGCCATGAAACGTCGCTGTCGTCATACCCACAAGCAGAGGTTGTCCCGCCGCGGAGAGGGATTCATGTTTACTGCCAAAAAAGCCTCCTTACCATGCGTGCAACGAATCCCCACTTTGCAGGAAAAAAAGAGTCTTCTTATGCCGTTTTCCTTCTCTCACACCCCCTAGCCTTAAGGTTTCAGAAAAGAAAGAAAAAAGAAGAAAGGGAGAAGGGTAACAAGGAAGAAGAAGAAGGGAAGAAGAAAGAGAAAAAAAAAGGTTCTTGCATTCAATGTCTTCCAATATAAATGAGATTTTAAATTTAAATAATAGATAAAAATATTTTAGTAAATGCAACATTGCTATAAAGTGGAAAAAAAAAACTATGGGTGATGGAAGAAAAAATTTCCCAATTTCATATAAAGCTTTTAGTTTCTGCAAACTCACAATTCCTTATGCACTCCCAAATTTTTGAAATTATATTTTATTTTTGTAAAAATTATTAAAAGGTTCAAAGAATAATTCTGATGTATTATTTCAAAAAGTAGAGTAATATATATATATATATATATATATATATATATATATATATATATATATATATATATATTCAAGGATCCTATAATTCTTCATCTATTAAAGGAATGACAGGTGCACAAATCTGCACAAATTGTAATAATATCTAAATTATAAGTAACACAATATTTGAATGCCTAATATCCGTTAATAGAATATTTGACATATTTTAACATTCCTACTCAAGTTGCTGCATGAATATCACACATTCCCAAGTTGAATAGAGACTCATTAAATAATCTTCTTGACACTCCTTTGGTGAGAACATCAGCCAACTGCAATTTTGATCGTACGAAAGGAAATGAAATTATTCCAGCTTCAAGCTTCTCTTTGATGAAATGTCTATCAATCTCCACATGTTTTGTTCTATCATGTTGCACATGATTGTGAGTAATTGTTATAGCCGAAGTATTGTCACAGTACAAACTCAGCTTCATTTTATTTAAAGCCCAAATCTGATAGCACATTTTAATCCACAAAAGTTCACATACACCTAGTGCCATGCGTCTGAATTCTGCTTCAACACTAGATCTTGCTACTACAGGTTGTTTTTTACTCCTCCAAGTTGCAAGATTCCCTCATACAAAAATAAAGTATCAAGAGGTAGATCTTCTATCATCTTTTGAACATGCCCAATCTGCATCGGTGTACCCTTCTACCTTTAAGTTTTCATGATTTGAGAACAAAATTCCTTTTCCAGGAGAAGACTTCAAATATCTTAAAATCCTCTCAACAACATCCATATGAAGCTTTCGTGGGTCATGCATAAATTAACTAACAATATTTACTGCATAGGTGATATCTGGACGTGTATGAAACAAATAAATTAATTTTCCTACCAACCTTTGGTATCTTCCTTTGTCTATGCTAGCTGAATTTGAGCATTGAAAGAGTTTATGATTTTGTTCAATTGGTGTATCAGCTGGTTTACTCCCAAGCAACCCAGTTTCAGATAGCAAGTCAATAGTATATTTTCTTTGGCATAGAAAAATATCATGTTTTGATCTAGCTACTTCAATACCCAAAAAAATATTTGAGGTTTCCAAGTTTTTTCATCTCAAATTCAGATGCAATGTATTGTTGTAAACTAGAAATCTCATCTTGGTCATTTCCTGTAACAATCATGTCATCTACATATATAATCAAAGCTGTAATTTTTCATTTTCATCTCTTAAAAACTAAGGTGTGATCAGAGTTGCTTGATCTATAGCCAAAAGCCTTCACAGACTTGGTAAACCTTTCAAACCATGCTCTTGGGGATTGTTTTAATCCATATAGACCCTTCTTTAATTTGCAAACCTTCATTCCAATTAAACCTGTCATGCCTGGTGGAAAATCCATATAAATTTCTTCTGAAATTTCTTCGTGTAGGAAAGCATTTTTCACATTAAACTTTAAAAGAGGCCAATCTTGGTTTGCAGCTAACGACTGAAGTATTCTCACAGTGTTTGAACTTGGTTACCGATGCAAACATCTCTTGGTAATCTACACCATAAGACTAAGTGTAAACTTTAGCCACAAGTCGTGCTTTATACCTCTCAATAGTTCCATCAGCTTTATGTTTAATTGTAAAGACCCATTTGCAGCCCACAATTTTCTTCCCTCTTGGTAAGGACACAAGATCCCAAGTGTTGTTTTTTTCTAGAGCTGCCATCTCCTCAACCATTGCTTTGGTCCATCTAGGATCTGCCAAAGCTTACTGTATATTACTAGGAATAAAAATTGAAGATAATTGAGATACAAATGATGCATATGACTGTGATAACCTGTGAGATGACACATATTTACTAATGGGATATTTAAATTTGGCTTGGAGTTTTGGTTCATACTTAGCTGGAGGTTGACCACGGTTAGAACGAGATGGAAGAATATATTGAACAATAGTAGACTTAGTGTTTGGTTTGCTGGTGGTCTCATGCAGACAAGAATCAATTCCATAATCAATTTCATCTAAATTAGTATTATCAGATATAGGATCAGAAGGTATCTCTGAAGAGTCAAGCTGAACCTGTGGAGAAGATTGAGCCAATTGATTATGATTAGAAGACACTATTTATCTAGAAAAGAAGTGTCCATATTTAGGATTGGCTCACTTCCTGCAAAATGATCCTCACATGATAATTTATCTTCACAATGTAATTTTCTATCTGAGATATCAAACATACTAACATCATGGTTATGCACTTCACTGTCATTGCCTCCTTGAGTGGAGAATCAACATAAAAAAATTCATGCTCATTAAATGTCACATCCATAGAAATATAAAATTTCTTTGATGGTGGATGGTAAGCACGATAACCTTTTTGAGTTGATCCATACCCAACAAAAACACATTTGATTGTTCGTTCTTCAAGTTTTGTACGTTGATGTGGGTGTAAGTGAACATATATAACACATCCAAAAATATGAGGTGGTAAATAAACTATGGGAGGAAGGATACAATGATCAGACAACACATCAAAAGGCTTTCAAAAGTTAAGCACACTAGAAGGGGTTCGATTAATTAAATAAACGATATAGTTCACAACCTCACCCTATAAATGAGATGAGACATTACGATCTATCAAAAGTGATCTTGTCACCTCTGATATATGTCTATTTTTCCTCTCAGCCACCCCTATTTTGTTGTGGTGAATAAGGACATGTAGTTTGATGCAAGATGCCTTTATGGTTCATGAACTCTATTAATTTAGTCTTAAAATATTCCCTCCATTGTCTGATTGAATAGACTTAATAGATGTGTTAAATTGTGTAACAATCAGATGATAGAAGGAACGAACCACATCACATACATCACCTTTATGTTTAAGCAAATATACTCAAGTTACCCGAGTACAATCATCAACAAAATTGATAAACCATTTTTTTCCCATTATGTGTAGATTGTGGGGGCAGGGCCCCAAACATCTGTATGAATTAATGAAATATTGCATTTATGAAATAGTGATGGAAATAATTTTTTTAAATAAACAAAAGAGGGATGTCCCAACCGTTTATGTCATAACCAAATTTCCTCTTTGTTTTTATCTTGTATGTGATCATTCGCAAGACAAGCCAACCCTCTTTTATTGGTTTGTTGTGAGATATTTTTAAGATAATACAGTCATTCACTCTCTCTACCACTTGCAATCTTCTCCTTGGAATGAATGTTCTGAAAAAGACAATGAGTTGGATAAAACAAGGTAACACAAGAATGTGATTTAGTTAACTTGCTGGCTGACGAAGATAAGATTACAATTTAACGTAGGAACAAATAAAACATCAGGAATCGGTAAGGAGGGTGAGAGGGATATAGTACATATACCTTCAATAGGAGATGAGACCCCATTGGCATTAATAATAACCGTTGGAATTTTTATCGAAAGAGGACATCAAAAATATTCAATAAAAAAAAGCACCGATTCCTATATTGTAGAGGATATCAATGTTTGGCTCTTGATACCATATCAAAAAGTTTAAAGAATAATTCTGATGTATTATTTCAAAGAGTAGAGTACCATATATATACATTCAAGGATTCTATAATTCTCCATCTATTAAAAGGAATGACAGGTGCACAAATCTGCATAAATTTTAATAATATCTAAATTATAATTAACACAATATTTGATTGCCTAATATTCATTAATAGAATGTTTGACCTATCTTAACAAAAATAACTTATGAATTATTTTTTTTTGTTGGAGTTTGAGGAATAAGATTTATGGAGCGAGATTTTTGGAATAAGATTTTTGAAATAAAATTTTCAAAAGTGTTAAAATATATTTTGGAAGTGATATAATTTTCAAATATTTCCAAAACACCTACAATACCTTTTGAAAAGAGTTTTTGGAAACATATGAAATGCATTTCAGAAAAAATTGTTTGAAGGCTTTTGCTTTTTTTTTTCTCTTTTTCATCCTCTGCAGCGCTTTGTGGGGTGCTAGAAGCAATATTCTTCATATAAAAAGAAAGCCCAAAAGCCCAAAATATTAACAATCCAAAGCCCAATAGTATTTTGCAGTTATTGATAGATGCATTGTTTTTTCATAAGGCAATAGTGTTAGATATTTTTCTCTCATTTTACCAAAGTCTTAAACGATACCGTTTGGCCTTCTTGCTTTTAAACCCTATTCTCGAATCCTCAGTGTTGCGTCTGTGCATCTTGCCTCTGTCGGAGCCCTATCTCCACACGACGCCGCAGCAGCCGCAGTAGGAGGTAGGTTTTCGCTCATCCACCACCGTCGCACGGAAAACACGTTTCCTTTCTCCAACACTCCGATTAATCGGAACACATCACAAAGAGATTATTTTATTGTATTGTATCAATCAGTGTTGAATCAGTGTTTGCCTGTGCCCCAGCAGAAGAAAAAGTAAGAATTTGGAATCGAATCCGAAGTGTGGAGAAAAATGGCTGATTACGACCTTACCCCGCGGATGGCGCCGAACCTCGACAGGCATTTGGTGTTCCCTCTCCTGGAGTTTCTGCAGGAGCGCCAGCTATACGACGATGACCTCATCCTCAAGGCGAAGATCGACCTCCTCAACAACACCAACATGGTTGATTACGCCATGGACATCCACAAGAGTCTCTACCACACCGAGGATGTTCCTCATGACATGGTTGAGCGCCGAGCCGAGGTTGTCGCCCGCCTCAAGTCCCTTGAGGAGGCCGCCGCGCCCCTCGTCTCCTTCCTCCAGAACGCTGCCGCCGTGCAGGAGCTACGTGCTGACAAGCAGTATAACCTCCAGATGCTCAATGAGCGATATCAGGTTTGAAGCAAAATAATAATCAGTCCTCACATGCTAGATATTCCTATGAGAGTGTTGCATGACAAATGGGTTTTAAACGTCGCTTGAATTAGTGCTGTTTGGAAAATAATTGGGTTTGGTGGATTAGGATTGGAATGTTGAGAACAAATTGATAACTTTCTTTTTGGTAGTTGTAGGTAAGCTTTGGCTGGTAGTGGTAGGATAGGATATGATAGTTGCTCTAAAGGTTTTTAGTGATGTTATTATGCTAGTAAGCTTTATAATTGTCTCTTGTTAATAAGGAAACGGAGCTCTCTGTATAAGAGTGTCGCGATACAGTTGAATATTTTCTTATAACAATTGACATGCCTTTGATTACTTAGAGTTTGGACAAAATATGTTGATTTTTTTTAAGGATTTTATTGCTTATCGGGATTGGTATATTAGGACTGGAGTCTTTGTAGCAGAATTATAAGGTTATCTTTAGAAGCTTTGGATGGTAGGATAGGAGTACTAGATACCCAAAAGGTTCTTTAGACTACTAAGCTTTAGAAAAATTACTTAAGGTAACTGGACTACATTTTTTTTTAATAATTTCTCTCTTATAAGCTTTTGATTGAGATTGTATATTGGTAATGTGATTGCTTTGTTTGTTTCCTAATCTTATTTAAGCATTTTGTTTTCTTAGTTGCTTGCTGTTGTATTTTAGTGGTTCTTAAAAGATTTGTCCCAGTTTTGAAGTTTGAATTTTGTTGTGTTTGAGTTTTGACTGACTGCTTAAATTATGTGTTTGCTGGAACAGATTGGTCCTGCACAAATAGAGGCACTTTACCAATATGCCAAGTTTCAGTTTGAGTGTGGGAACTACTCTGGTGCTGCTGACTATCTTTATCAGTACAGAGCTTTGTGCACAAATAGTGAGAGGAGCTTGAGTGCATTGTGGGGGAAGCTGGCAGCTGAAATTTTGATGCAGAACTGGGACATTGCTCTTGAAGAGCTCAATCGCTTGAAGGAAATCATTGACTCAAAGGTTATTCTCTTTTGTCAGTTGATTTTTGGAGTGGTTACATGTACTTGTTATATTAATACAAATTGGAGAGCTTTGTTGCAGAGTTTTGCATCGCCTTTGAACCAGGTGCAGAGTAGAATATGGCTGATGCATTGGAGTCTGTTCATCTTTTTTAATCATGACAATGGAAGAACACAAATAATTGATCTGTTCAATCAGGACAAGTATGTCACACCTATCCTTTCTTAGGATATTGTAGATTCACTTTTATTGTTAATCCTTGTCAAACTGATCAGTTATTTCCTTTCCTTGGGGCTGGTTTATGGATGTCTCTTCTGGGTTTAGTATTTTCAGTGTTGCTTCATCTAAATATGATGTAATTTTCAGGTATCTAAATGCTATCCAAACCAGTGCTCCACACCTTTTACGATACCTGGCCACAGCATTCATTGTTAACAAGAGAAGGAGGCCACAATTCAAAGACTTTATTAAAGTTATTCAACAGGAGCAGCATTCATATAAAGATCCCATCACTGAGTTTTTGGCTTGTGTTTACGTCAACTATGACTTTGATGGGGCACAAAAGAAGATGAGGGAATGTGAAGAAGTAAGCATTTTTTTTTTCTTTTGCTAGATAACATATATCAACTATAGGAATGATGTAACTCAAGTGGCTTGTTCAGTTTCCCTTTTTTCATATATGTCCATGATACCTATATTCATGTGACTTGATTATATTATGCTTACTCATTTTAAAATTGCAGGTAATTCTCAATGATCCCTTCCTTGGTAAAAGGGTTGAAGAAAGCAACTTTTCAACTGTACCACTGAGGGATGAGTTCCTTGAAAATGCTAGGCTATTTATCTTTGAGACATACTGTAGAATACATCAACGTATTGACATGGGGTATGCACTTTTCTAGTATAAGAAGTCATAGCCATCTCTACAATGTAGCTCTGCCATTGATCTTTTGTTCCTTTATTTTGTGGCCTTGAAAGGTTTTACTCTAGGTCTTGACTGTATTTCTCAAATTTATATATTTTTTTGTTACATGATGTTATATTTTGTTATATACGGTTTCCTGTGGTCTACTTTTCATGTTACGCACCTAAATGACATATTGGGGATCTGTAACCAAAATTATATGATAGGGTTGCTCACTTGTGATATTTTTTCAGAGTGCTTGCTGAGAAGTTAAATTTGAATTATGAGGAGGCTGAGAGATGGATTGTTAATCTCATCCGTAGCTCAAAGCTTGATGCGAAAATTGACTCTCACACCGGAACAGTTATCATGGAGCCTAATCATCCAAACGTGTAAGTTAACATTGATCACTAATTTGAGAGACAAGGGCTTTTATTGGTTCTTCATGTATTATACTTTTCTGCCTCAGTCATGTTGACTCATTTATCTACATGTGTCAGTTTTTATGGCCATTGATCTTTAATTACTAACTTTGCAGGTATGAGCAACTGATAGACCATACCAAGGCCCTTAACGGGCGCACCTACAAGTTGGTTAGTCAACTTCTGGAACATGCACAAGGTCAAGCAGCCCGATAACTGTGTAGGTAGATCGATGAGAGAGTATTTGTTTTATCTTTCCGGATGCATCATTTTGTTTTTGGTTTTATTTATTTTGGATTTAGAATTAAAATTTATGGGCTATATACCTCTTGGAGTAGGTTCTCCTGATGTTACTTGTGGATCCAAACAACTGGTATTGATAACCATTTTGGTTAAAATGTTTGCCATTAACTTCCTCACTTATCGCAGCTGCAGCCATATTTGTTCTTCGTTGTCTTTCTCTTAACAAAGTCAGTTTTTCTTTTTCATTTCATTTGTCGCTTCCTAATATCTGCTGAATAAACCATTGATTATTTTCACTAATGTAATACCTTCTTTCACGAAGTCAGTTTTAAACTTGTGAAATTATATCAGCAGATCCAAAAATATTAGAAATCATGTGCATTGTTCAAATTTATTGTTGATTACGTCTATTAGCCAACTTTCATATTTTATTCCTCATTATCTTTATTTTTCAAATTTTGTAAATATTATAAATCCATTAAATTTGTATGAGAGGATGTTGTGTAGAAAAGATCAACGTTTTTTTTGTGAACTTGTTTTATATTTATATTTTTCAAATATATTATAACTAAATAGAATTGGTAAATTACGTGAAATAATGAAAATTAAGTTTAAATAGATAATTAAACTTGATTTATAACTTCGGCTTTGCAGACATTTTTCTTGCTGTTTAGTTTGAAATGTGTGCTCTAAAAGAAAGATAAATGTTTTACATTTGTGTTTTTTTGGGATTACTATGAAGTTCAAAGAAATAGCATGATATATGCTCAATATTATAATATCAAGTATACAATATTTTATATTTATGAAAAATGGTGTACTTTGTGATATAACATTATTTTTAACTATTTGATATTGTTTAAATTATTCAAATTTAATTTACAAATAAAGATTAAAGGATAAATTAAAAGAGACAAGTAATAATTAAAGGATATAGTATTTAGATAGATTCAATACCAGAGAAACATGCGGTAAAATTCTAATTGTTAAACTAATTAAAATAATAAATTGAAAATATATTTGAAAGAAAAGTTTTAAAACAAAACTAAACGTTTAAATATAAAATAAAGATATGACATTTATTTCAATGGCAATGAATCTAACTTTTTCAGAATCATCTCATTCAAAAGTAGTTTCTTCAGATGAGCAATTCATGTTTATGATATAATATAAATATCATGCATTCAAGGACAACTAACAAATTTTATTTTTGAAAGAAAACATTGAATAATACACAAATGTTTTGTTATTGCCTCTTACTATTTTGTATGGATTTGTTCATGAGTTATTAGTACTTAGTTTCTTTATAATCTTTTCTCAAAGTACTGACAAATGGTATTAGAATGAACAATTTCTTTTAATGACTATCTTAATAAGTAGGTGAAAATTTCTATGATTTGAAAATTTCTCGTAAGAAAAGTTTTCCAAATGTGTCAGTACAGAAGAAAAATCATATTTGTGGTTCAAAAAAATTTAACCTTCTAATATATATAAAGATATCCTTAGAAATTTAAAGTGACTTGAAAGTCTGGTATTAAATAAGAATAAATAAAATGAATAATATATAATATATTATCTCAAAATTTTAAATTAAATATAATGTATTGTTCTCTTATATAAATTTCTTCACTTACAATAAAACAGACATTGTGTTATTTGAATACTATATATCTTTGATGATAAACAATTCTAAAGAAAAGACAGATTATCTCTTGAGAAACCAGTAGTAAATAAGCAACAATTGCATTATTACATGAAACCTCACTGGACATAAAACTTATTAAGCATTGATGACAAACAATTACATATGATAACATAACCAACCCCATACAAAGAAAAACTCAATTCCAGTACAAAGAACATGAACAAATTATAAACCATGCATGAGTATGATGTATATATATATAAACTAAGAAGATTTATTGGATGCCAAGGAACGAGTGTAGTTGATGCCAAAGCTGAAATATTCAATAACACTTTGTCTAGATGGAATGCAATCTTTGATAGGTGAAGTCTGAATGAAGTTTTGAGTCCATTGATGAAGAGAAGGGAATCTCTGTGCATTGAGAAGTTCCATCTCTCCAAGCTCTTCAAGAACACTGAGCCAATGAGACAACCATCCAGCTGCTATATCAAGATAACCAATCTTCTCTCCTCCAAAATACTTCTTCCCTTCAATTTCTTTCTCAAGAAATTTCAGTGACTCCAATGCAGCTTCCACAGCCTTTTCCTTCTCTTCTCCTTCAGCCACAGCTGCTCCCCACACACCATACAAACACTGTTTTCAACAAAACTACCTTTATCACACACTTTTTCATCATCTTCTCACCATAACGATCAAGCTAAATCCTATCATTTATCATCTCAAATTTGCTCCAACTTCTAAATTACACATACATGGCACTAAATAAATGCAAGAAAGTCTATGAAACTCTGTTTTTCACAGCAGATCTTTAACTATGTGATGTCTTGATCAAAACTAGTTTTAGTTTATAAAGTCTTAAAACATTCATCTTCAGAGCTAAATATGAAAATTTATTCTTATTTCAAATTTTTATACCATTTGATCTTCAAATTTTTTTACAAATAAATATAATTCTTCTAAACCAACTAGTATAATTTTGATGTGTTATACTCTACTGTAGACTAAAGTTTGAACAGTTTACACCATTTCATTCATTCATTTATTTTAAAATTTACAATTTGACATCACATTTAACCTTATAAAGATTAAAACTTCAGTTTTCAATAAAGTTAAAAACAAAGTACACAGTCAGAGATCAAATTCACCCTGTTGTTTCAGACACACCATAACCAAAATGAAACCATAAATTTAGACCAGATCTTGAACAAATTGAAACTGACTTCAGTCTCATGGTAAAATGAAGTGAAATAAAAAGGGTAATGAAAAGGTTGAATGATATTGTACCTTCTCATCAATAAACCTTGCCCAGAAGCGAGCATGTGCTCTCTGATAAGGATCAAGAGGTAGCAGAGGGTTGTTCTTCCAGGTCTCATCTATGTATTCAAGGATGACAAGTGATTCAGCAATTGCTTTCTCATTGTGAAGAAAGACTGGAACTTTCTTATGAACAGGGTTAGATTGAAGAAGCAAAGGACTCTTATTTGTCAAATCTTCTTTCAAGTATTCATATTCCACACCCTTTATCCTTAATGCCCACTCAATCCTTGCACAGGGGAAGCTTTGATGGGTAGCAATCAGCTTCACTTCTTCTCCCATTCTTTTGCCAATTCTTCAAAACCCTTCATTTCAAATCTCATCTTTTTCACCCTTTTATACCCATCACCATTCTTTTATTTTATTTTCTTCCAAAATTCAATATTCACGTTCGCACACAAGCCAAGTCAAACCAAATTTTAAATAAACAAACTTTTCCCTAACCAAAAAAAGTTATGTTTTTTCATAAGATATGTTTGTCAAATTTTTATTTTTAGATTTTACATTAAAGTAAACTTATTTTATGTTTTTCTTCTTGCCTTTTTGTTTCCCTTCTAAAATTGTTTATGGAGAAATTTGTTTGCTCAGAGATGAACTTGAAAAACTCTGACTTGGTAGCAGGGTCGTCTTTCAAGTTTTTGGGAAGTCTGATTCTAATAATGAAAATGTGTTTCTAGATCTCTAATTTTTTAAAAAATAATGATATTTGGATAACATTTTTTTAAACATCATCTACATATCATTCTGTGATTGGTCGAAAATTATTCTACAATAATAATAATCATAAATATTATTATGGAAATGTTGTTTAAGTATCATTATCCCTTTTTAAAATAATATCACAGATAAAAGAGAGAAGGAGTAAAACAAACATATTTAACAGGCACATTAATTAAATGAAAACCGATTCAAATTTATTAAATTTTAAAGATTAATTAGGTTTTAACTTGTAGATTTATATTTTTTTCATTAAATTTATTTTAATCTATTAAGTATTTAAATTTTTTACAGTTTTAATTGAGTTAATGTCATTTAATTATTATATTAAGAAGGTGATGGGATTTGTTATTTTGATTATTTATCTTTATCTATTAAGAAATGTAATAAAAACTAGGTCTCATCAACGGAGTAAATACGAAAGTGATTGAATATGACCTTGTTATACAATATATTTTTGGTCTGAATAATAAAAATCACTCATTATCTTATATTAACCTAATATTGTCCACATAGCTTATATTTTTTAGAAAAATAAATAAAATAATGACATAAAATAGAAATCATGTAAAAATATTAAATAACAAAGACTTATTATTCTATATAAAAAAATATTTAATAAAATCTCAGTTAAAAGTACTAAATCTACAAAAGCCTTGAAATGTCACCACATTTAAAAGGTGAAAATGTTCACTAAAAAATATTGTATATATTATTCCTGTTGTTTAAGAAGAATATGTGAAAATAAGCATCTCCAAAATTGACCAGGTGTGAATATGTTTATTTTGAATTTGAATAAATTAAGAAAATAATGATTTTATACTAAATAAAAAAGAAATACGTGCGTACATGTTTGATTAGACAATTGAAGATATTAGTTAAATACCTAATCATTACAAACTTGGTCTCTCATGTTTATCTAATCCAAAATATGTTTGATTTGGTAATAAAGGTTCAAACAAATTTATATATAAATTAGATATGTTGGTGTAACCATTTCAACTAATTTAGTTTGTAAGATACAATTTATTTTTTTTAGGATAATGATATTTAGAAAACATATTTTTAATAATATTTGAACATTATTTACGTATAATTTTGTGATTGGTTCATGATACTGTTTATGATTATTATTATTATTATTTATTATAGAGTGATTTTGGACCAATCACATAATAACACGTAGATGATGTTCAAATATGATAAAAAAAAATATTGTTTAAGTATCATTATCCATTTTTTTATTATAATTATTGTCAACTCCCGGAAATGTCATGTGGAAGGGAGAAGTCACGTGTAAGGCTTTGGAGAAAGCACGTGGCTCCCGGTTGAGGTATATAATTAAAGTTTTCGAAATTTCAACCATTCTCTGCATGCGTCCATTCTCTCGAACCTTCTAAAGTTTCTTTTCTCCTCCTTCTCTCTACTTTCTCTCTTAGTTTCTTCATCTTCTCTCTAGACTTTCTTTCTTCTTCTTCTTCTTCCAAACATCAATCAGACCACACCTAAGTCTTCCTGGTACCAAAAGCTCTGCTTTGCACCGATCAAGCTGTCGTTTTGAATTGGCGGTGTCCGTGCTAGTGGGGTAGCCAAATTCAGTGAGAAATTTTCCTTTAGTTTGACCAAAGAGGCAAGGGAAGCTAACTAATTTAATTACTTGGCTTAAATGTATGAAATTTTTGGTGTTTGATGATGTTGCATGTATGTAAAGTGGTATGAGTTTATGTTTGGCATTAATAATGTGAGTTGTATTCATGTTGAATGGTTTTCTGCATAATTCTGGTTCATGGCCGAGAGAACTGTGAAAGAAGTGGGATGGTAAAATAGGCAACAATGTGAGAGTTGGGTTTTGGTCTGTAGGGATGTATATGATACAGGTTTGGAGGATTAGAAGTTGAGAGAATATAGTGAAATTAGTAAGGATTGATGTTGATCATAGTTCTGTAGTCATTCTGCAGAATTATGCAGTTCGTTGTAGGTCCTTCATGGACCATTCGGTTTTTCCCTAGTGTCCGATCTTAACAGGATTCTACTCATGTGGAGTTCTAGTTAATGACCGAGCGATTCTATACTAGTACTTGGTATTCGGTCTGAAATTGTGTTCAAGTCCCTACGAGGCCTTACCTGTTAATGACCGTTCGGTCTTGGATGATCTTTTAGTACTGTTTAGTTTCTTCTAGTACTCGGTCTTAACTGAGTTCTGTTATTATGGACTCTCAGTTAACGACCGGTCAGTCTCATGTTAATATTTGATTAAAAATAACGTTCGGTTTAATCATAGCTTGGATCTTATTTGTGTTCGGTCTATTATAGACCTTATCTGTTAAAGATCGTTCGGTCATGTATTGTCTTGGTAGTGTTCGTACAAGTACTAGCACCCTGTCCCTTTGAAATAAATAGTCTTATAATGGTATTCGGTTCTAATAGTGTTCAGTTTAAGACAAGAGTGTTGGTCTAAGCCAGCAGTGTCCGGTTTAAGGTAATGGTGTTCATCTCAAGACAATAACGTCCGGTTTAAGAATCAAATATTCAGCTTAACTTTAATATTCGGGTGTTTTAGTGTTCGACTTCAAAATAGTGTTTGGCTCATGCTTGAGCCTGATTTTCTTTTAATGACCGTCCGGTCATATTTATATATACGGAGTGTCCTCCCGTTCGGTATGGTACATAGGTTTTGAAATCTCTTCTTCTGTTCGGTTATGTTCATGAGTAGTAATTTGTTATCATTCGGTTTGAATTATGTGAATGATGAAGTATGATGGTATTCAAGTTTGGTGTTATAATTTTAATGAAATATAAAAATATGAAAAGATATTTGTAATTTGGATATTGAAGAGAATTCCAAGGAGGAATGTCTCATGACTGGTGATGATTGGTAAAGTATGACCATGGCCAGACTCAGGCTTCGTTTTTTATCCTGATATTCCGTGATTACTCCTCATCATATAGAAGAGGGTAATTCATTTGTGGGAATGACAGGAGGTCCTTTAGCCTCAGGGTACAGTTGTGCCGAGGTAAGCTTCACTGGACTAACCTCGGGTGGCGGTCTGTTGAGTGTATCCCAGTCAGGTTCCACTCGGGTGCTAGAAACGACGAGCTACATGGTTCATACAGTCCGGACAGTCAGTCAAAAGTGGTCGGTTATTATACGATTATGTGAATGTTGTATGTGTATGCTTTTATTCTTGTTTAATTGAATTGTATGATTGTATCGTTAATTAAATTACACTAGCTTACCCTTGTTTTCCTGTCTTGTCACATTATTACGTTCGATCGTCCTTGTCCTTGCAATGATCACCCTGTGGGTGTGAGCAGAACGTGTTGATTATTCTGGAGCAGGCGCAAGAAGAAGATGATCGTTTACGATAGGGTAAGACCGTTCAGTCTTGTTTTCTGTTTGTAATAGTGAAGTATCGTTCGACCCAAAAACATTCATTGTATGACCGTTCAATTTGTTCTTGTAATGGTATCATTATAGTTTTCTTTTCTTTTTTTTTTCTTTTTCCTTAAGTTAATTCAATTTATTGTTAATTTAGGATGACAGTAAACTGACTTTATTTCACTTGTAACTATTTAATTATATTATAAATGTAAGGATTCTTGAGTATAGGTTATATTTTTAGGATGTTACAATTATAGTTATTATTAAGACATATAAAAAATTTAAATAAAGCTAAATTATAAATAAAGTATATATATATATATATATATATATATATATAAAAGAAAAAAATTGAAAGATAAAATCTGATTAATAAAATCACTCAAAATCATATTTAACTTTAATTCATCAAAACACATTGGTAAAATTCTTAAACCATCGTTTAAGTAGAAGGGCTTATTAATTATACTTTATATACGTATCTCAAATTCAAAGTTCAATATGTCAAAAAACTTCAAAAGGCTCAAATATCAAACTTAATTAAAATCACTTTAAAAATCAACATTTAAATTTATTTCATCAATTGAATCATTTGTAAAATTTTCCAAAAGTCAAGTAATGTAGAAATATATCACCTCACAGTTTTTGTTCGTTGATTAATTGTGAGTGTCCCACACCCTTGAAACTCAAATGCAGATGTAGCTATCTAGGGCACCAAAAAAAATTAATATATTTTGAAGAAGAAAAAATCGAATTATAATTTTTTCTTATCAGCAAAATATATATACTAATAAAATATTATTATAATAATACAGAATTTTGACTTACTTCCTCATCTGAAGTTGTAAGTAGTTCTCTAAGGAATGCAGGATTTATATTTTGGAGTTTATACTTTGAGTAAAAGAAGAATGTATATGATTTATATTTATTTATTTATTTATTGAATTTCTTCACTGCAATCCATAACTATTCTGCATAGTATAAGCTACAATTTCCTATAACAGTACACTTAGATACATTGATGAAGAATATTATCGAAATAATTGTGTGAATATCCCTCTCATAGACTCATATTGAATAAAAATAATAAAATTAAATATATGTAAGAAAAAAAATTCACAAATTAAATGTTTTAAAGTTTAATATCTTTTTTATTCAAATTAGTTTTTAGAAAATCGTTTAATTATTATTTAGATTAAAAAAAATGAAGATTGAAATATGATAAATATTTAGTATTATATTAATATAAGAATAAAATAAAGTTCATTCATATAACATATTTTTTATATCTTATATTTTTAAAATCTCAAAAAAATCCCACCATAAGACTAGAAAAATGAAAAATAAAACATGTATACCATTTTCAATAGTAAGTAGTGACAATTTCTCATCTTCAAAACCAGAAAAAAAAATGTAACAGTCAGACAAAGCACTCCATACATGTGTATGTGAAGGACCAAACATCAAATAACCTTAGTTTTCCCTAATGATGACTTCAGCAGATGATGCATTGAACCAGATTTTACATCTTACAATGAGAACAAAAGGCTATTTGCACTTTAGCATCTTTGATTGGTGCTGCTAGTTTCACCATAACAAGAAGAGTAAAAGGAAATTCCTTCATTGTGATTGGAGCATATGTCAAGAATTCCTGTTCTTTGCTTTGGTGTGCTAACAGATCTCATCTTTGCTTTGCTGGATTCAGTAACAGCCATGTATGTAGGAAAAACTGGAGAATTTGACATTGAACTCTCATCCCCATTTAAACTTCTTTTTACAACAGAAAATGATTTCCTTGGAATTGAAATCTGTGGACTCAACCCTTCTTGCCATTCTTGTTTTGCTGTCATCAAGTTTGCAGGAAGAGTTATTGGCTTATACATCATATTCAAATCACATGTTTCTTTATGCAGCCACTCTCCAAGTGTACGACAGCTCTCTCTTCCAAACTTCATGTTCTGCATACATTCTTCCACCATCTCTGGATTTTTTCTCTCCTGAAAAGGATAAATGCATCATCATTATGTTATTAGCTCTGATATTCTTCATGAATATTTTTTCAAGAGAATTTATCTGAGAAATATTACATGTATGTGACATCAGTTCAACCCAGATAAAAAATTAATCCTTCTTTTAACCTATCACCTCAAGACAATGGATTTTATAGATTTTTTTTTTATGGTATTTAACTTTGTCATTTTTACTGTATTTAGGTTTTGATTATTCCAAACATATTATACAATAAGAAATACTCATGGAATGTTTGAACAAACTCTTTGCTAACCACTTTTACAAGAAAGATAAATTAAATTAATTGACTGTGTATATAAGTTTTTTCTATGTCAACTTTTTTTTCTTAAAATACTTAAAGCTCCTATGTGCAAAGGTCACCAGTAGCAATGTTTGAAAAGGTAGGTTCATTTTTCAAATGGCTTGACGTTTTCTTTTATCTTAAAATTCTTTCTTTCTCTCTCCAACTTTTTCTAATTCTAAACAATGAGATAAATATCAAATCACATTGAGGTTCCGTAACATTGAAAGTTACATCAAGCAAGCATAAACTAGTCCTTAGTTATTAGCTTTGGAATTCTGTGTAGAGAGTACTGTATCAATGGCAAAAGTAAAATAAAATTCAACTGTGATCAGTGTTACCCTTTGTGAAGAAGAGTACTGTTTCATACGCTCTCTTTTGAGCATGGCCTCTTGTTTTCTGTACCATATAGCTTCAATGTCTTCTCTAGAGAGCAAGCTACAATCCCATGTTCTTTGACTATCGCATTCAGACTGCACCAAAATTCTTGAGTGGATTAATCAATGGAATTGTTCAAACTCAGTAGAAACTTTGTGATATCAAAAGTAAAAGCTATTCCACCTAACTAACATATGCACCAAGTCAAATGAATTGAACCACTGACACAAAGTAAGCCAGAGAAATCAATGTTCAGTTAATTTCTTGATACATTTCCTTCATTCTTTTTGGTTGTTTCTCATGGTTTCTCTTCTACTAAAATAAATGTCACAAACTTTACCTTCAGTTCCTTATCTTCTAACTTTTTCTTTTGCTTAGGATTTTGCTTGGTATGTTCAGCCGTACGGCTACTTCTTTCCAGAATTTCCACCTGATTTCTTGCATTGGAGGGAAAATTCTGTATAGTGATTGACATTTGACGTCTCACAGCTTGTCCACGAATTATGGCTTGCAGTCTTATAACTCCCTTCAATGCTCTTAATGCTTTCCTAGCCTGTTACATTTCCAGCTTCTTAAAGAGAATCAAAATGATCAAAACTGAAACTCACAACTCAAATTCTTTGTAGAAAAAGTAAAAGTAAATGAAGGTTTCTTTAGGGAGTTTATATACGTGTGACATCACTCCAATCCACTTAAGGAATTGACACAACTTTTAATTCAAAATCTCGAAATATTGGATTCTTGAATTCTTTTATATGATATTTAACTTTATCATTTTTACTTTGTGAATATTAATATTTCTACCAGTAAACCAGACATGATTACCCTTTTTCATTCGGTTCATCTCTTTCTTCCCAATAAAATAGACGAGTATGCTACTAAAAGGAAGAGAAAAGAAGACTTTGTTCAATTTGGAATCAGTTTACTTATGTCTACATAAATCTCTTCCAAACAACAATCCTAAACTTTGAAGTATATTGACAATTTAGTGAAGATTGCAGAAGATGAAGTAGAGGGTTTTGAGAAAACTCACAAGATGTGCACGGTATGCGCTTTGGATCTTGATGGCAGCTAAACTTCTGTCTCCCTTGGAAAGATATGAGTAAGAACGAGAAGCACCTGTGAGCTTGACAACCTCAGCAGCAGCATGTGCAGCAGCAACTGCAGCTTCAGCAGCTGCTGCAGTTGCAATAGCCACAGTTAAAGCATGTTTTCTCTGTTCTGCACTTGCTTCAATCAATGTCTTATTTGGAGCTGTAATTGTAGGATACTGTCTCTGCTTGATCCTTCCAAAACTCCACCCCCATTTGTTTGGCTTCTGAAGTACACAAGGAAAATTTTTAACAAAAATGAGTACTTCACCATTGTTAGACAATGGTTAAGTTTGTAAATGTGAATAGCCTTACTTTGTTGTCCTTTGGCTCAGAAGTGAATAGCCTTTTCACCCATCCAAACCAGCTTTTTCTCTTTGCCATGAAGATTTATGGCATCATTCAAACAGAATTCTTCACACAACATTTCTGTTCTTGAAGCACATTTCTGCTCTTGATATTGAAGAAAAAGGGGGGAAAGCAGAGTCAAATTTAGAGATTTAAAATACAAATTTCATTGTTCCTACTAAACAATTAAGATGCTTTAGTCATCATTCTATTTTATTTTCTCACCTAGCTGTTCTATTCATTTGTCAACATAAAAGAAACCTACCCCCAATAAGGAGCAAAACTGCCACTGATCAACTTTCATTTTCAGTAACAATCATTTATTGGCCCAATAGAACTGAAATATACCATGAACAGTAATGCTTTTCAATCATAAAAAAGGGTAAAAGAAAGAAAAAAACACCACATGTAAAGTGCACACAAGAATATTTCTCAGGCATGGTCATATCAATGCTAAAAGTTAGGCCACTTCAAGAAACTACCCTTTTCATAAAGCATGCTACACCTAGTGACTTATGTTGCATGAAGAAACAGAATGGCTTGGTGATTGAAAGGAGATGAAATCCATACATACCCTTTTGGATATTCCAAACTTTTAAGCAAGTTGATGATTCCCCAAGTGAGGTTTTTTGTCCTTTGGGTGGGGGGTGCCTCAAAATTCTTTGCTTGATATCAATGTGTTTTGACACTGAGCACCATATGTTTTGATTCTTTTGTTGTATATATAATACATGGTGATAATAGTGTGAGAGAAGTTTGCATTGGGAAAGCCATAAGGATGAGTATTGTTGTAATGATGTGGAAAATGGAGTTAGCCTACTTGGATGACTTGTGGTTGCTGAAAAGGCAAACTCCATTGAACTCCATGGGGTCTCTCTTGTCTCTCTCCTGTTGCTACTGTCAATTTCATCTATCAAATGTTTGGTTTAGTCAAAGTCAGTAAACTGAGCATTTGGTTTTCTACCTTCCATTCCCTCCGGAAGGAGCATGGGGACAGGGAACTGGCCATGGCAGTTAGAATTGAAAATGAAAGGGGACAATTTGAGTTGTTCAATAAATAAAGATCTGCTTTACATTATAATAATCTTATGGACAAATCATATTTTCACATCCAATTTTCTTTTACATTGTGACATTACCTTTCATTATCTTTTACTTTTTTATTTTTCTTTATAAATAAAAGTTAATGACTTGTATTTGGTACAATCAATCTTGTAGTAATTTTAGTTGTGTATTGAGTAATATTGTGCAACATGTATAAGAATGGAACTCCTTCAAACATCCATCTCTCATTCAAATTTTAGCATTAATTGTACAAAAAGTTATAGATAATTCTTAGGCCAATGTGTTGTGAAAAAGAGAATAGTTTTCTTTATTTCTTCTGCATAAAGAAAATGATGGTGGTGGTCACAACCAAATCAAGCATGAAAGCATATTGGTAAAATATGACAACTAAATGGTTTTCTTTTAAATGTGTGGTTATAGGGCCAACACGAGTTCCCATTAGTTGTTTTAATGAAAAATCACCTTTATTGTTTGGCCACATTCTTGAAGTGATTATTTGTGTCATAGTCTAATTAATTGTAACAACTAAAAGTCTCACTTTCTTGTAACTCAAACATTGAAATTTCTTTGTACAATGTTTATCAATTCATGGTCATTATGAGCTAGCTCTCACAATATGAACACTATTTGGAGTTTTGTTTCTAAGTTTTCTACTTTCAATCATAGGCTTTGATATCATAAGGGATGCTTTAGGTTGAGGGGGCATTTATCTCTTCCCCTTAATGTATGGATGGGGTTAAATTCTTCATGTCTTATATTTCAGAAATAATAGCAAGTGAGAGTGACCTATCATATACAATAATAACAGATTCACCAAAATACCATGCAATGCAAACATAGAATTGACACATCAATCAATTTATCATAACCACTACCACATTTAACATAGTCAAATTTTGATTGTTGCATTGACTTTTCAAAAGAATTCATGACAAAGGCTTTAATATTTAAGACAATATTAAACTTGCATCTTTTTCAAAAAATTTCTCTACAATTCTTTTTTTTAATCCATAATGTTGTAACACTCAGCCATGTTCTATCTCAGAAGTCACCTCGTATCATTTGAATTTTATATTACAACTATATTAAAAGATTTTAAACACTTATAACTCATTCAAATAAGCTATGAATAATTTTATGAAAACACATTAAACAAACACTTTAGATATGAAAATGCATTAAATAAAAAATTGCACCTTATATCAACCTCTTATGTTCAATTAAATAACTATATGGATTTTAGGCTTTTCAGGGTAAAAAATTGGAGGTGAGTATAATATTAGAGTGTTGGAATTATTTCAGTGAGATACATTGCCAAATTTATAATCAACAAGATATAAATTGTCTATACAAGATACCAAGAACCATTTTCAAGATAAAACTTTAAAATTTATTATTAATATATATTATTCAAATTTTTTTTTGTTTTTACTGATTATGAAACTTTCATGCATACTATTCGGAAGAGTCATTCTCAGAAGAATGATATGTCCATATAACTTGGTCTAATTTTTATATAGAAATTTGGCCCCAGTGTACTTGATGTAAGCACGTTTTTGACTTGAGAAAGAATTTAAAAGGCTGATTGATGGTGGTCCATGCAAGGAAATAAAAGTCATGAATGCAGAAGTTAATGCTTTTCCATGAGTTATCGAACAAAATGAGAGAAAAAAAAGGTGACTTTGGTGTTGTTTCATTGTCCCAACAAGGTGTTCTAATAAGAAAAGTTGCTTTATGTAGTTACATGAGTTGTGAGTTTCTTTGTACTGGGACATAGCAAAAAACATCATGTTAATTGAACCAGAAAAGCAATCCCTCATTAATGTTGTGCCTTATTTCTTAGTTAAAGTTCATGAATTATATATATCCTTTTCTAATAACAATAATATCTAGTAACTTGGCAACTTATTTTAGACTATGATTATCAAGTAAAGTTCATTGAACTCTCTAAATTATATTCTGGTTTGGCTAAAGATCATTTGGCCATCAAGGTTTATCAGTTTAATACAACACTGCTTTTGCTTTATAAGCTTATAGATCATGGCAATGAACTTTGCTTCATCTCTCATCATGAAAGTATGCAATAAAAAAACATGAAATTATGGGTCAACCAATCATCTTCTTTGGTCAAAAGAAAAATGACAACATAAGTATGTTGGATAATAAAATCAATCCTATACATTCTAACAACTTCTCTTCTTCTTACGTTTTTATAAAAAGAACGTACTTCTTACGTTCTTATAAGAGAAAAAAAAAATAAGAAAAAAAAGAGAGAAAAGTATGTGAGAATATTTTAAAATTTTCATAGCATGTCTTTGTTAGCCTCTATGATATCTATTAATATGTTTTCTGTGTATGTAAGTTCATTTTTTGGGAAATGTTTTCTAGACAAGTAAAAATCCCATTAGTAATTGTCAATTGAAAATGGTCTTATAATATGATTTGCATGAGAGGAAAAAAAAAACTTAACTCGTTGTAATTAGAATAATTGATAAGTAGCATTCAATTTCACTAATTTTATTTTTGAAAACAAGCATTCTTTTACTACAAACTTGTTATTACGAATAAAATAGAATTATTTTACAAAAAAAAATATCAATTAAATGAAAGATATAGTTTAGAAATAAACACATTAAATGAAGTAAAATTACTTGAGATTTGCTAATTATATTTAAAACTGATCCAAAACGTTTTTATTTTGTTTATATTTAAGACTGGAGGAAGTATACATAGTTGTTGGCAAAACATATACATCTCCTTGATGGTGTGAAATATTTGGAGTATGTGGTTTAGAAATAAAAAAATAAAATAAATCATACGGTTATATACAATATATTAATTTTTTTAGTTTTTTTATAATCATGAATACATGAAAAACAAATGTGACAAATCACGAAAAAAAATAGAATAATCTTTTTTAAAAGTTAAAATCAGTTTATACATACTTCTCTTTTCTTCCCCTAAACATACTTTCAGAAATAAAAAATAAAAAAATCACCAAACAAATCCAATTTCTCCATCAAACAAATGCAAATAATCTGATATGTTAGAATGTAGATAATTGCCATATGTTCATTTACAAATTATAGCTTGTATATGGTTCTTATGAATTTTTCTTATTTTAATTTGTATTACGTATCTATACTTATATCTGTATCAAATACTTTAAAATATTTTATTAATATTTAATAATAAAGTGTCTAATTTATAAAATAATAATATTTGTATGATCACAATAATTTATAATTTATTTTATTTTAACAATTATATCACAATTTGAACTCAAGATAACTTTACAAGATAACTTCACTGTGCACTTGACCATCCTCCATCCTTATCCAAGAATGAAGAGAAAATGGTGTTTCGTTAATCTGTAAAATTCGTGCTCCTCTAGGCCAATCTCCATAGCCACCGTAACCAGTGTGCCTAGCATAGCATAACCATAGTTTATTGTATGGGCAGCACCAGTCCAATCCATGGTTGTGTCCAACAAAAATTGCCTGAGGTTGTCAAAACAAAAAGTTGCACACAAAAATTATCATGATGATGATGAAATATGAACATGTCAAAACCCATACTTGAGACAATTCCTCAATAAACCCCAAATGACTAATTTGACAACCAAAAATATATCTTCGCAATCATAGAAATTGTACACTGTGTGGCTAACTATTGACCAGATAGTTCATACAATCATACAAATTGTACGGTGGCTAACTATTGACCAGACAGTTCATACAGTCAAAAATACCACAAAAGTAAATTATAGTTAAATTTAAAATTTATTTCTTAACATGATATAGTCATGTATTAGAGTCTATTCTAACAAGATTTATATTTATTGGACATATCATATAAGAGATATATATCGGACTATTTATTATTGTCTAGTTTCACACACGAGATGTATATGTCTCAAAGTGAAAGAATGTGTTGAAAGTTTTACATCGACTAAAAATAATACCAATAAACTTTAAAATCCATTCAAATATATATATATATATATATATATATATATATATATATATATATATTTGAATGCAAACTTCGTCTTATAACCAATTTTATAGAATTGAGTTACACTTAAAATTCACTTTTTAACAAGTTAACCTAAAAACCAAATGTTCAACAAGATAACTTCGATCTCATGACCAAACAGAAATCAACAAATTAATCATTGAAATTTACCTTGACAGAAGTTCTGTTGAGAAGAAGATCCATGATACCCGTTTCAACTTCTTGAGCGGCGACACTTTCCTTGTTGATCGATCCTACACAAGGTTTTCGTATGTCAAACTTGGGAGCCACCACCTTATAAGCCGTACTTGGAATATGCCAGAAAACAATCTCCGGAACTCTGTTACGCAATAAGTATTATTTGAATTAAGCAGAAAGAAAAGAAGAAAATAAGAAAACACTTTTTTCAAACATTTCACTTGCTTAATTGAACAACACTTAAACAAGTTATTTAAAGCAAAATAAGTTGTGGTTTCGTGCACTTTGATTCTACCTTGAGTCAGGGTTAATTTCTTCAGCTTTTTGACGGAACCATTTTACCTGGTCATTAGATATGAGTTCTGGATAGGAACCACCACCAGAATCAAGAAAGTAAAGGAAAGCCACTGGTGATGGTGGATAATCAGGTGATGAAACTTGAATGACATAGTTGGATACACTTGGCCAAAGATTTCTTGGGCCATAGCTTGAAAATGATCCATTGTGCTTCATGTCATTTGACATCAGCTCCAATCGTCCTGTTCCTTTGAAGCTACATTCATCGTCTCCTGAAATTTATCCAATATGCCCTTCACTGAAAATATCTCAAAAACTTAATCTTATGAGGAGCACGAGAGATACAATGAAACAAAATCAGGTATCTTCTATTCTCCATCATCTATTACTTAATACTTGGTACCTGAATATGAAGTTGTGGTTTGAGGGCAGTGAATTGGAGGAATCCCAGGTGGAGAGAACCACTCCAATGGCCACTGAAATGCAGCATCATCATGGTTTCCAAATACACTGACCCATGGTATGCCCCTGTTTCTTACTGGGGAGATTGCCTGATCCCAATACAAGCTTGCATTTGCAATCATTATATTGTTTGCCGTGATCACATCACCAAGATATATCACCAAATCTGTCATCCAGGGTTAACTTCATTAGAACTTGGTGTTAATGAAATTTGAAGCTCATGGCAGTAATAAATAATGGATATTTAGGAAATGAGACATAAGTCATTTAATCTAAAATCTTAAGGTAAATGGATTAGGTTCCTTATCAAAATGGTTCTGATACTATACCATTTAGAAGTCTTTAAAGAAGAATTTATTGAACAAACACAATACTAATTAAAAATGAACCTAATTCCATAAGATATCGATGTTTTTTTCTATCTAAAATCTTAATTTTTGCATTATATATTATTTAACTTTCTCATTTCAACTTGATATAAAACTTAGATTAACACCTAAATTTCCAATACAAAAGGAAAATTATTTAACAATGTCGAGAAAGTTCTTAGTAAACAAATGTTCTCGCGTTCTGATTTCCTCGCTATTATGTAACTATCTCTAAGCATTTGTACTGATGCTTGATCATTTATTCGAATGCAACAATATTTTTATATTATCTTGTTGAACTGTTCTGCTATTCAAATTTTAAATATTTTTAACTTGTTTCTTAAAGTTTAAAATTTTTTAAGGAAATTATTATAGTTTCAAATCATTTTAAATAAGTCTTTATTCACGATTATAAACTATCATTGTTAATTATTTTTCAATTGAATCTTTTGAAATCTTAAATAAACTTCGATGACAAAACTAAATTTATAGATGTTTCGAATGTATGGAGTCGAATACTCTCTTCAAGAGGAGGTCGTCCATTGATCGTCTTTGAGTTCTATTCCTCTTCATGAACATTGATAATATGTGTCAAAATGTCAAAATCAATTAGATTCGGATAACAAAGACAATAAATACGTAATCTGTCATCTATTTCCAACTTTTATTTATACATTTTGTAATAGATATTTCAATCATAATTAATTGTTTAATCATAATAGTTTTTCGAGTTCCCACATAACTCCAGCCTACATGAACGATGTTCCAAACCCTCACGATTTTTGAAGTGGATCTCCTCTTTGTTTGTTCACATGTACGTGCTCATTGTTTATGCATTGATTCCAAGCATGTTTTTGCATTGGTGCATTGATTCCCAAAAGTTAAATGGACTTAATTTAGAGATTCCTTGCAGAAATAATGGCTACGAATTTGTGGTGGTGGAATCCAAGACAGACACTTAAGTCACACAAAGCATACATTATAACAATGGATGTCAATGGTGAATACCTAAAGTACGCCATCATTAGGAGATAAAAAAATGGATGCACCTCATACTTGTTTGTCAAGCATTATTTCTTATGATCACGTAAATTGGGATTCAATCCAAATTACTTCTATTGTGCTGAATTCAGTAAAGAAAAATACGACCATTCCCATTAAAAGTTTAATTGCAAAAATAAAAAGTCGTCATGAGTATTATATAATGTTTTTTCGAGGTGGTTGCAAGTTGTACAAGAGTAAAATTGTACAATATATTGTTTTTTCTTATCTTCCCGATGGTGTTCAAAACACCTTATTTTATATTTTGAATCATGTATTTGTTGTTTTTCAAGTATTGCATAGACAAATTCAATTATTGCAAGCTTATTGTACAAGTTAATGACACATTTTTTTACAGAAAAATAACATACAACATTGTTGATTACAATCGCTCAGGATGGAAAAACATATTTTCTTTAGCATTTGCATTAATATGGTTGTTTCAATTATTGCAACCATACGTCAATTTGCAACCCAACTTATGCATGATAAGTGATAAAAGAACAACCACATTGTAAGCCTTATAATGAAAAGAAGATGAATAGGAAACAAATGGTTTTGTCTCTTGTATTGCATGTCATCTGACATTAAAAGTTAATATGAAGTTAAAAAATTTTGAGCTGAAGAAGCAGTTGTTTAAGACAATTTTGTGGATTGACCAAATACATTTTAAAAGTAGATTCATGTTTGATGTAGACTGAATATAGGAGCATGACTACAAGTCTTGTCGAATGCAGGAACTTAATTCTCAAATGAATGCATTTGTTACACATTTATGCTCTAGTTAAGACAATTTTTGAAAAAACAAAATCATGATTTGTTGAGTGAGTGTTAAAGAGAGAATCCATGTTCCAAGTAGATTATCAATTTCCTAAAGATATCATTACTTCACTGAGAAAAAATGAATAACAATCAATCATATGTAATGTGCAAATATATGATTGAAAAAATTGAGTTTAATGTTTAAGAGATAGTCTTTCCTCACTTTTGTCAACACTAATATCTTACTCAGTTAGATTAAAAAATTAGTGGTGTAATTGCGAACATTTTTTAACTTTCAACTCCTTTGTTATCATCTCATAGTCGTTTGTTTCTTTTGTTATTTACAACTAAGAAAATTTTTCGATCATATCTAAAACTCACACACCAGGTTTATCAAGTCTAATTTCATCCAATTAAAAGAAATCAAGATTTTTGGACCAATTCATATCAAACCCTCACGTCATAAAGATCAACCACCACTAGTTTTCATAATGAAATTAATAAACCAATTTAAAATAAATAAAAAATATGATAAAATATTTTTTTTATAATATAATATATTTTGTTTTTTTTTTTTTTTTATAAAAGATATTACTTTATAAATATTTATTTACTTAAGATTTTATTTTTGAAATTTAATATTAATAAATTTTTAAGTATTAGTGGACAAAAGATGAAAAATGAAGTGCAAATAGTGAAACTCGCATCCACCAGTTGTCATTTCTAAAACAGTGAGTAATCAGGCCAGAGAGTGTGTGAGGTGAAGAGTGAATGCAGTAAACGTGACGTCACCTGGATTTTCATGCTGGAGCACCGAGTTCATGACGTTGATGGAGTTCAGG
Organism: Vigna reflexopilosa; assembly: GCA_027742785.1. NCBI lineage: Eukaryota > Viridiplantae > Streptophyta > Magnoliopsida > Fabales > Fabaceae > Vigna > Vigna reflexopilosa. Next base: position 3,836,350 of record CM050917.1, read on the forward strand.
TCTTGGCGTGGGCCCCACTCCGTCCACGCGTCCTCCCCAAAATGAAGGTCCGCGAAGAGCCCAATCTTGAAAGCTGCACCCTCTGGCATCTGAACCTGTCTCTCCGCCACACCGCACACCGGTCGGAATCGTAAGGCGGATGATGATCGGACGGTGGAGATCAGAGAGAGAAAAAGTAAGGGCAACAGTATCTTCCACTTACCTCCTCCGTGAGTTTCCATTGCTGTGTGAGAGAGAAAATCACAGAGAACGTCTCAAACGAAACGGCTTCAGAGAATGGAAATACTGTTTGTTGCACTTTTCTGAGTGCGTTATAATGCATGTGGACAGATGGGTTGATGGCATTGTACGAAATGACGGAAACACCCTTTGGCAATTGTAACCACTGATTTTTTTTCTGATATAGTATAGGTTTTTCTTTATTTACAATGACAGCACCTAATATTTATTTGTATGATAAGGTTTTATAAAAGTTAAAATTCGGTTTTCGAAAAATTAAATTTTGATCTTGTTTTTATTATGATTTTTGTAAAAATGTATGCTAAGAAAAATTTTAAAAGTTTTCAAAAACTGTTAAAAATTATGTTAGGGATTTTTCAATTTGTTTAACATATTTTTTAAATTTTGTTTTTTAATTAAAAAATTTAATAAATAAATAATTTATTTTAATTTTTTAATTAATTTTTAAAATTTTAACAAATTTTTTAATTACTTTTATTATGAAATTTAAAAACATTTAGTTTATTTTAATAATTATTACAATTGAAAAAATAAAATACTAAAAAAAATAATGTTAAATGGTTGAAATCCGTTAACTTATGGTTGCGAAAACTGTTTAACATATTTTTAAAAAAATTTATTTTTTAATTTAAATTTTAATATATAATTAATTTATTTTAATATTTTAATATAATTTGATGGCATTGTACGAAATGATGGAAACACCCTTTGGTAATTGTCATCACTGTCTCGCTTTCTTGCACCCAGCCACGTGTCCGTTGCTTATTGAAACAAAAATAAAAATAAAACATATTTTTATGAGTCAGTTTAAAACTGTGACCTAATTCATAGCACAATATTCGGAAAATAAAAATAAAAAGAAAAAAGAAATATACCAACATTTTTTTTATTAATGAAAGATACGAAATTTTGTTATTTCGTACTGTTTTTATGGTTGCCGATAAGATGGTAACAAGAACAAAAGCTTAGGTTGGCATATTCCATGTTTACAAACCTTATCTTAGCATATTCCATGTTGTCTTCAAGAATGGTGCAATTAGAATGAAGAATTACATAAATATATAAGTATGACTTCACATAACTTGTACAGTATTAAAAGAAATTAAATTTCATGACGAAAAATATCAACTATTAAGAGTATAAAAACATTAGTTTCATTTAAGTATTTTATAAAAAAAAAGTTCATTTGTGTATTACTTATGAATACTTTTTATCTTTACTATAAACACATACTAAATGAAAATGTAAACACAAGATTGTATTTATGACCATAAATAAGATATTTTGATGTAGAGTTTTAATATTTATTATCTCTTATTGGCAAATCTTTAATGTATTTAAAGCAAAAATAAAGAAATTTGAAAAGATTGGTTACAATGAAGTTGAAGAAAATGAAAGAACAATGTATGTGATGTTTGAAGCACTTCACGGTCACAAAACCCAAGTAAAGGAGAGAGCAATAATGCAAATAAAATTGTATTGGCCTAGTTCTAACAATCAAGAACATGAAAAATAAAATAAAATAAGAATGTTTTTTTTCTGCACATTCAAACCTTTCTCTTTATATCTTTAATTTTTTTTTTAAATGACAATATGGGTGAAATTTTTTTAATTGAAGGTAAATATTTTATTACATTTGACTGTTTGATCATGTTAATAAATAGTCATTGCACCTAGCAATCCCTTCACAAACCTTAGTTGTTGTTGTACCACTTATTTCTTTTCCAGATTTTTTCATGTTCTGGTGCCTTTGTTCTTGATCTTAATCCCTTCATTTTTTGTCTTGCTTTTTTATTCTTCTTCATCCTTTTGTTGTTATTCTACATCATTTATTTTAGATTAGTTTGTTTTTGGTCTTGACTTCTTCATCTTCTTTCTTTTCTTTGTGAGTATTCTCTCCTTTCTCCGTTACAATAAATAATATGTTTGTTTTTGTGTGTTTTTCTTCATTGATTGAATCAAATGCACTTTATATATTTCCATATATGTAGAATAATTATTAGGTTATATGTTTGAAGCAAAATGTGAGACCAACTAATTTTGAAATCTTAAACAAATTGTAGGAATCGTTAAAGGTATTAATGAATTTCGAAATTTGTTGAAAGTATTAATGAATTTCAAAATTTGTTGAAGGCCTTGATGGATTTTGATATCTGTTTGGTCTTCAACGGATTTCGAAGCTTATTTTTTATAATTTTTTTGTGAAATTTTGTATTTTAATTTTTATAAATTAGTGGGTTTTTTTAATGGATTAATTTAGTGTTTTTATAAAAAAAAATTTAAAGATGACAAGAACATGAGGTGCATCTACGTACAGGGAGGGTTCTTCACAAGGTGAAGTGAGAAGGATACATATTGCTTCAGTTCGTAAAAGGCGTGGAGAAGTTGAAACTGATGTTCATGTTGAGGAACATCCTGTTAAGGAGTAGAAGCATGAGGATGTTGCTTAAGTAAAATAAGAAGTTGGTGGATTTCTAGGAGATCCAGAAGATACTTCACTCTTGAATCACTATGTGCAGCATGTTGCATATGCCTTGTGACAGGGTATTGTGTAGGGTATTAATGAGGATGTTGCTCAAGTATAAGAACATGTTGCATTATGTGCAATACTTGAATTTTAATGGATATTGTGTAGTTTTAATAAATTTTATATTAATTGTTGTTGTGTAAGATCGAGGGGAGATCAAGCTGATCTCCCATGACAAAAAATTAAATAAGTTTGGACCATGTCATGAGGAATTCAACAATTTGTGTTAAATTCTGGTTTAATGTCTCTCTCTAATATTTCGTGCAACTAGAATGACAAAGGTTTGTTATTGGCGTTCACTGAGAGGTGACATTTTAATCCAAACAATTTCCACCTCCCGATAATGGGAATATTTTGCTCAATCGAGGAGTTGGAATTTAAAGAAGATTGGTATGTTATTATGGAGCTTTTAGGCATGGACAGTAGGAGGGCTGGAGTTGAGATGAAAGAAGCATGTGGTTCAAAAGTTAGGCTAAGTTGGTTGAGAGAGTTTTATGATGAGTGTTGTGAGCAGTAGTAGTGGGAGTGCACCACACAAGCATATTTGTTGCATCTAGTTGGATGCACTATTTTTGCAAATAAGAGTGTCACATTGATCAATGTATCGTACTTGTTGTTGTCCAAAGACTTGCACGCATGTGGTGGATATGATTGGGATGTTGTTGCACTAGCCCATATGTATGAGTAGTTAGAAGATGCTAACTTAGCTAAAATAAAGCAAATGGTTGGATATCTGACTCTTTTACAAGTGTACATTTATTTTGCACTTTGATTTATTTATTTATTTGTTGTTGATCAAGGGTTAATTAATTATTTTCATATTTAGATTTATGAGTATTTCCCTGATATGGGAAAAAGGTGTGTCATGTCTACTTATGATGAAGATAGACCTTGTGTCGATAGGTGGGTGACAAGGAGGTAGGTTTGCAGCCTAGTAGAGACCAGGTTACATTTGGATGAACTCACATGCGATAGGGTGATCTGGTGCCCATATTAGTCACATCGGGCCACTCGTCCATTTCTGGCCATCTGTATATTCTTTGGATGGATCAGAATTAGTGAGATGCTTCACCAACATTTCCCTAAACATGTCTTGAGGTAGTTTGGGATTTAGTAGCAGATCCCACAACTGTCACATGTTGTTGCAGAGGCAGACATAGAAACCATTTAGGGTACCTGGTTGCGCTTTATAGACCACATTATAAGGCATGTAAGATTGACCTCATCTCCATCTGATTGTGTTGAGGGATACCTGCAGTGGTTTAGAAGGGTATCCCATTTGTATGTTATTCCTACTGTAAACGAGGATTGAATCAATCTTGCTCCTCGACTCTAACAACATATTCTGGATGACGTGTCTGTCCGTCATAGATTGCCCACAAATTCTGGTTTATTGGTATGTTATCCTAGATTGTTTATGTTATAAAGTTTATTTAGGAATGTTTATTAATTTTCTTGTCACCGTGAATGCATGGTTCTTTGAGGTGCATTGTCAAAATCTTACAGATGACAATCTCTCGTCGGTTGAAAAACATTTACCGAACATTATAGGTTGTTGAAATACACGTGACAAACGACCATTTTCATTTGGAAAACAATATCTTCTATTATGTATTTATTTTATTATGACTTTTTATGTTATAGTTTGACTGAAAGAACATTTTATTTATATAATTGAACATTTTAGTACATATTTACATACTTGTTCATTTATATATACTTCATTTGATGATGAAGAGGATGTAAGATTTATATGCATGAGAGTGGAACGCTTTCTAATTAATTAACAACAACTGTCAATGTTTATTTATATATCTCTTCACATTACACAAATATCATAGTTCAACTAAGTTAATATAAGAGGTAGTAACGTCCATCAACTAGGTAAATGCTTGCATCCTACTTGTATAAAAAGATGACCACACTCGGGTCTCAGGGTAATAGTGGGTTGAGGATATGATATCAACCGTAGGCAAAGGACAACCTTCTTGTTAGTGAACATGTATAATTAATATTAGTATATAAAGTTATTTTGAAATGAAAGCAAAGAATAATAACGTTACCTACACAAAATGACATCCATGAACGTTTCGTATACATATTAATCGATGTTGTTTAATATCAGAAAGCGGTATGCTACGTAGTGAGAAAATGGTATAATTTAACCATATGATAGACATACTGAGATGTCATTATATCAATTAGTAGTTAAATAGTCAATGTCTAGTATAGTCATCCACTTATTCGCATTAGCCTGTAAAGAATGAAATAAATTGTTATGAAAGAAAAATGAAACAAATAATAAATATGACGTGACATATACGAAAACGTATCAATGATTATGACTCTACTAGAAAAGACCTCCTCAATTCTTCGAGTTGCTAATAGCCTCTCACTAGTGTTGCGTATTCATCACCAAACTAACCAAGTTCTTTGTAGAGATAATGTTGGATGAGGGGCTATGACTCTTCCCCTAGCCCGGATGACGCAACAATTCTTCTACAGCTACAATGACCATCAACCACAACATAAAAAACATCGAGAATGTATGGTTGACAAATAGGATGAAATTGCTCTATCATGGGTACTCTCTTCCATTGAACAAATATTTTCTTAGATTACAATTGTTTTTTCCATATGAAGATTCAATTGTTGGGTGCAAGGTAGATGTGCTCAAAATATGTTGTAGACCCTTCAGTTCGCTGAAGTTTACTCTTTTATGCACCCTTTCTCTTAACTTCATGCAATAGAGGTACCATAAATGTCATTGTAGGAATATCAATTTCAAGTAACTTTGGTTGATGTTGACTTTATCTCAAATGTCAATATCTTTGAATCATTCTTGAACCATATTAAGTTCACGTTCAATGAATAACTCTGGCTGAGATTCGTTTAATTCAATATTTGAAAAACTCAATCTGGTCCACATGATATGAATTTCAGTCAAAGAAATCATCTTAGGGTCATATTATGCCAATTCATAAGCACAGTACAAACGTACGTCAGTCTCAATATGCATCCAATCTTCCATTATTTAATCATATATGTTTTACTCTATTGAATTCTTTAGCAATGAGTCCCAAAGCAAATTTGGATATATGTCCAACAAGTCTTGTGTATCTGATTCCCTTAAAAGCTTCACTCATAAGATTCAAACTTTTTTTCAAAGGACGTGGTTATCTTATTATGTTGAAGGATAATGACGTTATGAATAGCATCCCAACAAGAACAAAGATCTCCCATATTGTTCCCCAAAACTTTCTTGAGGCTCTAGTGAACAGACTCAACCTTAACAAAAATGACATCAACAACATCATAAAATATTTAACAAAAACAACTAAGTAAAATAACATTAAAACATACATGTTTGTTGTTGTGTTTCCTAAATGCATAACTTTATTTATCCAAGCCTTTACAAAGTATGAATCACATGGAATAATCAAAGTATGATTCACACATTCAAATAATAAAGGCCATGAACTACAGGCGTATTGAAGGTGATTCGTATAGTCACTAAACATGGACTCTTGTTCACAATCCATGACATTTTCCCATGTTTCCATGACCACATCCCATGCCTCAACAGAATCAACTAACATTTTACACTTGACTTTGATATTTTTTTAGAATGTGGAAGTGACAACAACTGATAAGACTTAAGGAATACATTGGTAATGACATTCATCAAAGTCAGGTCTCTGGCACTAACAATGACTTGTGAATCGCCCTCATATGTCAGAAATAAAACTCTCACCCTTTCTAAAGCCCAAGTGAAATTATTTTTTCGTTCACTTGATACGAATGCAAATGTCGTTGATAAAGTCAACTTTGTAGATATCACACTAATTATTTTTTCGTTCACTTGATACGAATGCAAATGTCGTTGATAAAGTCAACTTTGTAGATATCACACCAATTATCTCAAGCAAGGGCAACCAATATTTGTTTGTCTTGTACATCAAATCCATCAACAAAACAATATTAAATATATTCAACAATTTCACACATTAGGATGTGTCTAGAAGAGGTCACTTACAACCTCAAATTTCACACATTATAATCGTTTGTATTTCTACCTTGTGTTGTAGATTTTCTTGATTGTTGTGATATTACAATTGTTATTTTCTTGGTTTAATCATTCGCCAAGTCCTTTTTTTGGCCCAGAATCTCAAATAGGTCCCTTACTTATTTTTCGTCTTAATTAGGTCCTAATTTTTGCAAAATTGGTACAATTAGGGCCCTACCGTTAAATTGAAGCAACGCTGTTAAACTGACGTATGCGTGACATGCTGATGGTGATTTTTTTAATGACGTGGCGTAGGTAATATGGTTAATAGGTGATTGTGACATATAAATTCATGATTTTTAATTAAAGAAATTGGGGAAAATAAAATTAAACCCAACCCCTTTCTTCGAATTAAGAATTGTGAAAAGAAATTGAGGAAAACTATGACTGGTCCTTCGAATTAGGGTTCCTTGGCAAAAATGGATAATCAATTGCATATGTCCCATTCATGTTCTTCTTTGACATGTAATGGGTGGCAGAAGTAAAACCCTAATGTCATTTTTCGTGGTGGTGGAGGATCTAGGATTGAGGGTGTCTAACCCCTTTGCCTCTGTGGAGAAAAATCAGTTCTAAGAACTACTCGAACTGTTAAGAACGAAGGGGAGCAATTTTGGGGTTGTCTAAAGTACAAGGTAAAAGAACGTGGATGGTATGTTGTTTTTGTTAGTAGTAAGTCCTTCTAATTGGTGTTTTTGTTTTTTACAAAATGAAAATGTAGAAGGTGGTTGCAATTTCTTCAGATAATGTTGTGATGATGTTATTGAGGAAAAGGATACAAATCTGAAGTGGTTAGCAAAGGATGAGTCTTTGTCGAATAAAGAAGAAATGGGAGGTGGTATGAAGATGATGAGTGATTTGCATAAATCAGTTATAGTTGTGAAAAAATTGATAAAGGTGTTGATAGGGGTGGTTTGTTTGATTTGTCTACTTAATATAATTATAATTTCAATATGGATGAGAAATCCATAATGTAGCAGCATTTTTCATTGTACTTAGGATGCACTGGATGTATGTTAATGAGTTTTAGTGAATGAAAATTCATATGGCTTTGTATTTGACTTTGTGAATGAATGAACCTTTGTTGTATTTAATATATGTCCAAACAATGAAGTATGATTGCCATTTGTTAGGAAACGTGGGACTTGGTCAATGATTGAAACATGATTAAAAATTGGTAAAGTAATCGAACCATCTTATGGTAAAGTAATACTACTGAATGAGCATACTGAATGAGCATATTAAACTGGGGCTAACAATTGCACTGAATATGGTAAACATCAATAAACCTGGTTGACAAAAAAAGTAAATCCTAGTTGCTGCAAAAAGTAAATTTTTTCCTTTTAAAAGGTCATTGAGGAAAACTTCATTATGAAACTGAAAAACTACAGTTTTTGGAACTTGCGACTGCAATTACCAGCCTAGTTGTCTCTATCTTATGATGGACGAACACTGTTTTCATTTTTTAAATTCAGCTAGTCCTAAGAATTGACAAAGTACTACCATTAAGCAATAACAAAAACTTCCTTCACTTGTTCAATATTTCCCTCATTGACAAAATCCTCAACAATTTGGAACAAGCAATCATCCTTCACCGCCGAACGAAAATAGAACATTGATTTCCTTTCCCTTTCCTCTTCTGGCATGTCAAACGAAAGTGTCCTTCTTCCAATTAGTAACTTATCAAGTACAACACCAAAGCTATACACATCACTTTTCTCAGTTAGTTCACTGGTATGAACCAATGTTGTCAATTGACACTTGTCACGTGGAACCAATCTAGAGGTTATTAAGTCAAAAGCCTTAATTGTGTAATACATTCATTAGTGACACCATCTTCACTGTCATGAAAAAGTTGCAGCTTTCTTTTTAATACTACTATGAGCACATACATAAAAAACCAAATCATATAAGTTGTTTAAATCAATATCTTCCATTAAAACAAAACATACATCCAAAAGCAGAAACATTGTTTTGTTAAAGTTAACTATTACATAATAACCAAGTTACATATTAAAAACAGAAACATTATTTTGTCAAATTGAAGTATTACATAATAAGATCCTAAAAGTTGACATCATCATTCCTAGAGCCTTTTAGGCTTGAGGTTCATGCTCATGAGATAGTTCAGAAAATTATGATGATGGGATGACTAGTTGTGATGATGGAGTAGGTTCTTAGGTAGCTTGTTGGGTAGCTTGTTGGGTTACTTTGGGGCAACGACTTTTGTTGTGCCCAAGGTCCCTACAAAGGCCGCATCTTTTGTGCAAACCACCTTTGCTCAATCGAGAATCATCCTTTCTGAACTCTCATTGTTCCAGTCTTTTTTTCTTGTTAGGTTTTCTTGGAAATATTCTTTTGCGTGGAGGCAACACATCTGGATATGTTATAATCTCCTACATGTTTTTGTCGTCAATGGAGTATATAATTGAGGCGTATATTTCTTCATATGTGGACTTCATAAAGTAAGAAGGAATGAAATACTCTCTATCCATATTCAGAAACTTCATTAGAGTCAGGGAGTGACAACATGGAATTCCAGTGATGCTCCATCTCCTACATGTGCATGACAACTTGTCTATATTGACGACAAACTTATCTCCGCTGTATGACACATGTCGATCTTCAAACAGTTTATTGGTTGACCATCTGTCAACAAAGAAAAACAACAATACTTAGGAACCAACTAAATAATTAAACATAATTCAGAAGTAATAAATGGGATTTACCTAGGAATCTAGTGTTTGGTTAACTATGATTTCTTTCGAAATTTGGTCTGGATTTTAGGACAAATAGATCCTTTAAACGATTGTATGTTAGACCTGTTTCTTGCCCATCTTTGTATGATGTAAACCCGAATGTCCTCCAACATGGTAATGATTTGTTTACTCCTGGTATGAACTAGAACAGTGTTGAATGTATCACTCATGTTGTTCACTAAGGTGTCACATTTAACTGTTGTAGTGAATCTTGACCTTGACCAATATCTACACCAGTTCATGTAAACAAATATTAACAATAAAGAAAAACAAAATAAAGAGTTCAATTATGAAGAGAAACCTTAAAGGAACGACTATCAAATGCTTAAAAGCCTCTTCATTCAGCTATTTAATGTTTCTCATCTCCATCTCCCAGGTTTGTGGGTGTGTGGCTGTAGCTGCCCTCCACATTAGATGCTTAACGTTTTTGCCACGATATTTCTTCTTGAAGTTGGCATACAAGTTCCTTACATAGAATCTTTGGTCAACTCTAGGAAGTAGTTCTTGTATAACTAGAAGTAGGCCCTGTGGTTTTAAAACAATAAAGAGCAGATGACAACACTTATAATTAATGAACATACTTTAGGACCACCAAAGTCATCAATCAGTAGCTCTAGAAACTAAGTCTATGAATCCTTGTTTTCCACTTCAACCACAACATATGCAATAAGCAATATTTGGTCATTGGCATCTCGTCCAACAGTCGTTAACAACTCCCCACCATATTTCCCTTTGAAGAAAGCTCTGTCTAATCCAATTATTGGCTTGCAAGACACAAAATTGTCTTTTCATGCCTTAAGGCATGGGTAAAATCTCTTGAAAATTACATCACCCTCATTATCCTCCACCTGAACTTTAACTGTTGATCCTTGATTTCTTGTCAGCAACTCATGGGCATAATCATATATGCTCTTATATTGTTCCTTAAAGGACCCATCAATCTAATCATAAACAACAACTTTGGTCCTATAAGTCATACACCTAGTTATACTAATGTTTCATTTTCTTTGAATATTTTGACAAATGTTTACACCCTTGACTTTTGGATTTTCTCTCATTCTCTAAGTTCTTACTCAACCACTTGACATTAAGTAACCTTAGGTTGAACTCCCTGTTGCAGATTGCTTGTCTACAATAGTTCTCAATTGCCATGTTTTCACAGCCTCCCATATATGCACAATATATGGTCCAGGGGCATTTTCCTTTTACACCCACACACTTCAATCTCAATCTTGTTTTATCATTTTTGTCAATTTTAATATTTCTCCAATTTTCCAAGGCATACACTTTGATAACTTCTAAAATATCTTTCTTTTCAGCAAAATATGTCCCAACTTCCCATGTATAGTCTACTATACTTTTTGGCATACAAAAGGTTGCAATCCTTCCCATAATCCTCATTATCATTAACCTCTTCATCATTATCTGGTCCACTAACTAATTTCTCAGATTATCACTCATCATTTGACAAACCCCTCTCATTATCATCAAAGTTGTTGTGCGATGTCTCACTGGAACATGGTCCACTAAATTCACGTGAGAGACTTTGGACTTCTATTTTCACATTACTAGACAATTATGTAATTATATTTGAGTGAAGATAATTTGGAACAATTGACAATTAATTTCATATAAGTGTTTTAATTACATAATTTTAATTTTGAAATGTTAAAATTGATTTTGGATCTATATTTTGGAGTTGTTCTTATAATTTTTCCTATTGTGTGCAACATTTATTTTAAAACTACTTTCTTAATCCCTCTACAAACATGTAAACATGTGTTATAACTAACAAAAATGGTTAAGAGAGAATATTAAAATTTTGGAAGGTACGGAAAATAATTCACGGAGTGCATGAAACAAGGACTGATATTATTTCATCCAGCCCATATTTCAAGTCCTATAAGAAATTTCTTTTAACCTATGAATAAAAAATGAAAAATACTTTAAATTGTATAATTTAAATTTTTATTTTAGATTGTATAATTTAAATTTGATGTTTTCATATCCATATATATTTTGTATTACTTAATTCAAAAGCATATTTTAATTTCAAAGTATATTTTCAAACTTTATAAATTTCAAATACATTGTAACAAGGAGAGATCTATAATTTATTTATACCATTTTCAAACTACACACATGTAATCTAAATTATTAACACTAGTAAAACATACATACATTAGGCACATGTTTACTTATTATTATTATTATAAAAGTAAATTAAAATAATTTTATAATTTTATTGTAGGAATGTTTATTTTTTATTAGATAATTTTTTATAATAACAGTTATTTTAGTTTTAAGAAAGAGTTAAATTAAAAAAAAAACGTTAAATTAAAAAAAAAGAAAAAATTTAAAGAAAAGATCATTTAAAGGATTATTTTAAAAAATAAAATTGAAGATTCCACCAAAAACATGAAAACACCTTTTTTTTTTTTCATCCTTTTAGTAGGTAGCAAAGCTGATTCATCCCCGCCCACACTGTTGGTGTTTGTTTTTTTCTGCAATTCTGTTCACCTAATTCGAGCTGCTTGGGTGTTTCTTCTATAAGCTTTTCTAACACAAACCCTTGTTTGACCATTGAATTTAACTTAGCTTCATCGAATTCTTCATCTTCGCAGATTGAAATCGATATACATAGCTGCATTTCTGTATGTATATCCCCTTAGTTTCTTCATTCATTTACTTTCTGTTCTGACGACCTTTTTCTCTGACAGTCTTTTAATTATGATTTTGTTACGTGTTGGGTTGGAATGCTTGTTAACTTTTGAAATCTATGTTGTTAAATAGTTGAATTAGGGATTTTGGTAACTATTTAGATACTATGATAGTGTCCGGGTTGCGTATTGTGTGTCTTTGTTGTGATCCAAGCCACAATTAGGGCCGTGTGATTGACTGTTTCATCTTGGTTGTCTTGAAATTTAGTCTTTCTTCTATCCTCTTAAGTTTGACATGTGGGATGATTGTGTGAATAAGGATGAAAAGTGTAAGACGCAGATAGTTCTAGTGAAATATGGGAAAAGTGGTTGGTTACGATGAATTTTGCTTGCAATTGAGGTTTTAGTGTTACCTGAATTTTGACTCTGTTTAGTATTAATTGAAGCTGATACAGTGTCTGCATAATTATTCTTCTATGTTATGTAATTTTTTATTCCAATGTGAGAAATAAGAAATTTATCTATGGCAATTATGTATGTTAACTTTAGGTACAGGAATGTGATATGATAACTTGTCAGGACTCAGTACTCTTTGAGTCGAATTTAATGTTACTGTTTGGATGTGTGATGTCTGAACAGTGGGTACTGAAAGCAAGCCTGGGTGATTTTTGTTTTATTGATTTACTTGTAACACTTAATTTTCATTATTCTTTAGTCATTGAACCAGCAAGATAAGATCCGGCGGTTTGTACTAGTGTCTAACTAAGAGGAGAAGGTGATCAGTGACTATGACTGCAAATGAAGATGCTGCACAGGAATTTGAACCAAAGAAGAAGCCACCGACAGAGGATGAGAAGAGGTAATTATTCTTTTTTTTTTTCTATTTTTGTGCTTTGGCTCTGATGGTTTGTCTTAGGTTGTCATTGTTGCTTTTATAAGTGTTGTTTCTTTGTTAAAATGAAGGAAGAAGAAAATTACGCCTGGGAGTTTGATGAAAGCTTTGATTAGGCCTGGTGGGGGTGATGCTGGACCGTCTGATGGTGATCAGGTTATTTCTGCTTTTCTAGGTTCTGGATGTGAATTCTTATGTTATGTGTAGGCAATATAGAAATACATTGGTAAGGGAGCCAATGGTTTAGTGTTTGCTTCAGTGGCTTGATTTTTATAATGTGTCTCAGATTATCTATCATTGCACCATTCGAACTTTGGATGGAGTACTTGTGGAATCTTCCAGATCTGATTATGGAGGTGAGGTGAATTAAGCTTCTTGGGAGCTTTTCAGTGTGTTGGGTTCAAAAAGATGATAATCTCTTATGTTGATTTTGTTTAGTTGTTATTTTATCAAAATTGGTTGTTTTTTATCCTCTATTTTTCGTACTGCTTGTGTTATTTTTGTTTGAGAATTGACACAGGTTGAAAACTTCTTGTTAGTTCTTTTTGTCAGTTCCTATTCCCTACAGATACTGGACTTGAGAACTAAATTCCATAGTTAAATGCCCACTTATAGGAAAAAATTGGAATTGGAATTTTAGAATCCGTGATTAGTCTTTGGGTATGTGTCAGATTATTGTCTTGTGTAGTTGACCTAGTTGTTGGGTTTGATAACCTTTTATGTCATTGCAACAGGAAAAGGCACTCCAATAAGGCATGTTTTGGGCAAAAGCAAGATGTTATTGGGCTTACTAGAAGGAATTCCTACAATGTTGAAGGGCGAAGTGGCAATGGTAACATACTAATATTTGAATATTTTTGCCTTTGATATCTACGGTTTTCCTGGTTACTATAAGCTAAAGTCATCTTTGTCTCATGCTTAATCCATTTTATACTCGAGCTTCTTATTGGTCTTCATTTATTATGATTTTAACTTAAAAGCTTAAGGTAAAACATGCTGCAACGCAAGGAGATTTTTGTTTCATTGGTATATCTAGATTAATATTACTTCTATTATGTTAATCTAACCATGGAAGTTCTAAGTGTCATCATCATCTACCACTTCTACTATTATAATGATACAGGAGGAAAATTGACTATTACCTGGTATTTCTATTTTAATGAATTCAATTGTTGATTTTCTTGAACATATTTTTCTCTGTTTGGTTTTGTCTGCTCTTATATGTGGTTTTTGTTATGGATTTGAGGAATCATTTGTAAAATGATTATTGTTGTCTTGAACATATTAATGGTTTGAGTAGTGCATAATCCTACAGGAATAATGAAAGTTAAATTTTAATGTTTTGTGGGGCCTTCCAATGGTCTCTTGGGGTATTACTTTTCTGGATCCTTATCATATTGTATATTTATTCTTGCAGTTCAAGATGAAGCATCAGTTGCATTATGGTGAGGATGATTGTCCTATTACGGCTCCTGACGGTTTTCCTAAGGAGGATGAACTTCATTTCGAAATTGAGCTGATAGATTTTTTCAAAGCTAAGGTAAGGATGTCAACTTTGATTTTTGTTTTTATTCTAATGCTTGTGTTCTGTATCTTTGTTATCCTTCTAATGTATCAAAATTAAAATAATTCTTCTCATTTGTTTCTCTTAACAGTTAAGGGTTTTGTTTTCCCAGTTTCTTTTCATTATTATTTTGATATTCATCAGTATTATTGCTGTGTTTCCCATTACTACAGTCCCATTTTTCTCAATTTATGTGTTTATTATTCTTTTCTGAATAGTTATTCCTTGTTGGATCTGTGTTGTAATCCTCATTTGCCTTTTGTGTACATTTCCAGGTTGTAACTGATGATTTGGGAGTCGTAAAAAAGGTAAATGGATAGAAAATATTGCTTCAGAGTTTACAAATTTATTTTGCACGTTTCTATCATCATGGATGGATCTCATGGAAAGTATGAATATCAAACCCAAAATGGAAAGGAAAAAGGAACCATAACTTGTTGGACTGACACAAATATTCAATGCATCTCCAATTAGGGAAATTGGAATTGTTTTCCTTTCTTTGAAGTTTTAGGCTTCATAACATCCTTTTAAAGTTGTGTTGCCAAAATTGCAAGTGAATGCAGCCATGATTGTGATTGCATTGCATTTGCAAACATTTAATTTAAAATATTGCTTAATGTATTAGAAACAATAACTCTTAGAATTACTCATCTAAATACAAGGTAAAGGAAGAAGAACAAAACCCGTGAAAAAAGTCAAGTGTGATGGAACGTAAGTCAAAACAGAGGTAACATTAAGGAAAATTTCACCCAAGAAAACCCCACAATGATATTGTATGCATACAATTGGGTTTTTGAAGGATATATTGTTGTAATTTGAGATAATATCTTTAGAATCTTCCTAATCAGAGGAAATAGATACATAATCTTTTATTTTATTTTATTTTTCCTTAGGTTTCCTAGTTTCCCTATTTTCCTTTTTAGGAGAACTAGATTATTACAAATAGAAGGTTTGAGAATGTATTTTACATGATTGAGAATAATAATAAGTCTCATTTTCAACTTATATCAAGGGTAGGGCTGCTATAATGTGCAACAAAAGCTGTTAGGAAACTGCTCTGCCTTTTGAATCCCTAGAGGTCAGGGCGGTTTTGCTCTGTACTGTGCTGTAGCATGCTATTGACTATTATGTTAAGAGGAAGCATGAATATGTTTTTTTATTTTTTTACCAGGTTTTATACGTTTTTAGCTCTGCAAAGATGGTAAATTTTGGGTTTAGTCCTTCCATTTTTTTACTCTTTTGGTCCTTGTAAAATTAATTTCATTTTTAGAACTCCACTATAATCATTTAGTGATGATGTAGCATGCATTTAGACATGGCACAGTAGTGACCACTTCAAGATAGCATGCCAAATGACATATAGATGTGTTTCATGTCCTTGGTATATGGTGATAGGGACCAATTTCAAAACATTTATATTGTGATTGGAGTATTTACAAATATTTAAATCTTAGGTGTTTCTAGTGAATATTGTCTATAGATACAGGAAATTTTTAGTAAATTGTGGGATTTTCCATAATTTGTCAGAAAGTTTGCCTAAATATTTTGGAACTTTCATAAAAGTTTTACATCATGTGTATATCTTGTGAATGGCAAGCTGAAACTGAAAAGAAGCATTTGATCTGGAAAGATCTTGCGTGTGGGATGAAGGTTTGGTCAATGTTATCCAATAAGTCTTAATCATGTTTATTATGTGTTTTCTAAGGTTAGCTCTCTGAATGTAGGTAGTACGAGAAGGGAAGGGTTGGGAATCTCCGAGGGAACCTTATGAAGTGAAGGCTTGGTAAAACAAATTTTTGTTCCCTTTTTCCTATTGTTCATCTCATCTCATGTCAGTTCATATAACGGGTTGATGCTAGTTTCTGATGATATTTTGTTTGGTTGCTACCAGGATATCAGCAAAGACAGTTACTGGGAAATTGATCATGTCGCATACAGAAGGAGAACCATACTTGTTTACATTTGGAAAATCGGAGGTATTTAAATCACTCTGTGCATTTGTTAATTGTAATAATGATAATTTTATCATGGTGCTATAAACCTTGTAATGAATTGGTCTCTGTTATGATTCCAAATATTTTGGTCAGGCCATTGTTAGAATAGGTATTCAATATAGGTAGAAAGTAGTTGTATTGGAAACTGTTTCATGCTGTACCTATTTCTGGACCTTGGTTTCTAGTTTATGCTTTTCATCTTTGATCTTCCCTCTACTCTAAGAATTCTATCATTATAAATATGAGATCATAACAGAGTTGTGATTAAGCCCTCTAAAATATATTTTCTCTTTTATTAATCTTAAGTGACATGTTTTTTTTTTTTTTTTTTATTTGCTGATCACAGCCAGCCATGCAGCTCCCTTAAAATAAATAAAAATGACAAGGAAACAAGTAATTTCTTAGTCATTGTTGTGCTTGCAATATCTTCAAAATGCTTTAATATTAATATTGATTTCTTTGTCCTGCTCTTAACACAAATCAGCTACCTAAGGGCCTTGAAATGGCAATAGGAACAATGGTTCGGGAAGAGAAGGCTGTTATATATGTTACCACTCAGTATATAACTGAGTCTCCTCTGATGCCTGTAATAGAAGAGTATGATGAAGTGCATTTTGAAGTGGAGCTGGTTCACTTTATTCAGGTGAGCAACACCGTCCACAATAGAAATCATGGTTTATTATTGAACTTGTTTGTTGTGGCATGTATGTGTAGTATTAAATATTATAATGTGATGGAGAGTAAACTTTTCTCAGCATTCTTCTTTGTTATCTTCTATAGGAGTTATGAGGCATTCACTGATATGACTTTCTTCTATCCTGAGTGCCCATAACCAATTTTTAACCTATATATTTGGTTGCTTTATATGGATGGAAGCACTAACTGATTTGCTATTAGGGCTTGTAATTATGGTTTTATGTTTGACAGTCATATAGGAATACCTCATTCGGAGCTATAAGATTGGTCTAGTGGTAAAAGCTGGAAGGGAAGGTGGGAGAGGTTGTGGGTTTAACTCCCCCACTAACATTTGGGAAATCTAAGGTTGGTTTGAAGGGTTTGAAGGGAGGGTGGGAGAGGTTGTAGGTTCAACTCCTCCCACTAACAAAACCTAACAACTAACATTTTTCTATCAAAAAAAATAAAAAATAGGAGTACCTCATTATATTTTTCAGTGTCTAGAGGTCATGTTTTGACTATTAGCTACACTGGCTTGTCTTTGGAAGCCTATTCTGAGACTTGAATTTTATCCTTCATATTATTGCTAGTGTCTGAAACATGCTTTGCATTTATAATTTTTTTTTCTTACCAAGATGTCAATCATATGAAATTTCATCTTAGTAATATATCAACAGGTGAGGGACATGCTTGGAGATGGGCGCCTAATAAAACGCCGCATTCGTGATGGCAAAGGTGAGCCTCTAGATTTATTTTACTGCTACCAATCTTACAAGGAGATTTTATAAAAGTCTTCATAACTTCATTTTAGTCTTTAGCTAAGGAATGAATGAATAATAAAGAAAGATATGTGGAGAATGCCTGGTCAATGCTTGAGTTTATATTAAAGATGTTATCATTATAGTACGAGTTTGTAGTTACCATGTTTTGTTTTTCACAATTTTATTATTGTTCTTTTGTTAAGGTGGTATGTTTGGAGAAGGAACTGATTTTTTTTTAATTTTATGCTTGTATCACATTGTTCAAATTCCTGTTGGTTTTGGTTATTCAAAGTCTTGTATGATATTGATTTTTTTTTCATATAACAGGTGACTTTCCCATGGATTGTCCCCTTCATGACAGTCTACTTCGTGTTCATTACAAGGGTACTGTTCTCAATGAAGAAAGGAAGGTATTTTATGATACAAGGGTGGACAATGATGGTCAACCATTGGAGTTCTGTTCTGGAGAAGGGCTTGTGAGTTTCCAGCTTGAGCATAAATAAAGTCAAGTGATATGTTTTTTTTTATTCTTTTTATAGATTTTGGTGTTTGGAAATACTTGATTTGTAATATTTATCTAGAATGTCTGCCCTTTCATATCAATGCTATCAATGCAAATACATCACATTGCATTGATTAGTGCTTTGGACTCTCATTTTCTGTGTTTTAGGTACCAAAGGGATTTGAAATGAGTGTTCGTCTGATGCTTCCTGGAGAGATAGCTCTCGTTACATGCCCTCCTGACTATGCCTATGATAAGTTTCCAAGGTCATTGATGAAGAGCACCTTTTAACTCTATTGTGTTTAACCAATAATTGGTTTCTTGAAGCATTTCAGTGCAACCAATTGCAAATGGAATATGGTTTCTATCTTAATATCACTTGAGAAAAAAGAAGAAGAGAAAGTATACCTTTGAGAGCTTAAAAAGGTCTACCTTAGATAGTTATATCTGTATACAATAGATTTGTTTGATATAATAATGAGAAACGAAAGAGTAAAAAACAAATAATCCTAGGTACAAATAGCTTCTGAATAAAGCTTATTTAGCTTACTTTGAACTGATTCCAACACCCCTTCTTCAGGCTAGAACAGATAGATTGTATGTACTAAGTTTGAAATAAATAAATTCAATCTAAGGTCCTCTCAAAAATTTTGCCAAATACATTTGCGATTTGATCATTGGATCCAACAAATTCAATGCCAATTTCCTTGGATAACAACTTTCCTCTAATGAAATGACCATTGTTATTTTTGTATGGTCTTCTCATGGAACATAAGATTAAAAGTGATGTGAAGAGCTACTTGATTTTCTCAATACATCTTCATTTGCTTAATCTAACAAAAAATCTAATTCTTGGAGAAACTGGATAAGCCACACAAGCTCACAAGAGATTTCGTTGCTTGTACTTAGCTTCAATAGTTCATCAGGCAACTATATTTTGTTTCTTATAATATCGCTTTTGTCAGTTGGAAAACATGCACAATCGGCATCACAATACCCAAAGATTTGAGTATTTGCTTTATCTTCATAAAGTAGACCTGTCTTAGAGCCTTTTTGAGGTATCTTAAAATACAAATGACAACATTTCAATGATCAATACAAGAAGTCTACGTGAACTGACTCAAAAAACCAACTCCAAAAGACAAATCTAGTCTGGTAATAGTAAGATAAATAAGTTTTCCAAGTAGTCTTCTATAACTTTTTGGATTAGAGTACACACATTTTCCTAGGAAGGTATGAAAATAGATATCTAAATGATCTGCTTCATTGTGTTACAGTCCAAAGGTGTTAACTATGTGGTTGAACATTCCAAACCAAGCACATGGAGATTACTTTAGACCATAGAGAGAGTAACACAATTTATAAACTAGACCAAACACTCCATGAGTAACAAACATAAGAGGTTGTTCCATGTAGACTTCTTCCTTAGATCATTGTGAAGAAAAACATTTTTAATATCTAATGTACTAAGACCCCAATAACAGATGCTATGGCAAGAGAAAAGTCTAACAATAGTTATTTTTGTCATTGGAGAGAAAGTATCACTGTAATCAAGCTCACATATCCAAGTGTATCCCTTAGCACTTTGTGGCGATTAACTTCACCATTGATCCAACTTTAATGGCTAGACCTAATGACAACCAATAGTCTTCTTTCTCTGTGGAAGATAACCTAATTCCCATGTAATGTGTTCAAAAGCCTACATTTAAAAAATCATGTATTGTCGCGGTTAGATGTTAAGTTGTGTGTTTATGTTAATTGGACTCAGCCCATCCTGTATTAAGGGCATTAGCCCATATCTTACATTATAAATAAACTACCCTATGTGTATGCAAAACACAAGGGAGATTTCTCCTAATCTTCTCCACTATGCGTAACCCTTCCCCCCATTATACTATTCTTAGTTATCACAGATTATCTCCATCTTTTTACTCGTGTCTCTCATCCATTTCTTCTTTGTCAATTCCCAAGTCTGTGGGTGATACCTTAGCTCATCCTGGCTGGCATCAAGTCATGCTGGATGAATTAAGTGCTTTACAGAAAAGTGGAACTTGGGAGCTTGTCCAATTACCATTTGGAAAGTCTGTTGTTGGTTGCAGGTGGGTGAATGCTATCAAAGTTGGCCCTGATGGTACAATTGATCGTTTGAAGGCTCGACTGGTTGCCAAAGGCTACACACAGATTTTTGGTTTGGATTATGGTGATACTTTTTCTCCAGTGGCAAAAATGACCTCTGTTCGCCTATTCATTGCCATTGCCTCTTTACCAACTCAATGTCAAAAATGTTTTCCTTAATGGTGATTTGCATGAAGAAATTTATATGGTTCAACAATTTGGTATGTCTCGCAGTGAAGCGGATCATTCAGTGTTCTATCACCACTCAAGTATTGGATGTATCTACTTAATAGTGCACGTCGATGACATTGTTCTCACAGGAAGCGACTATCTTGGCATCTCTCAGATGAAACAACACCTTTGTCACCATTTTCAAACCAAAGATCTTGGCAAACTCCGGTACTTTTTGGGTATTGAAGTAGCACAATCCAATATTGGTATTGTCATATCTCAGAGGAAGTATGCGCAGGGTTAATGAACTCTAAATGTGTTGAGACACCTATGGATCCTAACATCAAACTCCTACCAAATCAGGGGGAGCCTTTCTCATATCCTGAACAGTACAGAAGATTAGTTGGTAAATTAAACTATCTTACTGTTACGCAATGTGAAGACCATTGGGATGCAGTTGTTCACATACTGAAGTATATTAAAGGATCACCTGGAAAAGGTTTGCTATATGGTCCTAACAATGATACAAAAATCGTTTGCTATTCAGATGCTGATTGGGCTGGTTCCCCTTCTGATAGGAGGTCTACTTCTGGATATTGTGTCTCTATTGGTGGCAACCTGATATCTTGGAAAAGTAAGAAGCAAAGTGTTGTGGCAAGGTCCAGCACAGAAGCAGAATATAAAGCTATGGCATCAGCTATTTGCGAGCTTGTGTGGCTTAAACAATTACTTAGTGAATTGAAATTTGGAGATGTTACTCACATGATACTTATATGTGATAATCAAGCTGCTCTTCATATTAGCTCTAACCCTGTCTTCCATGAGAGAACCAAGCACATTGAAGTTGATTGTCGTTTTATTAGAGAAAAAATCATATCCGGAGATATCAAGACTGAGTTCGTTAACTCAAGTAACGAGTTGGCAGACATATTCACTAAGTCCTTGCGAGGACCTAGAATTGACTATCTTTGTAACAAGCTTGGAACATATGATTTATATGCTCCAGCTTGAGAGAGAATGTTAGATGTTAAGTTGTGTGTTTATGTTAATTGAGCTCAGCCCATCCTGTATTTCACAGTCGCCCTCCAAGATGGTCAAGTGGTTCTGTCACATTTTTATGAATAATAATAGAAGATGCAGAGGATATGAAAAAAAAAAATACGAAGGACACAACTTGTGGTAGCTAAGAAAATTATAAAAATAGAATGTGGATTACGAGTAGAGTGGGTATTGAGGGACAAGGGGCCAACTCAAATTGTCATTATCATGAGCTGTGGTATTGAGTGATGATTGAGAAGGACTTGATGAAGGGGACTCACCTTGGAGCATTGGATTAGCCATTTGGTTCATGTGTTGATAGGTAATAAGAGGTGGTGATGATGTATGGAGTTTTGGGTTTCAAAAACAGGAAGAACAAAAGACCCAGAAGGGCACATATGAGACATGTGAGATAGAATGAATATTCTGTATAGAAGGTGGGAAGAAAGGAGTTGGTTCAGAAAAGGTGTCATTAGTAGACATATAACACATCTTGGTTTCATGACAATAACATTGATATCCTTTTTGAATGCAAGAATATCTCTAGAAGACACATTTGATAGCTCTAGCTAAGAGTTTTCTAAACCTGGAGACATTTCATGAACAAAGCATACCACAACCAAAAACATGGAGAGAAATATGAAAGAGGGGTTCCTTTTGCAAATAAAATGGAGTAAGGAAATTTATTGTTAAGTGGAGAAAAAGGTATTTTGTTGATGAGAAAACAAGCAATTAGGATAGCACTACCCCAATAATGGACATGTATATTTGTGCCATGCCAAGCAATAAGATACGAACAATTTCAACTAAGTGTTTATATTTTCTTTCAGCTATATCATTTTATTGAGGTGTATGAGGGAAAGTAGACTGTTGTAAAATGTTGTTTGCGTTTAAGAGAGTACAAAAATTAGAGGACAAGTATTCTTTGGCATTATCACTCTGTAAAACTTTTATTACCTTGCCAAATTGATTTTTGACTTCTTTGAGGAAAGACATAAAGATAGAAAAAATAGGTACTACCCAACACAGCTTTTGAATAAAGCTTACTTAGATTACTCGAACCTATTCTAAAAATATCCACTGTCATTCTGTTCTATCTCTATGCTTCATGATATCACTGACATACTTCCTTCTTTTATGACCAGGCCTTCAAATGTCCCTGAGGGTGCTCATATTCAATGGGAAATTGAGCTTCTAAGTTTTGAAACACCAAAGGTATTTTTTCAAATTGTTCAGTTAAATTCATGTTATTTACTAAAGTAGTTACATATATGCATTTACCAAATTATAAGACCTGTGGTACTGCATGGTGGTGAATGTTTGGTGAAGTATTGCAACAGAAAAAACAAGTGTTAGAAATCACAATGCTGAAGTTAGGCTTATGTAACCACTATTGGTATGATCAATTATATATTATATAAGCACGTGCAGATCGATGATTGTAAGCCAACTTTATAGGATTGAATTATATATAAATCCACTTTCTAAGATTTATATTCTCTATTTTTATTTTCCAGTTTGGTTCGCATCATGTAAATATTCATGAGTAAGATAGATTTCAGGTTTATTGTTTTTTTTTTTATTTTGGTCCCTGGCTGAACCATGATAATCATGTTAAACAGCGTAGGATAAATAATACATACTTGGTTTAATACTTTTTCAAACATATAATTATGTTACATCATTTTTTAATCTTTATCTGCTATAGTTTCTATTTAAATTATTTTATCATGTCCTTATAATGATGAAATGAGTAATGCATTATGGACTTTATTCCTTATTACAGGACTGGACAGGATTGGACTTTAAAACTATAATGAATGAAGCTGAAAGCATCAGAAACACGGTATGCAGTTGAACCTGCACAATTTTCCTATGCTGTTTCAGCTTTTGTTTGCGAGATTCTAGTTAAACCAGAAAAATATTCAACTAAGTTGACCACAGTTACACTGGATTTATTGGAAGTTATTTGAGAACTAGGTGGCAATTCTACCTTTTTCCTTGTGTATAAGATTTTATTTGTGTTTTTGTTGTCATTCTTGTGATTCACTGTATATTTTAACAATATATTTTCCTACATTGGGAACTTCCATAGCATCCATGTGAACTGTGTTGAGCAGAAATTTGAGAATAAGAAAGGTGAAACATTTAAGCTATGAAGGCTGTCTTCAATGGTTATAGACCTTCTGTTAGTGATCCATGATTACTGCTCACTTTGCTATGCTGAAATAATCATAAAAGAATTGAACAATACAGGGAAAGTTCATTGAAAATCTCAATATTTCTTTTTTCTAAAGATTATTATTTCTTTAAAATATACAGATGATTGTTTTCTATCTAATCTTTCCCTCCTTGTATAGATTTAATAATTTTGGCTTCACTGCGGCTTATTTGGTTAATGCTCATTATTTGTTTTCATACTTGTACTACAAACGCTTACTAATGTATTGGAGAATGTTGAATCAAAATGAAAGAAAGTTGAATGTTTCATTTTATTATTGTCTTTCAGGGTAACAAGCTGTTCAAACAGGGGAAATATGAACTTGCCAAGGCAAAGTATGAAAAGGTAATTGATCATTCTCTTTTGTGCTAAGTTGAATCTGATACTCTTATGTACTTCAGCTAACGATTTTCTCATAGAAAATTTAGTCATTGGGATAAAAGTTTTTTGGATGGACTAGTTGTATGAGCTGCCATAATAGCCTGCTAGAAACTGGGTATCTAAACATTATCATCATTGAATCGGTCTTCAGCTACACCTCGGTCTTATAAGGCTGGGAGAGTTAATGATTAGGATTTGAATCCTAGGTTCTCCCTTCCAAGGTAGTCAAAATTGAGATCTTACTCATGATTGGAAAGTGAAGTATGGATTGTACATCTGGAGATCGTAACATACTACAAAAGTTATGAAGTTCATATATCCACACTCAAAATCATTATTTCTCACTTGAAACTCGTAATTGAACTTCAATTCATTATGACAAACAAAAAACAATATAATAAACATATATAGTAAGTGAATAGGTAAGCACCCCATTATGTAACGGTAACTCCTTCCTTGTTACAAAATAAACCAATAGTTCCATTCTATTTCGAAATAGGAATTCTATCCTTCAAAGCAAATAATCTCGTGGTCATACTCCTATTCAGTGTAGGAATAAGGAGAGGGGATGTGGTTTTTGGTAAAGGTAGAGCGGCAATTTTTGGCCCAAGCAATAACCATTTGTGACAATAGGAACAGAGGCTGTCGCAACAAATTTTAGGCAATGGGGTGCACTAGGTTACATGGTGTTTATAGGCGATGTGGTGTGTGGGGTTAAATGATTGGGTTTTGAAGGTATACGAACTTGGGCTTAAGTTTTAGGTTATAAAATGGGCAATGCAACCCAACCCATGAAAATAACCTAGAAACAAAGAAAGGCCATGAGAAGCATAGCAAGAAAGTTCACAAGGCACTGTGTGGAGTGCCATGGGAGGTGTTATGAGGATCTGACAAAATCATGACCTTGGAGAAATGTGAGCTCAAAAAGAGTGGAGGAGATCGTAGACGCATACAATATTACGCCCTAGGAAACAATTTTGACTGTCTTGCTCCATGCCCCAGTTGCATTGGACCTATAGTTGTGTTGAGAAGAATTATCAGCTAACAGCAAATTAGTTCTCTTTTATTGTGTTATTTTGCTTTTACCAACTTTATTCATACTTTCCAATGAATTTGCTGTCCTTTGATTTGAATACTATGATATCTTTTTTTGTTTCTGTTGGAATATCTGACTTTGTTGTTTGAATTGATTTGTATATTCCATGATATTTGGATTTGTATTTTTACTTGGACTTTTGTTTGTGGTTCTAAATGTCTGACTATGCCATCAAACTTATTAACATTATGTGGTAGTTTGTAACAGTTGCTTCGAGAATTTAATCATATCAATCCTCAAGATGATGAAGAAGGAAAGGTTTTTACAGACACACGAGTGAGTGATCTTTTATCTCTTTCCCAGTATATTAAAGATATGAAGCATATATTACCCAACATAATTAAGCTTGGTAGGTTCATTTAAATTTAGACTAAATCTGTTTGTCACTTTTGCTCCCATTATTGAAGAATTTGCTACATCTGAATGTCGCTGCATGCTATCTGAAATTGGGAGAATGCAAAAAGTGCATTGAGACTTGCAACAAGGTATGTTTGGTGACCTCAGCTATCATTTATCTATGATTTTATTTCATTGGATGAAACAAGACAACTCAGTTGATTTTGGTACGTTTGGATAGTAAAACAACGTCATGGATTTATTTATAATTAAGAATGTTCTGTAGCAATGCTCTAACCAAGTGATGTTTCTTGGATGGAGTTGAGGGATTTGATGCATAAATTTGTTGTAAGTCTATGAGGGATTTTAAGATGCACACTTTTCAAGTGAGCTCTTGTATGTAACTAACTAAGTCAATCACCATGATTTTCTACTTTCCTCGAATTAATTGCTATTCCATAATCAAATGTTTGGTAAGGGGTTAAAACTTAAAGGAGTAAATATTTTCATTTTTTTTACACTTCTGTTGGAGTAAAATCCCTTTTTATTTAAGGATTTCTTTTTTCTTCAGAAAACAATGGGTTTAAAAGGAGAACAAGAAGAGAAACGGCATGAATAGTACAGTTGTGCTATAAACAGAGTGTTTATTTTCCTAAACTCTAAAGCTAGATGGAAACTTGGGCTAAGTATTTGTCACTGCCTGTTTTTGTAAATGAATCATGCAGGTTTTGGATGCAAACCCTGCACATGTCAAGGGCCTTTATCGTCGTGGAATGGCCTACATGACTGCCGGAGATTTTGAAGAAGCCAGGGCTGATTTCAAAATGGTACATATCTTCATGTGTAACTGGTGTAGCATTTAAAGTTGTACTGTTAACCGTTTCTAAAATCACTTTAATGCTATTTTTAGATGTTGAAAGTTGACAAGTCGACTGAATCAGATGCAACTGCAGCTCTTCAAAAACTGAAGCAGAAGGAACAGGTGGGTTTGAACCCAGTTATTTGGATTATGTGCTTGATTTGAGACATCACTGAAGGAGAACTCTTCACACTTTATTCTAATGTCAATTGATCTGCAGGAAGTCGAGAAGAAGGCTAGGAAACAGTTTAAAGGCCTATTTGATAAAAAGCCTGGAGAAATTGCGGAAGCTAAAGCTGATGATGATGAAGATCAAATAACAAGCGAAAGCCAACAGAAGGATGAAGCACATGGGGACTCTGATGAAACAAATTTCGAGGATTCACATGAAGGTCCACCTGAGACACCTCGAACTAGGTGGTTCTCTCTCTTTTGGCCTTCTGGTAGAAGACTTTTTGAATCTCTTGGGCTTAATAGATGTGCCATACTTTAATTTAACTTCAGAAACATGTGGTAGTTTGTCATACAATATAATTTATAAAGGAGGCATTCCAGATCATTTTAACTTAAAGAGTGAGTTTAGGTATTTATAAGTTTGATGTTACTTCGGGGAATTTCATGCTATCTGCCGAAGGATTTTTGTGTTCAACTTTTACATTGTAATGTGTAAAAGCATATATTGAATTAAAGAAACTGTAAGCAAGTTGGAAATACCAAAAGGTGAACAAACTGGAGCAATTGTTGGAAGTGCGGCCATATCCTCTTGTTATTGTAGGTTGTGTCAGGAACAACAAGTGAATCTTTTATCATGGATATTGTTTAAATAGATTATAATTTTGGAAAACTTTTGCATTGACTAAATATGTATAATATTAATTTCTTTAAATACCAATGTTGGTTAACACACAAATGATGATAACTTATATCTTAATCAATTCTTCAAATGTTTCATATATCATTTTAAGTATGCAATATAAAACATACTAAAACAAAGAATTCTCAACTTATGTGCATCAATGTTTCCAATTACCTTTTTGATCTAGAAATTTGTCTCAAAATATTAAATACCAGCCTAGTAATAATAAGGATGAAAAGCAAACTTTATACTTTTTGAGAGATAAAAATAGAATAACTTTTTTTTAGACTATGATTAACACAATAATTTTATAGGATCTAAAATCATATAAAAAATAAATTTAAATAAAATTATTATTTTTTAGATGTTAGGGTCTCTAACTTCTCAAATTTTCACTTTTTATTTCGAGATCATTCAAATTTTGTATTTCAAATTTAAAAGGAATTCTAGAACTCTAATAAACTATTATTTTCAAATTATCAAATATTATCCACAGATAACGTAAATGTTTTATAGATCAAGTTTTGAAATATACCAAAATAAGACTTGCGTCAGCAAATTAGTTGAAATATGGTTTTTAGTCTAATTAAACCAATATATTATTTTTACTTAATTAAAAACATTTGATACAGTGTTTGTTTCCAGCTACAAAAATACAACAAGTGAAGCTTTGTAAAAAAGGTTCAAATTTCAATGTGAAAGAACACATCAAACCAGACAGTTTTTCTTTTAAAACTTTCTTCACATTCATTTAAAGATTTCAAGAAATGAGGTATATACATATATTATATTTTATATGATAAGTTTTTATTATATTTTTATAATAAAATAATATAACATAATAAAGATGATAAAATATAAATAATAATAACAATAATTATAATAATAGTAATATCAATAGTAATAATAATATAAATAATAATAATCTAATTTTATTAATTAAAATAATTTTTTCATTTATTAAAATATTACATCACTCGGTAATTTTCATCTTTAATTCCTTCATTTTTATAATTTTTTTCTTAATTAAAACCATTTATTTTTTTCCAGTTCACTAAAATCAACAGTATAATATACAACATGAAAGTATGATAATAGAAATTAAATTTTTTAGGTATAAATAATTAATCTACATTTCATTAATTAAAAGGTATTTCTGAAAAAGAAAAATAATAAAGACATGAAAGTATAGTTTTAACAATAGAATAAAATGAAGTTCATGGTAAAAAAAAAAATCAAATGAATATGAAACCTCAGTAGTCAGTGTTTACGCGCTTCCTCTCTACTCTTTCCCTCATCTCGTCGGCAGCTTTACGCTCACCAGCCTCGTCTCCGCCGTCCGCCGGCAAGGGTTTGTATCATCAACTTCAGCCTTCGCTGCATGAACGACAACGAGAACCCTAAAAACGCAAACGTCACAGCAAACACAATTTCCTTTACGGATTTGGTTTGGTGAGGTAGGCTATTTGCTCATTACACTATTTTTTAGTTTTTTTAGCTATTACATTGTTGCTTGTACTGCACTTACTTTTATGATTTCGTTATTATTTTGTATTTCTTGTGTGGTATTTGAAGATTGAGGTTTGGGGTTTTTTGTTATGTAATTTGGGGTATTCTGTTGAAGAGTGAGTTGGGATTTGGGATTTGGGGAACGAGTTAGAATTTTCCGAGCCTTAGCAAAAATATTTTATTGTATTTAGTTTGTGAGATATTTCAGAGTTGGGTTTTTCCCCAACCTTTGCTCAGAGCAACATTCCAAAAAGATTGTAACAGTGTCATGTTGTGACTAAGTGTTTCGGTAAAGCAAAAATAATCACCATACTCTCTGTTTCTCTTATTAATTTGATTGTCAAAGTATCAACTGTTAAAAGGAGTGGTTGGACGATAGATGACATTGTCTCGGCTGAATTAGTTATATTTTGACTCCTCACGTCTAATCTACTTTGAATGGGGAGGGTTGAGGAAAAGTTGGACAATCGGAGCTTAATGAGAGATAGCATGTTTTAGATAAAGCATACTATTGAAACCTTACATTTCAAGCTTTTTGTATGGTTTATTAGTGGTGGTCGATGGCAGATTGGTCACTAAGCATAAAAAGGTGGTGGCGTGTAGAATTTCGTGTAATATAAACTATGTGTTATGCGTGGAACTTGTGTTGGATATTCCGTTTCATTTTGTACTGTATTTACTTGTGTGAAAAGAACCAGTGAATATGTATTTATCATGAATTATGTTTTATGGGACTAATAACTCAAGCCCCGAATGGGATATCAACACAAAAGTTAAGGGTATACCATTAGATTTTAAATGTCTTTTACATTGAAACGATTATTTTTAGTTTTAAATGTTATGCTTCTTGGTGCATCTCTGCCTCAGATGCATTAAATCTTCTATTATAATTTTGTCTTTCTTCAGATGAATACATATATAGCTCTTTGACTTGTTCTTCATTGGGGTGTTTAAACGATCCATGCTTCATTTTTGTTAGACAAATCCTCCCACAACATGGGTTTGTGCTTTTGCTTACCATCCAAGTGCGCTAGAATTTTGTTGCTAAATACTATATGTAGAAGATTTTTGCTGGAATGAAATCCATTTGGTGCTAATAATTATTTAGAATCAGAGCACAGGGATTTAAGCTCTAACAAATTGGTAGAAACAAGAGGCTTTTTGGTACATTTCAAGAGCTGAAGTTGCTAGGTTAGGCTGCTCAAAATCATCTTTATTTTTAACAAATAGGGTTTTCTAATTTCTATATTAAACATGGAGCAAAGATCAGCCTAGATATATAGTGCTTGATTCAGACTATTCTGATTTCTGAACATTGTTCTGGTTTGATCAGGCTCAAAGTAATCTAGTAACTTAGCAAGGTTGCCATTTACCCATACCAGTGAATAATATAACTGCCCACGAGAATAAATTTTAAATAATTCTGAGAGAAGTAGAAACCATCTTTACAATGTTTTAAACAAAATTAGAATAAGAAACATTATATGAACGACTGAACATTAAAAATAATTATGACCAACCATCCTTTTTTTAGCCTTATCACTTGAACTAGGTTGATGTTCCTCATCACCTTGTCTGAAAAACCTTTGTTTAGCAGTGGTAGACCATAATAAATAATTAGTGCCACTCAACTTTTGATGAATAATTAGAAGACCACTAATAACAATGAATAAAATGCTCTCTGATTAGGGTCTCAGGCTGATTCTTGACCATTTTTTCTGAACGAAAGTCAAGTAACATGCCGGATATGAAAAAAATCACTTGTTGGTAGTCAATAGGTGTGCATTATTCTGCCACCTTCTTTCTTGTTTCTTTAGTTATCCTAATTGTGATCATTAGGTAAATATGTGCTCTGCCCTCTTGCCTTGTTTAGTTTTGGGATGCCTCACAATAATAAAAAAATACCTCTGTTGTTCTGTCTTATTGTATAAAAATAATAAAAATTGGTTTTATAATTGAATTTAGAAAAGAAAATATAGAATTTGGATTTATGAATAGATTTTCTATATTAAAGAAGTAAGGTTTAAAACAAGTTGAAAACCGGATTGATTTTTACCAAACCGTTTTTTAAATGAAATGGGTTGATTTTCAAATTTTCTCTACTTTTGTTTCCTTAAGATATGGCATTGGCAATTTCATTTAATTTTTCTGTGCAGCTATTATTTATTTGTAGTAATTTTTTAATTTAATTTTGTAGTCTAAAATTCTATAGTATTGTTTTTTTTATCCTTTTCAGTTGGGTAGGAATTATGGAAGTGGAGAAGGAAAATGTTACTGCAGATCCATCTTTACCCGTCTCTGATGGTCAAGATACTATTTCTGATAATGCATCTCTACCCCATTCAATACAACCTATTATTCCACCTGGTATTGCACCTTCTGTTGTGCCTCCTTTAGCTCCAATTCCCACAATTCCTCCCCCTCGCCCACTGGCACCACTTCCAGTTCGGCCACCAGTCATTAGGCCCCCTGTGCCACAAAATGGCGAGGTTAGATCAAGTGACTCTGACTCAGACAATGATGACTCAAATGCAAGAATTAACCAGGGCACTGGGGAGTATGAGATATCTGAAGAGAGTAGACTGGTGAGAGAGCGGCAGGAAAAGGCCATGCAGGAACTCATGATGAAGAGGCGGGCAGCTGCTCTTGCTGTTCCTACAAATGATATGGCTGTGCGAGCTCGGCTTCGGCATCTTGGCGAGCCAATAACACTGTTTGGTGAGAGAGAGATGGAGAGGCGGGACAGGTTGCGAATGATTATGGCGAAGCTAGATGCAGAAGGTCAGCTGGAGAAGCTGATGAAAGCTCATGAGGACGAAGAGGCTGCGGCTTCTGCTCCAAAAGACGAGGCTGAGGAAGAACTGCAGTATCCTTTTTACACTGAAGGGTCAAAGGCTCTCCTGGATGCCAGAATTTATATTGCTAAATATTCTTTGGCAAGGGCAGCATTACGGATTAAACGTGCACAGAGAAGAAGGGATGATCCAGATGAAGATATGGATGCAGAGATAGATTGGGCATTGAAGCAGGCTGGGAATTTGAGTCTCGAATTCAGTGAAATTGGAGATGATCGGCCCCTTTCTGGTTGCTCCTTCTCAAGGGATGGAAAATGGCTTGCCACCTGGTATGTTGTTGTACAGCTTAAGCCTGATCTCTTACCATTTCTTCCTTTGTGAAACCATTCCAATCTACTACTGCATGTTTTTGATTTTGTAGTTCTCTGACTGGCGCTTCCAAGTTGTGGAGCATGCCCAAAATAAAAAAACATTCCACCGTGAAGGGGCACACAGAACGTGCTACAGATGTTGCTTTTTCTCCTGTTCATGATCATTTAGCAACTGCCTCTGCTGATCGAACAGCAAAGTATTGGAATGATCAAGGATCACTTTTGAGGACATTTGAGGGTCATCTGGACCGTCTAGCTCGCATTGCCTTCCATCCATCAGGGAAGTACCTGGGCACTGCTAGTTTTGACAAGACATGGAGATTATGGGACATAGAAACAGGGGAGGAGTTGCTTCTTCAAGAAGGACATAGTAGAAGTGTGTATGGCCTGGCTTTCCACCGCGATGGATCATTAGCTGCATCTTGTGGACTGGACTCTCTGGCTCGTGTTTGGGACCTCCGAACTGGAAAAAGTATTCTTGCACTGGAAGGTCATGTCAAACCGGTAGGAGATTAAAGACCCTGCACTCTTTTTCTCACTCAAAGTTACATTTAATGCTTAACTTTCATAAGGATGACTGATTGTAATTCATTTTGAAGGTTCTTGGCATCAGTTTTTCACCTAATGGATATCATCTAGCCACTGGTGGTGAAGACAATACGTGTCGGATTTGGGATTTGAGGAAGAAGAAATCCTTTTATACTATTCCTGCTCACTCGAATTTAATATCACAAGTTAAATTTGAGCCACAAGAAGGTTACTTTTTGGTAACTGCCTCATATGACATGACTGCTAAGGTATACTTTCTATTTCTGCCTAAAACGTTTTATTGAAGTGAAATTTTAAGATTCATCATTTATTTATTTTGATTTTAGTATACTTATTTATATTTATACGGAGATACAATACCTTTGCATGGGTAATTGGTTAGACTTATTCATATTTATGTTTTAACTGTAGGTTTGGTCGGGCCGTGACTTTAAGCCTGTGAAGACACTCTCTGGGCATGAAGCAAAAGTTACCTCTGTGGACGTTCTTGGAGGTAGGATTTCTATCTCAGAAAAGAATAACACATACATGGCTCTGATTCAGATATCATTTCTTTTTTCCATTTTTATGTGCTATTTCATTAAGTGATCGATGTGTCTGTTTCACTGCACCAGTGTCCTGTCTACAACTCACCAATTTTGAATTTAAAATCTAACTTAACTAGCGGGTATTTAGAAAAACTAATGATATATCTGGAAAGTTTGTTGTAGGAATTGATAAAATAAATTGTGGCATTGAGTTTAATGGGTACATCCTATGAGAAGTTGACTCAAATTGCAAATCTGGTTTAAGCTTTTCCGAGTTTTAGCCCAGCAGGGGACTTTTTTAAGTGCTTCATAGATTTTTCTCTGCATTCATTTCCTTCCTATATACCATAAAAAGCTAAAGGAAATGAAAGGAGAGGGATGGGTTCTTTTATTCTATTGTCAGATGTTAAAGGATAGGACTTCATCAATTTTACTGTTTATATACTCTTGGTAAGTGGGATCTGATTCTTTTAGAAACGTAAGGATCAAGTCTTTGAGCTGATGATTAGTTTTTTTTTTTTTAATAAATTGTTTGTTTGCGTGCGCAGCTGTATCACCAAATTACGGTATTCTGATTGTAGCATGTATTATTATTGTCTGCAGATGGTGGCCACATTGTTACCGTCTCCCATGATCGTACCATAAAACTGTGGTCCAGCAATACGACTAACGAACAAGCAATGGATGTTGATTAAGCTATTTTGATGACATGCAATATCTGAAAGACTTTGGTGGCCCAAATGAGATTCATCATTTTTGTTAGAGACAACATCTTAGAATGACTATTTTGCTTGGATGGATTTTACGTAATCATATATTACATTGAAAAAAAATACTTTTTTTGCCACCTTGTATCACACTTATATAGTCGCCCAACCAATTACACTTGACGTAGCATGAGTAAATAACTAATTATCCCTTAATTTCAATGTAGCATCCTGCTTTTTGTTTTCTTTCTTTTAAAATATTTTTTGCATGTAAAACACTGCCTCAGTATGCATAAACACAGTCAAATAATTTACTTGAAGGATGTATTTCAGATGGTGATTTCCAAAACCAAAAGAGCACTTGGTATAAATGATATTGCTGAAGGATTGTATACGAAAATATTAAGCTATTGAATGTCTCCAGAAAATTTTCAAGTGGTACATTTCTGTAAGTTGATATTAGTACAAAACATTCAGATAATGAAAGAAATTCGTTCACCAAAATCTATATGCCTATTTCTCACTAATGTTTTCTACAAAAATGGTTATACAACAAAACCAATCTATCGTATATTTTTTAGTATCCACTTCGGGCTTTCATTTGTACCAACCAGCAAGGAAATACCTTAGCAAGAAACAGAAACAGCACGCTATAGCCTGTCCAAAGGGGAAAAGAGCATCAGAGCAATGATAACTAGAATAGTTGTTTCTGTTTCATACTGAAATTATGATAAACTGCATGATTAGCAAGCTATAAAGTGATTAAAATTTGCTCTTCATTTAAAAAAATATATTAATATCCTGCATTTTTTTCCCTCTCCCATAATAGGAGTCAAATCCAACAAAATAAATCAAGTTCTTGAAACTACTAGTTTACTTGAATCATGCAAACAACCAAGTTCAACACGGAAATAGAAAACAAAAAGGAATGCTGGTCACAAGAAAGAGAGGGAATCACCTGGAAAGCAAGAAGATAAATACAAAGTGCTTTTTCAGATTTGCGGCCTAAATTTCTTAGGAAGAAGTTAACGAGTGTCCCATCATTTGTCCCAGTCAGTAGTCCAGTTTGAGGGTCAAACCTGAATGAATTGAGGGTCCATGAGTTTTCAGCCAAACAAGTACAAGTGGTAAGATGTCTCTACCATTCACTAAGATACATTTGTTAATGCCTACCTTGGCAGACGATGACGTGGACACGGAATATAGCCAGAAAGCTGGAGCAAAACATATTTTATGTCAAACATGTTCACAACAGTTTTTAAATTATCACAAATTCAAAATGTCAATTGAGATTCTGTTAGTGACAAACCTGGGGAAGTGACAAGAGAAAGTTCAAAACTTGGGGTAGGAAGAAAATCAAGAGAGTTTCACTGAAGCAAATATAATAAAATTATTACAAGGAAATCGATAATCATATAAGGCAAGTTCATAAACAGAAGCAGCATGGGTTCAGAAAAATGTGCTATCATGTAGCAATGAACTAAAATCTTAGTTAAAGCTCACATTACTAAGTCGATTTTGCATAGGTAAACCTAAAGTCCACTTTCTAATGATATTAAGGTCTATCCCAACTAAAATTGTTGGACCTATGATTTCACCCATTGTGAGGCCACTTTCTAACTATCCACAAATACATATGGTTCCACACTCAAGATGTTCGGTCCTTATGGTCTATTAGAAATCTCACATCAACTAAAGAAATAATTAAGTTACAATATGTAAATGAAAATCTCACCTTATAAATTGGTTTTATAAAGTTAAATTAGATATAATGTTCACTTTCTAATAAGAATGAAATGATGAATATGGACCTCACATTTGAATAGAAAATCCCCACCGTAAGTGAAATATCTTGTGCTATTATATAAGGCAAAAGTACACTTGGAAGGGTATTATCACAAGATATCGTTAACCATGGTTGAAATGAAAGGATTGAAGCAAGGCTGGAAAAATGAATCATTTGTTTGCAAGTTTCAACAAATGAAAATGAAGATCTACCATCTCTATTGATCCATTATAACAGTGTACGACGGCAGATGCAAGGTAAGAATATACCTAAAATGGCCTAAAATACCAATCACGGCCATAGTCATCCCCGCAAAGTATGTATATGTATCTCCAACAAAAACTGAAGATGGATACCTAGAACAACAACAGACTGTTAGTAAACTACTCTTAATCACGTGAAAAAAAGTTTCAAACAAAATGATAATGTTACATCAGTGAGTACCAGTTGTAAGAAAGTAAGGCCAAAGAGGTAGCAAGCAAGGGCTGAACTAAGTAAATAGAGAATGCATGCGCTTGTTTATATTCAGGATCTGTTGATGCTCCAATTTGCATAATATTGTGAATCAGGATCTGCATATCCACGGCATTACTAATTTTCATGACCAATGTGGATTATGTTAACTGTTACAAGCTTTAATACTTACAGCTGTTGCAATAACCACCGTCTGCCCAACTTCTAGGCCATTTAACCCAGCATGTATATTGATAGAATTTGTGCAGAAAACAGCCAATAGCCCCATATATAGTTTATATATCCATCCTGCCTCATGAAACAAAGTCAAATTAGTGAACTTTTAAAATAATCAGTGACTTCTCAAGTGCCATTTGCATAAAGGTAAAGAAAGATTACCAAGATCCAAAATCTCTATCCCGATGTGTGCAACAAGTGGCTTTGGTATAACTATAGTTGTGTGTCCAGCATATGCCATTAACAAAGGAAGTGCAGCAATTGATGGGAGTAGTAATTTTCTGTTCTTCACATCAACATAAAATATATATATATATATATATAAAAAAAACAACTATTATAACAGTAGTTAACAAGCACAAATCCAGGAAGCAAATTGTGAGAACTTGTAAACTCACACTCTCCAAGGGACATCAAGGACATCGTCGACAAAACCCAGTAATGTCATGAAACAGATGCATGCTAATGCTGCATTATATTCAACAAGCCACTGTAAAATAAAAATAGTTTATAAGTACAGCATTCCGTTCTTCTATTGATACTAGAGTTAAACCGAATTCTTATATCTGCCACACGCATAATTCACATAATATGCTTACATTTGAATCTGCTGTGAAGTTAAAATACTGAAACAAGATTGCCACCACCAAGAAGACAATACCAACAACTATGCCTAACGACTCAGGCCTGCAAATAAAGAGGTTACAAAGTCAAAACTTAGTACCAAAATAAATCATAGCTAAGGTTTTGTTCTCTACTTCTCTTTCTTAACTGCATTTACAATGTAAGGTAATAATCTTTCTTCTTACTGTCTTTGGTTTAACTTTTTCCTCTCCTTGTTTGCATCCAAACATTTGCCAAGCATATTAATCAATTTCTTAAACTAAACCATCAACCAAACTACCCATTCGCTGGTCGTGACATCCTCATTTTCATCACACATTTCCAGTTAAAACCCAAACTGAAAATGCCAAGTTCAACAATCCCATTGAAAAAAAAAATAGAAGGGAAAGATAGCAAAATTAATTCTACAAATCAAAGTCTAGAACACATTCCAAGAACACAATCCGTAAGTCTAAAACTTCCACGCTTTTCGCTTTATCAAATGTAAGAATTAGTCTGGTAGATAGCAAACTCAGGTTTCAGAACAATCCAGAGTCTAAAAAGAGAAAACATTGTGCTAGTGAACATCGTCTTACCAAAATAATCAAATCCAGATACATTTATTGAACAATACAACAAGTGTAGGATCAAAAAATTAAAATAATGATCACATGGAACAGAAGAAAATCATATCAGAAAGCACAAAGCTTATATCCCAGACTGAAGATTCCCTCCCAAATCCAACCAAATGCTCCCGCTAACCCACCTATGATTTAAAAAAAATGGATAACAAGATCTCGAAATCAAAATCCAACACAAACCCACTTCATAAAAGCAAAAAATAAAAAAGGGAAACGAAGAAAAAGACTAACACTTTGACATTTCCCTGAGGGGTTCCCTTCTTGTTGATATCATAGCCAAATAGATTTCGCTTCTGAACGTATCTGGACGCGACGGGAATCATCTTGACCGTGACGAACAACCCCGCAAGGCTCATTCCCGCATTGATGAGGATCGATCTTCGGAGTTCCGGTTCGATGGGGTAGTAGTAAAAGAGAAGGTACAAGTAAGGAAGCAGCAGAAGAGAGAGCTTCAGAAGAAGACCCCATTTGGGAGGCGCAATTGGAGGGTCTGCAAGGTTCAGTTTTTCTTGGGGTTTGTTCTGTGTGTCTTCCTTCACAACAGCAGAAGAAGGTTCAGAAGAAGAAGAGAGTCTCTTTCGTGCTCCCATTGTTATTGTTGGGTTTGTTAAGGTTGTTCTGTTTCAGGCACACTCTGGTCTTTGTTTTGGGGATTTGCTACGCTGAATCTTATTCCTTTTTCTATTTTTTTGGAGTTTTTCACTGTCGTCATAGCACCAATCAGATTTTGCCAATTCATCACCACAGGCCCCATGTGACATTTTAGTTTTTTAATAACTTTAATCCATTTAACTATTATATTAAATATTTTTTAATAAAATTAATTTATACTTATAATTTAAAATTTAATTGTTGTTTTATTATGTGTTCATTTGGTAAAAATATATAAATTAAATAAACTATATCGTTACTTATAATTTACTTATTGGTTAAATTATACAAATGATTTTTACCTTTTACATTCTATTTAATTTTTAAAATTTTCAATTTAGTGATTTATAATTTTTCAGTAATCTAAGGTATTAAACATTTTATAACAGATACTGTGGATTTTTAATCATCATTATAATTATATTTCACCCATTTTTTCTTCTCCTTTATAGTTTTTCACATCACATATCACCTCCTTTTTAATCTCTTTTACCTTGAAAATCTTTATACTTTATGAAAATCAAATCTAATACTAACAAAATTTATGAATTACAAATTTTATAACCATTCTTGAAAATTATATTTCAGAATAAGAATTTCAAATAGTATATAACATGCGTGATTCAAAATTAATTTGTAACTCTTTTACATTAATTATTCCGAAACACCTATAAGATTTTTTTACAGAGTAATTTAAAATATATTCTATAATATTTATTTTAAAAGGAGTGAAATTTGATATACTCTGAATGTTTTATCAGAATTATTTTTTTTAAAACCAATATAACAAAAATTAATTACAAAGCAAATGATATATTACAATGTGTGTGTGAGTAGATTTATATAATGTTACTAACTACTATTAAATCAATAGACATTATTTATGTACTTCTGTTTAAATGTCAGTAATATTAAAGATAATAAAAAGTATAAATATTATATTTAATAAAAATATATATCAATCATTTCATACTTGTTATAAAAATATTGAGATTTATTATAAAATGTTCAATTTTAATTGTGTTATTCATGTTTTAGATCATTTTTATAATTTAAAAAATAAATAAACAATACTTTGAGATAATTTTTTTACGTAAATTAATATTTAAAAAAGTACACAATTTGATAAAATATTAATATTGTAAGTATCTCATTACATTATTTGATGTCGCTAAACACTAGAAACAATAAAGGCATATTTAATGATTTAAATAAAATATAATAATACAATAAAATCATATGATAAAATAAAAGTATGCTAAGCTTGAATATTATTTAGGTTTAAATCCTTTAGTTATCTTTATTTTCGTTGGATTTTTTCATTTTGATCCTCTTCTTTTAAAGTCTCCCAATTGAGTATTTATAACTGTTAATTTGGAACAATTGAGCTCCTACCGTTAAATTTCGTTAACGGAGTTAATTTTCTGGATAGGTGGTGGGATGATGTGTTAAATGATTTTAACGTGGCATTTTTCACACCATTTGCATTCAGACCAAAGGCTCTTCTCCAAACTAGGGAACCCTAGGGAGGGGTTTACCTCCGTTGCGCGTGCAACAACCACCACTGAATCTACCGCCGTGAGCCGCGGTCTAAAACGTCGTCGGCGACGCCGTTCGCCGCTGGAGCCATCGCCGGCTAGTGCGAACACTTTCCTCCTTCCGTCGCTCGTTGCGCGAGAGAAAAGTACCCTCGCTTCTTTGCGTTGCATCCCCATTGTCGGCCACCACAAAGGCTCTCTCTCCTCTTTCTCTTCTCCGCACAGCAGCTCCGACCGACGCCGCCACACCTCCATTTGGTCGGCCAAGGGTAACGCCGACGACGTTGCTGCCCTTCACGGCCCTCTTCCTTTCACTCTGCCTCTCACGCATGCCACTACGACGAGACATCATCGTCGCTGCTCACACCTCCGCCACTATAGGTGCTTGCTACCGTCGACAACATTGGTCATCGCCAAAGGCGTCGCCCCAGCTGCCACGATCTCGCCACCTCCGTTCAGAAATCACACACGCACCACCGACGATACTGCTAAGACTATCTCCCTCTGTTTCTCTACTTCAATCGGGTTGAATGGTCAATAGATGATGAAGGTGACATTATGGAGGAGGTTGTGATGATGATGGTGAAGTGATTCCTTATCCGTTTTTTGTGTTTTTCAGGTAATGAACCTGGATGAAGGGGGAAAGACGATGAGTTATGATGGCAGTGAGCAATGAAG
Organism: Vigna reflexopilosa; assembly: GCA_027742785.1. Lineage (NCBI taxonomy): Eukaryota > Viridiplantae > Streptophyta > Magnoliopsida > Fabales > Fabaceae > Vigna > Vigna reflexopilosa. The sequence continues at coordinate 3,877,105 of CM050917.1, forward strand.
AAGAATGTAGGTTGGGGAATGGTGATAATGAACGTAATGGGGGGTTGGGATTGTCAATCTGTTTTTGGTGTGTTATGTTTTAGGTTGAAAGCCAGGGAAATAGGAGAAAAGTGATAAGAGAGATGCAAATGGAGATGATGAAGCTTGGGTTTACTTCTCTGTTTCATTGATGTATGTATTCTATTGTGTGTGTGTGTGAGAGAGAGAGATGAGCTGTAAGAGAGGATTTATTTGATGCTTCAAAAATTTGGAAGGAGGAAGCCAAATGATAACGGTTTGCGGAGGTTAATGAGAAGGAGAGATTCTTGTTTCAATCGTTTCGGAATTTTAATCAAGAATACAATGGAAATCTATAATTCGTTTTTAACAAGTTGTCAAAATGTCACGTTTCACCTCCAACAATGCCACATTAAAATCATTTAACACGTCATCCCACCACCTATACAGAAAATTAACTCCGTTAATGAAATTTAACGGCAGAGACTCAATTGCTCCAAATTAGCAGTTATAAGGACTCAATTGGATAACTTTAAAAAAAGGGGATCAAAATGGAAAACCGAACGAAAATAGGGACAACTAAAAAGTTTAAACCTATTATTTAATGTTGTTTTATTATTATACTTGACAGATGATAATGATATGCGGTGACAACAGAAATGGGTGTTAATAATTAGTAATAATAGTTATGATTGCATTAATACTAATTAGGTTAAACCTTTTTGTTAGATTTTCTCTTTCTTTTTTTTTTCAATAAGTTTTTAAAAGTGAAAAATTGAAATAATTAACTTTCTCCCGTTAAATTGGATTATTGAGATTAACTTTCTCAAAAACGGTCAATTTGACGTAAAATATTTTACATAAGTGGTCATCATGTTATATTACATGGCATATTTTACGTGGAATATATAATTACAAAATATATTCCGTGATTTGTTGCCACTGTTTCTTGCGTAGCAGAGCAACACCACAAAAAACCGCAACAGCCGCCAACATGCAACCAAACTCTGGCCACAATCACGCCATCCTCCGCAACGCGAACTCGCCGTCGTCAGCACGGTTCAAGCTCAAAACGTACAACCATGACAACCTTCTTCATCATCCTTCTTCGCATCATGAAACCTGCGCATAGTATGAATTGATGTTTTTGTTTAATCTTTACAATACAATGTTATAATATGTGATGGTTTAAAATATTATTAGTTTACTTTGTTTTCTATATTCAGTTGTGTTTTATTTATTTGTAATGATTGTATATTATACACGTGAAAATAATAGTCCAGAAACGTCAAAGATGAGATAATCTTGAAAAGGTATAACACGTAGTCTTAAAAAAGTATAATACACCAAAAGCTATTTATATTAGATTTCTTTTATTGTGTAAAGTTTTTCTTTCTTTAAATTAAATATTATGTTTTTGAAAACTTTTTTATTAAGGATAATATAATACATAGATAATAGTTTATATGCTTAAAATCAGTTAATTATGAAATGCTTTAATTAACATTATTGTGACGGGTGTTACAATAATAACATCGACATCATTATTATTACTATAGTATTAATTGTACAGGTAATAATAATAATAGTAAGAGTGGTTATAATTATACCTAATTCACTCCAAGAATGTTTTGAAAGAAGATTAACTAACTATAAGTAAAGATCAAGATAGAAAAAAACATTCCAAAGAGTTTAAAGATAAAATAAAATAGTTTTTCATGTCATAAACTACGTTGGATATTCCTATAGTAGCTTAGTCTTTAATTTTATTTCCATATAAAGTTCAAATGAATAAATTGCTTAACTACTTATAAAGAATTACAAAATACCAACTTTTCTTTTTATCTCGTAGTTGTCCTATCCATAAAATCAATTGATCTTAAAAACAACTCTGAAAAATGAAACTATTTATAATTAATCCAACTAAAAGAATATTTGTTGTCATGAAATATCATGTGTATTAATATTCATTTAATTGTTTCTAACATCCTCAATAAGGGACTCAAGTGCAAAATTCAACAACTCAATTTTTGTTTCTAGTCCACACACCAATCTTTAAGTATCTCATGGAGTATTTACTTTATAAAACAAACAAGAGTTTTCAAATATCCTTCCGTTACAATAATAATGAGGTATGCATGAAATAAATAAACACAATTTAATTTTTTTTCATTGCATGGCAATATAGAACAAAAAAAAAACATTAAAATTTAAAATATCTTACATTTGAAGTATTTATTATAAATTTAATACACTTTATATATTTGTCATGCATTTTAATCATAAAAATAAATATTTATCTTATAAAATAAAATACACATAATAAAATATTAATTATATGGATGCATAATTTAAGGACCAAGGAAATTAGGATCCTAACGAAAAACCAAAGTCATTCACAGCATCAACTGCAAATAACCAACACTGCCTTTAACCTTTTTTTTTTCCTTTGTTCAGTTCATCGCAACCAATTAACGTTTTAGGTATCTTTCTACCCATTTCACTGTAATCTTTTTCTCCCTTTTCTTTCTTTTTCTTCCGCCCTGTGCTTCTAATAAATGTTTTTCTTCTGCATGCTATGTGTTTGATGAAAAGCTTGAATGGTTATGTACTAAAGTGGGTCTTGTAGTATGTAATTTTTGTTGTTCGTTGCTGGTTCTTTAGTTAAGAGCATGCATTTCTTATATATTACTTAGCCGGTTGGATATTGTGAATCAGTTTTTCTCTAGATTTCTACCCGTTCCTTATTACATATTTTTTTGTCGCTTTAATTCCAATTTTTTTGGGTCATTGCATAACTGCCACAAAGGGACTCTCCTTTCTCCTTGTCAGTAACAAGTACACGCATACTGCACACCCTCCAATTTTTCTTCTACATCTTCAACACTGATAATAAAGTTTCTAGTACCAACATTTATTTATTTTTTTTCTATTGTATAACCCTTTTTTTTTTCTTTTCTGCGCTGAAAAAGGGTTAAACACCAGGAATTTCACTGCCAGAAACGTTCAACACTATGGCGACTGAAACTGACTCAAGAGATAGCGCTCTCACTTTGCTCAAACAAGGAGCGGAGGCTGTAAGTATAACTGTAAACTGTCTCTGGATTTGTAGATGCAATTAAAACCTACCTTCTGTATAAAGTTTCAATCTTTCTTCTTTTATTGCTGCACCCACCTTGAAGTGCAACTGATTTCTACCTTTTGTGTAAAGTTTCAATTTTTTTTAGTTTACTTATTCTACCCACCTTCTTTGATGTGCTTTTGTGTAGAGGGTTTTTGAGTCTTCTTTTGTGTGGGAAGGAGATGTGTTGTCAAGGAGCGCTTCTCAAAGAAGTACAGGCATCCAACGTTGGATTCTAAATTGACAGTGAAGCGCTTAAATGCGGTTAGATTTAGAAAAAAGAATTGTAATTTCCCCCCATATTTAAGCATTGTTTTGTTGCTTTTCTTGTTTCACCGATGTGATTTTGGAGCAGGAGGCGAGGTGCGTGACCAAAGCAAGGAAACTTGGGGTTTGTACTCCTGTGCTGTATGCTGTGGATCCTGTGTTGCACACTTTAACGTTTGAGTATGTTGAGGGCCCTTCAGTCAAGGATGTATTTCTTGAATTTGGTTCTCGTGGCCTTGGTGAAGAGGGTCTGGACAACATTGCTACCCAAATTGGTCATGCAATTGGAAAACTGCATGATGGTGGTCTTGTTCATGGTGATTTAACAACATCAAACATGTTGCTCAAGAATGGTACCAATGAGTTGGTGAGTTCATTCATGCCTTTTTAGATCATGCGGTATCCAATTATCCTCCATTCATGTTATGCACCCTGAGAAATATTATCAATTTGTGTTACAGTAGCCAAATGGATTGTTTGTAGGTTCTTATTGATTTTGGTTTGAGCTTCACTTCAACTCTACCGGAAGATAAAGCAGTTGATTTGTATGTTCTGGAAAGAGCCATTCTGTCAATGCATTCTTCATGTGGGAATGTGGTAAGCCAGCTTTTCAATTTCCCCTGACTGCCATTCCATATAGAAAATTGAGATGAAAACAGGATTTTATTTGTCTGATTTGAGAATTTAAATGAGAGTGCACTCCAAAGTCGGCCATAATTAAAATATGGCACATTAATTTTCTTAAGCATGCTTTTGGTTAATATTTTAATTGAAGAAGATAATGGAGCTCTTCTGCCGTGCTTGTGATAAGCCTTTTGACCATTCACCAATGGATAATAAAGAAAGGTTTTTTTTTTCTATTCTTTTTTTCTACTGTTACGGTACTGAATAGGATTAGCTCCTCCATTGTGAGATGAGTGCATCAAGTTTTGTTGGGGGTCAAAGAGAGGGTATTGAATAAGATTAGCTCCTCATCGATCAAGAATCACACTTTCTTTTTGCCACAGAGGATGAGATTTACTTAAACTAGCCCAGAAATCCATGCCATTCTAGTGAAGGTGAAGGGGACTGAAGCATTATTATTCGGCAATGTGCTTTCTGCTTAGATAAACAGAAGTTTTGAACAGATAATCAATTCAGTTTTATGTTAATTTCGGATTTTATCAGTTTTATGTTAATTTCGGATTTTATCTGGACAGATGGATCGGATACTTACTGCATACCGGAGGTCATCAAAACAGTGGTCATCCACATTGAACAAGTTGGCACAAGGTTAGCTGCCGCATATACTTGTATAAATTTAACTTAAGCACCGTCTTCTTACCTCCATACATTTTAACAACTTGTAGTGAGGCAAAGAGGACGAAAGAGGACCATGGTTGGATGAAGCTTTCTCAAATTGGAATTCGTTAGAGATATAAAAGGGAAGACAACTAATGAATATTATTGATGTAATTTATTTCTCTGTTATCTATGTTCATGAGTTTGATTATACATTATCAATAGAAAACATTTTTATACGAACGTGTAATGAGATTCTGACGATTTTACCTTGTTATCTTACTCCTTAATATGTTGTAGTGATAAAGATACATTATGTTTGAGATATTATTTTACATTTACAGTGTGTATAAATAAAACTCATGAAGTGTTTAATTTATATAATAAGTGTAAAAGATTAAATTTTTAATTGACATTGCTTTTTAAGTATGCAACTAACAAACCAAAATTGTTTGGAACGAATCTGGTTGCTTGTGTTTACATGTCTTAATCTCAGAAAGTCTTTGCTTGTTAGTTGATACTATAACAGGTGAATCTTTATTGAATAATGATATCAAACAGAAAATTGCATTCGGGAATCAGTTGCTGCACATGAATTTCTTTTTAAACAACAATGTTACTCTGGGAATATCCAAACCGTCAAAAACGAAGAAATGCCATTCATGCTGGACAAGCTTTGAGAAAAACATTCACAGACAACTATTTCTAATTTTGACTTTTCCATTGGGTGTAAAACTTTATCTACAGTATCAACCAAGTTGTGTATAAAAATTTTCACGAATACTTATGCCAGGAGAAGGTGAAAGGTAAAATAATTATTTTAGATACTAATGTATACATAAAACAATTCACATAAACTCTACTAATTTTATTTTTAGGAAAATATTATTTCATATCATTTTTCAATAAATGCTTGTGGATAACTTATCCAAATAGATCTTAAATCTTGAATGTCACTAAGCCGGGATTGCCATGAGACTTTCTTTAGCTAGCACCTTCCTCCACCTTATGTTATACTGAATGTTGGTGGCCTCCTTAGACATGAAACTCAAGATTTTGTTCAATGAAATATCGATGTTGTATGAAAGGATTTTAGAAGTTAAATGGCTCAAATTCCTAGGCATTGCAAATTTAAAGTGTTTATATAAATTATTGGGCGTAATGCCCCTCTTATAATAGTGAAGTATGATAATATAATTAGTTGTATCCCTAGCTCATTTTTTTATTTTTTTTTACTTTCATTTTATTACTTTTGCGACTGAGAACTGGAAATACGGATCGATAATAATAAGCACTTTGTTGCAGGATCAAATATGTTCTTTTCATTGATATAACAAGAGTAGATTCCCTGTTCAAACTTCTGTTAGCCTAGTCAAAATCACAGATCTAGTATGTACAAGGGTTGCAGGTTTTTCTAAGTTAAGAAAACCAGACAAAAAGGTAAAAACCCGTGCTTGGAGTATATATAGGCTATCACATATATTACAATTTCTAGCAACATTCGCTACAAGCTAATACATAATTTTATAACTAAAACTTGACAATAAGACCAATAGGGCAATGATCACTACCATTGACATCAGGAAGAATGTATGAATCGTGAACTTTGTCAGCAATGGATTCTGAGACGAGGAAATAATCAAGACGCCACCCTGTTTTATTTTCAAAGCATATCATATAGAGATTTAAATGGAAGGCATTCAAAATTCAGAAAAAGAAATTTCTGCATTCATTATGCTAATTTAATAAATGCACACACCATTACCTGTGTTATGGATGTACTTCCTCAAAAAGTAATACTCATAACATTCTAATTCAAATTAGACAAGCATACATATATGAGCGTAGGAAATTGAGAGAAATTCCAAAGACCCCGACTATGGAAGAACACAACTACATCTAAGATGCATATATTTATTCCCATAACAGAAGTTGACAATGGGAAATCCATGCATTTTCTTTTGGATAGAATTAGGAAAAGTCTAATTGAATGCAGTTATCTGTGAAATGGAGGAATACCCTACTCTCATCTTGAAGGAGAAAACAAATAGTGGAACATGTACAAAAGGGAAAGGAGAGAAGTCAACGGAGAACTACCATGTGAACACACACGTGCTTGTGCTCAAATAAACTCATAACACAGTCATGTAACAGATATTAATAAGCGAAGTGAAGTAGATTCTACACAAACAGCGAAGTATGCAAATCAATTTTAGGAGTGCTCTATAAATACCTCTGTTATTCTTGCGCCCACCATGCCGATAACCCCAATAAGTATATCCAATAACACCAGGGTGCTGCCTTCTAAAGGTATCTACAAATCCCCTAGACAAGAAGTTTGTTGCAAATGATTTCCTCTCTTCATCTGTAAACCCAGCACTTCTCTTGTTACCCTGTGGATTTAAGTATTTATCAGTAGAAGTAATGCTCTTGGCACTCTCACGTAATTCATTAGCCAGGATATTGATAACAGACAGATCATTGATTTAAATTCCAACTAGTCTTTATTTTCAACATATTCAAATTTTCAAAAACCAACTAGTTTTGTGTAAGCATTTACAAAACTTGTTGATTGGTGACTATTGGAAATTAACAAACTGGAAATCAAATTTTATGCTATTTTTTAGGAAAATAAAAGTCATGTTGACTGATAGGATTTATCTGCACGTTTTTGGCACTAGTTTGTTAGTTGTTATTCTAGCAGTTTTCTTTCCGTTATTTGCTGTATAAAACCTACAATATTGCTCAATAAAATTGGATTATGCAGTTCATATTTTACGGTTCCACTCTTTCTAGTTGTTTATATTTTCAAATAACCAACAAACCTCAACAAAATGGGCCCAAAATGGTTATGGTCACATAATTTGTAGTGAGTTACTATCCTAATACAACTTTGCTGTAATTTTCTAATGATTGATAAAAATGGAAATGATGAAAACGATGAATGATGGATGTAAGTTGTAATGTGTCTCTAATTTTTGTATAGTCTGGGAAATATATAAGAAACAGAAAAGGTTGCTATGCTCAGAGAAACCGACAGAGAAGGAAAAACAGAATTCAAAATGCATGTCCTCCCCCCACCCACCATCTCTCTCTTCCTTATGCCTATATAGCAACTTGGTACCCCACACGTAATATGTCATGCAAGTTATGGCACCCACACTTTTTGGATCAAGTGACACATGCTGATAGGATATAGGGTGATAGGATAGAAGGCAGGGGAGCCGAACGGTAGGAGGCAGGGGAGCCGAACGGTAGGAGACAGAGGGAAGCAAGCAGTACGGTGGAAGGCGGTGAAGAGATGTAACCGATTGTTGAAGAGTTACTATCCTAACTGTGGTAGCAGTTAAGATGGGCAAAAAATATTTATATTAAATAAAGATATATTTTAGAGAAATATTTATATTAAATAAAGATATACGGTGGAAGGCGGTGAAGAGATGTAACCGATTGTTGAAGAGTTACTATCCTAACTGTGGTAGCAGTTAAGATGGGCAAAAAATATTTATATTAAATAAAGATATATTTTAGAGAAATATTTATATTAAATAAAGATATATTCTAAGAAAATATACGGGAAATATTTATATTAAATAAAGATATTCTAGGGAAATATTCAGTATAAGATAGGCGGGAAATATTTAATATAAATAGAGCTAGAATCTATGGTTAGGGTTATGTTTTTTATTATTGAGTTTGTTAACAGGAGGCTACATGCCTGTGAGGGAGGTTATGCTCCCAATTATTCTTGTTTAGTTTTGTTTATTCAGATAATTCTATTACCATTAATAAGAGAAATTCATTCTTTCATTATCTTTTTTGCCTACTGTGATTGTGGTTAATTAGGTTTTCTAACTCAGAAACCTAACACGTGCCCTGACTCCCAACCAAATCCTCCTCACCCAGGCTATCTCCCATGGTCTCCCTTGCACGATCTTCCAGTATTACAAAGTCAGTACTCATGATATTGCCCATTACATACTCCTCTTACATGCTTCAAAGTCCACATCAATTCTATAGCATCTCCAAGATACTGCCAGGTGATGTGGTTTCCTAGGAACACCAATCATAAGCACAAATCACCATGGGGCTATCACTATTCTAGATATGCTACCTCCAGTTCTATCATAACAGATCAAGCATGTTAGGATAAACGTTAGTGACTAACATGAGTTACCCTTGACACTAGGAGGGCATTGTGCTGTGCTATTTGAAATCGTAATGATATTGACGGAGTAGCAACCATCGGTAATCACCATCTAATCAAAACTACAAAAATGGTTTGACGTACTGGGTATCTCGTTTTCACCAATGACTAGTCAGAAATGAAATGTAGGAGTATAGTTATCATCGCATCAGGCCTCTTCATTTAATACATATTCAGTCCACCTTTTCATCTGAACAAATTTCAAACAAATTCTAAATGAACACACCCAAATTGCTATTAGATTAATATTTTTAAGCTGAAAAATCAGTTTAGATAACAGGATTCACCGGTGACTCAGCCAACACCACCTGTAACTATTTACATGCACAGTTGTTCTGAGTAAACAATAACTTATGTAATAACAACATTTAATTTCAATTTTTAGCCAACCATATTCAAAAGATTGGACTGTAAATTAATTCAATGCATATTAACAGCTTCTTGACTTCTTCTAAATTCAGTAATTTCCATCTACTAACAAGTGCTAGGTTTTGCTGGTAATATTTACTAAAAGGTTTAAACGGCATAAACAGTTTTTATGGAGAATATTAAATCTGAAACACTTACAGCAGGGTTGTATATGTCTGTCTCTTCATGAGCACAATTTAGATCACCAGTCAAAATTACCGGTTTTGACTTTTCCAATTCCTGTATCCAGCAGAAAATGAATTAGGAATCCTAATCATGCATGCATAACAAAAGAATTTCAATAAAATGTTAGTATTCCTACTGTGAGAAGCATATTTACCCCAAAAGAATATCCAGTAGTGACCAAAGAAAAAACTGAAAAAGGGTATACAACATAGGACATCAACGCGCTCTTCAATTTTATTTTTTAGAAAACAGACTTTAAGCTCAGCTTAACCTTGCATGACCAGTTTTCAATGTGAGACTTACACCCACTAAAATACTATAATTTAACCATATTTCTAGTTAACATGGGCTAACATTATTATTATTTTAAATAAAGTGATGCATTCCAGCATCAATTTTAACCTTTTGAGCTTAGACAGCAACACTACTAGGCCTTTCAAATATAGAACAACTAAGTAAAAGGAATAATAGAAGATGAAACAACAAAAAACCATGCACACTGTTAGAATTATTGGTTAGTGTGTGTGAGTTGTGTGTGAACTGTGTGTATGAGCTTAATGGTAGAGTAATTACTAAGTCTACTTATGTTAGTGTAGTCACAAGGACTAAAGTAGGGAATAGTGTGTTGGGTTATCTATAATCATTGTACCTAGCAGTCTAGGACAGTCCCTTGACCTTCTATCTCCTTATTGTATCAACTCTTTATCAATATAAATAGTAGAACATGAGAAGGGTCCATCAAGCCCTTTGGAAATATATTTTCTTTGTTTTAATCTCAAGACACACCATGCTTGAAGAGCAATATATACATACAACAAAGCATAAAGCTTTATCCTACTAGGTGAGGAAAAGGAACCGTACATACTTTTAAATAATTGCTGAGAGATGGATCCCATTGAGTCACCCTGTAAGACTAGATTCAAATACACAAACATTAGTTGGACAAGGATATTATTTCATAATGAAATGGATATAATATATAATACATAATATAATAAAAGAAAAGTAAGTACCAGTCTTTTCAAGCCATCTCCAGAATTAGGGATGTATCCACATATCAAATAAAAAGTATCAAACTCAGCTGTCACAAGTCTACCCTCACTATCATGATCAGATATACCTAGGCCATATCTAACTGAAAGTGGCTTGATCTGCCAGAATTCAACAATATTAGAAAAAGAATTCTTAATCCAAGCATTATTCATGCAATTTAAATATGAGGATGCAAATGGTTAGCTTATTAAGCACAATGAAAACCATGACAGATGTGAAAAATAGTATTTAACTCGGGTAGAAAATAATATTACTAAAATAGGCAGCAAGAGTTTCATCTCAATTTTGCAAAATTCTATTATCAATAGTCTCATTTCCAAAACATTTTACCCAGAGAAAAATGTGTACAACTATAGCCAGTACTATTGTTTTTTGGGCCCATGGAAAAACAATAAATAAGGGTCACCTGTGCATGCAAATTTTAATGGTTACATATACAGAACCTTTAAAATGATCAAGGTTGTTTAATGTTTAGGAAGAAATTCAATGTCCAATTGCACATATTAATTGGAGCTTTAAACTTTAGCTTTAAATTTGTAATAGGAAAATTAGGAATGAGAAGCTGAAAGAAAAGTTAAGAGTGCATAATAAACATAATTTCTTTAAACATCAAAGCTAACCATTGTTGGGTCCCTCCCATTCACTAGCCTGGAGCAGAACACCTCTAGAGTACCCTCAGGACTGGCCTTGTGTACAACTCATTATTAGATAAAATTTATGCAGCAATAAATATTAAGTTGCCATGAAATTTAGGTTGATTAAATTGTGCAAGGAACGTTCCCTACCATAAACAGCCTTTTCTTCTAAATTTGGGATTAAAAGTTTCCATTTAGTATCAAGAAGTGGGATGATCGCAGTCAACATACCCTTGAGATAATTGCTGTTCCAGAATAACCAAGCTTAGAAATACTACATGTCCAAAAGCTGTTATCATAGCCATCTATTAGACGCTGTTTGATTTCCTCAATATCCTTCTCCTGTTAGCAAAAGCACAGCATTCATAAATAACAGAGACATGAGCCCCATCAAATTTCATACAAACATCTTCTAGTGTGTTTGGATAACACATGAGAAGCAACTCTATCCTACAAAATCACAGTGATAGCATGCAAAAGTTAGAAGCAACTATTTGATGCTTTACCTTCATGAAAAAAATAATTATTACTCACCATGAAGCTAATCCAAACACACTTCACCAAAGTTGATAGATAATCAAATGAGGGAATGGAAAATCTTCTCATGATTCACATCTTTCAATATTTTCAAATAACATTATTTGCCATTCTCTATGAATACAAAACCAATTCTTAGCATAATTCTGCAGCAACCTAGACAGTTTATATAATTTAACTACAATACAATGCAAGAAGCACTTATAAACCAGCACAAACAAAAATAAAAAAGAATAAACTTTGCAGTTATTCTCTACACATGTCTAACAACACTGAAACATACCTGCAGCTTAGTCTCTTGCAAACACAATATATCAAAGTCTTCCCTTTCGGCAAGTTGAAGTGCAGAGAATCCTTCTGATTTTAGCAATGCTCGCAATCCATTGACATTCCATGACAAAATCTTGACAACTTTTGAATCTTTATCAAGCGGTGGTGGTCTCATTGTTTTAGGATTATATGCAATCCAACCTTTTTGAGGTTTCTTGTGGGCAAGAACTGTCCATGGTTCAGTTTGAATGGTAGCTGTACTGATTTCACCTGACTCCGTAACAATGCTAACAACATCTGAAGATACTTTTCTCTTTGCCCTGGAAGGCTTAAAATCTGGAAATAAAAGCCCATATAAGATTGATCCTTAGTTGACTGAGCAACATTTGAACCAAAATTAAAATCCAGAAATAGTGATAAAAGGTATCATAGTGTTATGCTTAAAATCTAAAAAAAAAAAAGGTATAGGAGTGCATTCTTAAAGTCTGGAAAGAAAAAAGGTTAACTCTATATATCCTACAACAGTACCTGCATCACCATTTGATTCCAGTGAAATTTTCTTCTTGGTTGCCACTTTGACAGTTTTTCTCTCAGATTCAGATTGTTTTAATCTTTTCTTACCCTGGTTAAGTTCAAATATCTCTGAAGTTTCATTGACATTTTCAACATGGTCTTCATTCAATACCCTTTTAGCCTCCACTTCTACAGAAGTATTGTCAGCAGAAATTAATAGCCCTTGCTCTTCTCTTATATGAGAATCTTGTTCTGTACATTAAGAGACCTTCTAAACATTAGAGCTACACAACTTAAGCTAGTTTCTAAGGAGTGACGCGAAGTTAAGGATAAAAGGAGGCGACTGTGAGGAAAAAAATAATTGATGTTGAAACAGAAAAATAAAATCTCTTCATTCTCCCCAGAAACAGTAAAAGCTGAGATAATGCTAAGAAAAATGTATACCGCCGCACACGCTACTGTCCATGAAACTTTTCAAGGCAGACAAAAGATCATCTTTACGACCTTTAGCAGGGACCCTAAATCTCCTGAGATTTCAAATCATTGCGAAGATATATAAAATCAAGAATATTACAAATTCATATTCTAAAACTAAAACAATAGGTAGCTACTTGGTTAGGAAAAGACCAATCTGCTTACTTCAATGTTTTCCGGAGTTCCTGAACAGTCATTGTTTCTACTATTGTCGGGTCATTTTTTAATCTCTCAATCTCAACGGAATACATATTAACATCATTCTCCTACATTATGAATTTATAGTGAAAACCCAAGAACAGAAAACTCAAAGGAACATAACAGTAACAATTTTAATGAAAATCAATTAGACCTCAACAACATGCTTCTTGGAACCAGGGTTTGCTTCCAACCCCTTAAGCTCCACATCCTTCTTGCCCTCAACAAATGATGAAATTGATTTTGATGAATTTGAAAGGGATCTTTTGGACCCCATTGCTTTCTCAGTTGAACAAACCAATATAGTAGCATTCAAATGCTTCCCAAACACTGCAAAGCTACAATATTCTTAGTCAATTCAGGTACCCAGATGAATGTGTACTCAATTTACATGTTCCAGCAAATGTGATGCATCATTTTCAATTTTTTTAACAAATCAATTAAAAAGGCGCAAATAAAAATGTAACCTTTCCAGCAAAAATAAATCAAACAATATATAAATACTTGAAAGATAATAAACGAAGAAGAGGCATGACGCAAAAGAAACCTGGTGAGATTGATAGAGGTGGAAGATACGAATTGCAGGAGTTGTTTCATGTGAGGTACACACAAAATAGAAAGAAAGACCTCCACTGAAAATTGAGAAAGGGCAAGGAACTCAAGAGAGGAAAGAACAAAGGTAAAAATAGGATAATCATACTTTCAAAAAAAAATTTACGACATTTTAACCTATTATTGATTCATCCAAAACAGTCGTTAATAATAGTCATAAATACCAAACATAAATAATATTAAAATATTATAAAGAATGCTGTAAAATATATTATTATCCGTAAAAATAATTTGAATTTCTTTTTCCTGTGCAAAATTATGTTTTTTAAATTTCTAAACATTCACCCAATCATATTGATAACTAAACTGTTTAACGGTTATTCAAAATTTATATTTTCAGAAATGATTTTGATATACTTTAAAAATAATTGCTGCAAAAATAAAAATTAATAAAATTATAATACATAGTTTTTTGTTAATAGAATGGATTACGTTATGTTTTTTGTTTGAATATTTTACAATGGAGTAGAATTCAATTTTCATTCTATACTATTTTAAATGGGAAAAGAGTAAATTGGATTATAAGTTTATTAATTTTAGGGTAAAATATCTTTTTAATCCTTCAATTTCTCATTTTTTTGTTTTAGTCCCTCTTTCAAAATAAAGAATATTTTAGTCTCTTTCTTAAAAAAATTTTGATTTTAATTCTTAAAAACTAACGCATTAAAAAAAAATCTGACGTGACTAACGCTAATGTGTCATGTCATTTTTTTTTACTCTGGTCAGCCAGCTTCTCTCCCTCCTTCTCCCTCCGGCTCTACCACAGTGGCCACCACCATCAACCGCGAAACCTCCATACGCACCACCCTCCACCAAGTTCACTTCCATGGCCAACGTAAAACCTCCATCTCCACTGTCTAAAAAACCCTCCAAATCGCGTTTCTGATTTGGGGCATCAAGCTCGAGCGAAATGGCGAAATGCCTCCATCTCCACTTGTCCAAGGAGTCCACGGTGTCGCCTCCCCTGCCACTTCTCGTCGCTTCTCCGTCGTGTGCTCGCCCCTCCGTCGCGTGCTCTCACCTCCTTCATCTCTTCTTCTGTCACGTTTCTCTCGTTGCGACAAAGGTGCGCCGCCACAGTTCGTCCACCACCGGCGCCCCATTGTCTCCGGCGAAGTCCTCCATTGTCTCCGCTGCGACACGAATTGGGATTTTCTGTGTAGGTCCGAATTTACGATTAGGGTTTCCATGGTCTAATTTGGGGATTTTTCTGCAGGTTTCATGGACGAAGTATGAGGAGGTTGTTGGAGATGAAGGAACTCACGATTTGGCTCACGGTGGTGATGGGGAAGCATCACGATTTGGCTATGCGAATTGAGAAATTTTCGAATTGATTTTGTGATTCTGGTTTGTTGGTTTCTTTGGATGGAGGTTTTGGCTTTTACTGCAGGTGGTTGGATGATTGATGGAGGCATTGCGTGAGGATGATAATGAACTGGGTTCTTGGCTAAGTGTTTTTGCAGGTCTGGAAATTTCTGATGATGGATGAAGATGGTTCACAAATTGGGTGGCAGGGCGATTCTCGTGAAGGACGAAGGTGGTCTACGGTGGTGTTTTGGGTGGTCCGATGCGAGAAAGACGAACCTGCAATGATAGATCACGGTGGCGCATGATGGTGTTGGCGGCGTGTGGAGTGGAAGATTATTCAAATTGAACGAAGGTGCGATCTCGTGATGGTCGGCGGGGGAAACCAGGAAGACCATACTGCCTCGGAGGGATAGGGAAGGAGAGAAGCTCGGTGACCAGCGTAAAAAAAATGACATGACACACTACCATTAGCCACGTCAGATTTTTTTTTAACGCGTTAGTTTTTGAGGATTAAAATCAAAGTTTTCTTAAGAATGAGAACTACCTTACTTTGAAAGAAAAACTAAAACCAAAATCGCTTGAAAATATAGAGACTAAAAACATATTTAACCCTTACTTTTATTCTATTCTAATATTATTTTTCTCCGTTGATATGTTAATATTTGGTATAAATATCACACTTAGATCCCATATTTTATTCGTTTTGGACCTGAGAATAATAATTTATTTTGGATCTAATAAATACCCAATTTTTTTTTCTACAGAAAATAGTTTTAAACCAAACCAGTGAAAGTTGACACAAATTATCTGGAGGATTTTAAGTTTCAAAAGTTTTTTTATTGAGACTATTTATTTCTCCGACTAAAATTAATTTTTCTAAATTAAAAAGATAGTAAATAAAATTAACTCAAAAACTTTTGTCTTCTTTAGTTTCTGTTTAACTCACTCTTTAGAAATGAAACAAATATATATTTTATGTAATAAGTGATATAAATATTTGAGTATGATTAGGAGTAATAAAAAAGATAAATTAACATTTTACTGAACTTGATTTTCAATTATAAACTCTAACCTAACGGATATTGATTAATATGCAGGTTAAATTAAATAAATATAGTAATTTGGAAATATTATAACATCAAAGCTGGAATAGCTCAGTTGGTTAGAGCGTGTGGCTGTTAACCACAAGGTCGGAGGTTCAAACCCTCCTTCTAGCGAGGCGACTTTTGCTTTCTTAATTTATTTTCTTATGCATATTATGCTCTTTATTTTGTTTTATTTAGTGAATTTTCGTCTATCCCTTTTGTTAAAATAAAATAATATAGACTAATTTTTTTTTAGTGGATATTCATTACGTTCTTTGATGAAAAACAAGAAATGTATTAGTTAGATCCAATTTTAAAACTCTTATTGGGACAAACAAATAAGTTGTATGACAAACTTCAAAAGTTATCATAAATATGATTTATGATTTATTAGTCTATTAGTTCAATAATTGCATTTATAAATACAAGTATACTTTATTTTATTATAAGTACACATGAAAATTATCAAAATCTAATTTGCTTTAGTGTCACTTCCTACTCTTTATTATGGAGTTGGAAAGGGTAAACAAAATATAATCTTCAATATTGATAAACAATATGGACGATAAAAAAGCAAATAGACGAAGTTTAAAACCGACCACAAGCATAACACGTAATGTTAAAGTCTATCAAGTCCCTTAATGCTCAACTTAAGTGACCAAAAAAAAAATAAAAATAGTCGTGTTGTCATAAAACTTGTCAAAAATACTTGTAATAAAACAAATTGGAGAAACATGTCAAAGAATAGTCGTGTTGTAAAACTTGAAGAAACTCGTCAAATGATACTCATACATGTAGCTTGAAGAAACTCAGAGATATGGTTCATAAACTATTTGAGTGCTTGAAAAGATATGGTTGATAAACTATCATTTATCGTCTTTCATAATTTGTCTTTTAAAATCAAGTCTTGAGTCTATCTATTTTATAAAGATTTATTCTCATTGATTTCAAAGAAGTTTTAAAATATATACTATAATACAATTCAACCCTCACTTTTATGTTTTCCTCATTTTACAATATTTAATGAATTTAACTATAATTATTTAAAATACTTGCACTATTTTTAGAAAACTTCCAGTTTTAAAAGATTGAAAGGAAACAATATATTCAGTATATTTAATAAAATTGACCAAAATACCACTATATATTTAAATAAATTGATTAAAATATTGACTAGAAATATTTTTTTAAAAAAAAATCTTTCCATTTTTGGCATGGTGTAAAGAATTGAGCACATAATTGGTCAGAATTGTAAGGAATGAAACATTGCCAGAACATTGAGCAATCACATGAGCTCAATGTCTGCTTAAAGGATTGACAGAATGACAAGTTTTTGGTACAACAAAAGTTTCAATAGCCAAGACAGGCACTTATATTCTTCAATTTAAATCATCTTTTCAAGAGCTTTAGCACATCTCCAACAAGATGCAGCGATCCAGTGACAAGAACCTGAAACCATAGGTAAGAATTGGTTCAGTGTAAGCGTAGTATTTTAGGTACATGACTGGAAAGATTGGGAGTACCACTTTTTTTCTGTTCCATAAGGAGAAAAAAAGGTAAAAGGAAGCACCATTCTCCGTCTTCCAAAGACAGATTATAGGAACCATTAGTTAACCAGAATACGACATCACTGGGTTTCAACATCACCATTAATGGTGAAATGGATAAGGCAAGGAAAAAAAGAGAGAAACAAATGTTACTAAATCCAACCCAACAGAATAAAGTTGACTTTCAGGAACATGGTGGTTGAACAAGACGAGGTGTCATACACAAATGAGACACCTCTGCAGAAAGGGAGAGAAAAAGGTGAAGTAAAGTTTGATTGTCAATGGAATTTAACTTCCAGATTAAATAAAAGTTGAGATTTAACACCATCAAAGGAGTATCCCTCCATTAGCCAAGTCAATATAAGACCCAAGTACCATCCATCCACGTCTTTGTTACCTGAAGCCTTGTGGAAGGGTGTTCTTTGACACAATCCTGCAGCCATTTGATTGCCAATGGTAATGAAGGTATTACTGCACTGCTCGCAAAACAGTTATGAGAATGACCACCACTCGCAGCATTATCGTTAAGAAACTCGGGAGGTGGTAAGATCTCCTTGCTATCTATCTTGAAATCCTTTTCAATTGGCACGGTTATTTCTGCAGATACACAAAATGATGCTCAGGTCAGAAAAGTCAAGCTTTGTCCTCTAAGCCAACATCTTAGCATGATTGGCTGTCTGACTAATTTCATCAGGCAATTTGCTGTCATTACTCATTACATTTACCATTATCTACGAACAACTGATATTTTAGAAGAACTTGATAGCACTTGATGTTCAATTTTAAAACTTCAATTCAGCTCCACAAACATCTAAAGCATTGTCTTCTGTCTCATCTTTTGGTTGAATTTCCACTAAATATTTTCCACGTTGTTTACAAGATAATAAGGACATCTAGAAGCATGATGAAGCAGTTAAAGCTTTACTTTTATGTGAAGTAAACTTATAATCCACATAGGTTACCCCATTCCACAGCAAAAGAAAAAGATAATGAAAAAATTAATGTTAAGGTTGGGCTGTTAGTTAGAACTTCACAGTTGAGAGTAGGCTTTATAACCTGTTAGAACAGGTAAAAGTTAGACTGTTATAAATGGAGGCAGCAGATGATAGAGGAAGTTAGGTGGTGAACATGGCCTTTGGGTGGGCCAGACCAGGCTCTTGAATACATGTGAGTTCAATCAGTTATTCTTGTAAACTTTTGCCACTGTCTGTTCTACTATAATAATGCTAGAGTTGCTATTAGGTATTTTACCAATAAAATTTCATTTCATTCTAAAACATTGATATCTGAGAGTGTTATTGCCCCTTTGAAGCTGTAAGAAAGACAATATGACCAACATCACTGTGAATTCCCAATAGACAACAAACATGTCACAAGCTGAAAAGACAAAGCATACCTTTCCCGTGTGTAATCTTCTCCCAAATTCTTTGGAGGTTAAATTGCCATGACAGATCTATGCCATGGAGATCAGAAGAAATAACTGATGTACCAGAAACAACCTTACTATATTTTGACATATTTGGGACAAAAAGTGCTCTTGAGAAATGAACACCTAATCAAGGCTCAAAAAAAAAGTGATTGCATTAGTGCAATGCAATTCATAAGCATCCATACACAAACAAATTCAAAGATAGTGAAGCAATAAAATATGTAGAAAGACTTAGACACCATTCTCTTTTTTCAACTTTTTTTTTTCTTTTAGCAGATTATCTAAACATGATACAGTATTTCACATAAAATATATTGGAAACACGTTTGCACGCATGTCAAGAACTCAACTGATATGCTAGAAGGTTCAATGTACTAATTTAGTTTTAAATCCAGTCACAGCTTTTATATGTAAGAAAAACAAGGTAAATTCACAAGTCACACATAAGATAGCCTTTTTTAGAAGGTGAAAAGCAAAATATGAGGTGCTTTGAAGTAGGAATACCTGAAGAAGCACATGTATTCACCAGCCGTGGAAGCAAAATATGGGGATTTCTCACATCTAAGCAATTGAATAGGAGAATCTACAATTAATCAATGCTGAATATCAGGAGAGAATTGATCATGAAATAAATTATCAAAAGAATTTCATGTCATACTTTCTCAGATTCAAGAAATCTCAACAAACATATTGATAAAAGTAAATTCGGCGATTGAGAACTATATAAATAAATTATTAAAATGAGGAAAGAAGCATCCAAGAAAGGATATACTATGATAAACAGCAAATGGTTAATCTACAGGAATATCTGGAACAATGAATTACTTTAAGAATATCTACCCGCTTAAAAGATTTCTCAAACTGCCCCGAGGTATTTCCTTTGTGTAGTATGTGACCATTTTCTGAAGATCCATCTGCCTTTTGCACTTCAAAAGACGATTTTGATGGAATTTCTACAGCATTAGAGAACCACTTTGCACAAGCCTCCATGCTCTCCGGACTATGAGCTCCATCCAAATAAAATATCAACTCTCCACAATTTTTGGACACAATTTCTGAACAGTGGGAATTTGAAGTGGAGGCATAAACAATCTGAGCCCTTCCAGAAAAATGCGCAGTTGAAAGGCCTCTCATAAATTCATCTGGCAAATTAGAATCCTGAAATTGCTATCATACAATGGAAAAAGTTAGATTAAAATGATATTATAATGTACTCAAGAATATAAACATCTCCACACTAGATCATCAACTGATGAAAAATAATCGGTTAGAATAATCTCAATGAAAAAAACAATTATCACGATCATGCAGTGCAGTAAAAACAAAAATTACAGGCTAATCCATCCTAAAGTATTAAAATGTGACTGGCAAGGGACCGATTTTGAAAATTCTTATAAAAGATATTTAATGCTGATATTGCCAATGTATTTAAGATTCTAATGCATGCATGAACCAAAAGTAAAGATTTAACCAACGTCTTGATATTTCTTTTCCCAGTTCCCAGTTTTCTGAAGCCAGCATCTACAAAGTGAGACTGCAAGAGCGGCATTATAGAATTGGTGATCACCAGATAAACCAAGCTTTAATCCCTTTATTTGTTTACAATCTAAAGGTTCAGTCACTTCCAGGGGAACCTGCAGCCATTGAAAACTGAAAATAAGTAAACAATTAATAGCATTAACAATAGAGAAGCTCATATGCTCATCTGAGGTTGCAAATGCTCTGGCATGCTTTTATGATTTCAGGCCTATATTTTCCAACTAAATCTGTGCTCTAAAATACAGGCAGTACTACATTTCATTTAAATGAAAGATGCGAAAGATAACCTTTCAGAGTCCAAACCTAAATATGAGGATTCTTTCAATTAATTTTTTTATCTCATTATTAATTTATTTTTTAGTTATACTCAATTTGAAAATTGATGGCATTACCAAAATTTTGTCCATAAGAACAACTACAAATTAGACATGACAAAAGCTTGTCTAACAATGATCTAGCTTTAACAGGAAAAACACTTTTTGATTGGACTTCGGACTTTGGCCATTTTGTAAAAAGCAACGACAAGAACAGTTTTGGGTTTTGGGATGTAATTACTTGCCTCACTTAAAAATTTGAACCTATCATGTGATCTGTTAAGAAATGAACCTTAAACCTAACTCAACCTTACAAAATCAGCTTGTAAGGTGAGGTTTGCACTCACTTATATACTATAAACTTGTCTTATCTCTAGTCGATGTGGGATCTGCAACAAACTTCCCTTATGTCGAGGTATATACATTTCAAGAGTAGGATTAGATATTAATGGATGGTCCAATAGTTGTTCGATAATGGGTGACACGATAGGCCCAACAAACAACAAATCTCGCAAGGATATGCTCAAACTCATGGTTCTGATACCATGTTAAGAAGTGGACTATAAGCTTAACTCAATCCTACAAAACGACTTGTAAGGTGAGGCATATATACACTAATATACTATAAACTTGCATTATTTCTAGTCAATGTGAAATTTTCAACATAATCAAAGTCTCTCGAGCATGTACACATACACACATAGTTGAATTAGGATTTTACAATCTCAGCGTTTCTTATAATTATTGAAAATATAATTTACCATAATAATTAGATACTTAAATGATAAAGTTGAAATAACCCATTTTATGTAAAAATAATTTTCTCATTTTCCTTACTTTTATTGAATGTACTTGATATATGATATAATATTATTAAAAATATTAAATATAAATAAATAAATTGAATTTCGAAAAGTAAGAGTAGTGGGATGAGTTCCCCAAACCAATGGAAAATGTGTTGAATTTAAGCACATGTTTGCTTTGTGAAAACATTTTTTATTTTCATTATCAATTCCTTGCTTGACAAATCACTGCTCCTTCTCCCTTTTTTTGTCAACCATTGTTGCCCCCACTTCCATGTCCAATCCCATTTCCGACTTCAGGGTCATCATTGTCATCAAATACCTCCCATGTATTGAAAACTTGACATGTCACCAACTAACCTCTGCACAAAAGGTTATGGTTGTCTGGATGGCACCAATGTAACATCAAATGATGTTGTTAGATATTGTGTGTTTATGTTAATTAGGGAAACATAATACCTATATGTTTATTAGGGAAATATAGTCCCTATGCTTATTATTTTTTATTTTTACATATTCATTTGTATTTGGGCTTAGCCCACATTCTTATTATTATAAATACATTACCCTATGTGTATGCAAAGACACACAAGGGAGATTGATCCTAAATATAGTTTTTCATCATATTTAACATGGTATCAGAGCTTGCCAAGATCTTTGGTTTGAAAATGGTGACAAAGGTGATGTTTCATCTGAGAGATGCCAAGATAGTCGCTTCCTGTGAGAACAATGTCATCGACATACACTATTAAGTAGATACATCCAGCACTTGAGTGGTGATAGAACACTGAATGATCCGCTTCACTGCGAGACATACCAAATTGTTGAACAACACAACTGAACTTACCAAACCAGGCCCGAGGAGACTGTTTTAGGCCATATAAGGATTTGCGAAGACGACATACCAATCCAGATGACTCCCCCTGAGCAACAAAGCCGGGCAGTTGCTCCATATAAATTTCTTCATGCAAATCACCATTAAGGAAAGCGTTTTTTACATCAAGTTGGTAAAGAGGTCATTGTCGAAGAGCGGCCATGGCAATGAATAGGCGAACATAGGTCATTTTCGCCACTGGAGAAAAAGTATCACCATAATCCAAACCAAAAATCTGTGTGTATCCTTTGGCAACCAGTCGAGCCTTCAAACGATCAATTGTACCATCAGGGCCAATTTTGATAGCATAAACCCACCTGCAACCAACAACAGACTTTCCAGATGATAATTGGACAAGCTCCCAAGTTCCACTTTTCTGTAAAGCACTTAATTCATCCAGCATGGCTTGACGCCAACCAGGATGAGTTAAGGCATCACCCACAGACTTGGGAATGGACACAGAAGAAATGGATGAGAGACGTGTAAAAAGATGGAGATAACCTATGGTAACTAAGAACAGTATAATGGGGGGAAGGGTTACGAGTAGAGCGTATACCTTTACGGAGGGCAATAGGCAGGCCAGACTCATTTGCTGGAGCCGGAGGAGACACAGGAGGCGGCACAGGAGGTGAGTCATGAGGAAGACGAGGGCGGTGACTATAAACCTGAAGGGGTGGAGTTGAAGGACGATCCTGAGAGGCTAAAGGAGGAGAAGGATCACAGACAATAGGAATATCAACAGTAATAGGTGGAGGTACAAAACTAGAAGATAGAGGTGAAAAATAAAACGAAGATTCATCAAAAGTGACGTCAGCAGAGATAAAATGGCGATTGAGGGAAGGGGAAAAACACTTATAGCCCTTTTGTGACCGTGGAAATCCTAAGAAGACATATTTGTGAGATCTAGGAGGTAACTTATCAAGACCAGGACTAAAATCATGAACAAAACATGTAGACCCAAAAACTCTAAGAGGTAATGGATGCAAAGGGTCTTGAGGAAATAAGACAGAATGAGGGATTTTGTTATCTAGGACAGAAGATGACATGCGGTTTATGAGATAACATGCAGTGAGAACTGCATCACCCTAAAAACGCGAGGGTACTTGGCCATGGATGAGAAGAGTACGAGTTGTTTCAATAAGGTGTCTATTCTTGCGCTCAGCCACCCCATTTTGTTGAGGAGTATAAGCACATGAGGTCTGGTGAAGAATGCCATGAGAAGCCATAAAATGTTTAAACTGTTGAGAAAGGTATTCACGGCCATTATCACTGCGTAAAATTCGAATAGAAACCCCAAACTGTGTTTTTATTTCATTGAAAAAAGATTGGAAAATAGAAAACAACTTAGAACGATTCTTCATTAAAAACAACCAAATACATCTGGAATAGTCATCAATAAAGGTAACAAAATACTGAAATCCTAAAGTGGACTTAACACGACTAGGTCCCCAAATATCAGAATGAACTAATGAAAAAGGGGATGACGCTCTTTGTGAAACACTACAAGGAAAGGAACTATGAGTATGCTTTCCTAACTAACAAGACTCACATGACAAACTTGATAACTTCGACAAACTCGGAACAAGTTGCTGCAATTTGGCAAGATTGGGATGACCTAACTGAGCATGAAGAAGGGATGGTGACTCCATGATTACGCCAGCATGTGGAGAAGGGCGAAGAAGATATAGGCCATGAGACTCATATCCTGTGCCAATCATGTGTTTCGAACTCCGGTCCTGCAAACAAACAAAATCTTTGGTAAATGAAATAATACAATTAAGGGAATGAGTTAGACGACTTATGGACAATAAGTTGAAAGGAGAACCAGGGACATAGAGTACATTATCAATGGATATGGACGGAAAAATATGAACAGTACCAATACCATGAGATGCGACTCTAGACCCATCAGCCATTGTTACCGAGGGTAAATTATCCGGACATGATAAGGAAGAAAACAAGGACTTGTTACCAGTTATATGATCGGTGGCGCCTGAGTCAAGGAACCAAGATCCGAGGGAGTGAGTCAGACCAACAAAAGGTGTACCTGTGCGGGCAACAAATGCAGATGTAGTGGAACTAGAGTGTTGACGATCCTCATACCATCGGAGAAATTCGTTGAAGACTGCAGGGTTGTCTACAGTATTTGATGAAGTAGGATGGTCTGCAGACGGTAGTCGAGGAGGTGGATCAGAATTAGCCATTGCTACAGATCGAGGAGGACGTCCATGAAGTGAATAACACCTATCAATTTTGTGGCCTAGCTTGCCACAATGGTCACATTTAGGTCGTCCTTTACCTGGCTTGCGAGACCGACTTCGATCATCACGTTGGACAGCCATAACTGAGAAATCATCAGTATGAGGAGATGTCTCAACGACTGGTTTGCTCGGAATACGCAAAAGAGCAGAACAAGTAGAAGTAAAGTTGGGTATGATAGGAGAACCCAAAATCTGATCACGGACATGGGAGGAATCATCAGAGAGTCCGTATAAGGCGAACAACATGAAGAACTTTGGTCGTTGTTCCAGTTCTTCAGCAGGAGTGGAAGCAGGAGGTAATAGCTCATTAAAATCATGAAGGAGGGCATGAACTTTACCCAAATATTATGCCATGGGACCAGGACTGCGCGGACCAATGACAGTGAATAGGTCCTGACAAACACCATAAAGACGTTGGATGTCATTTGTGTATAATAGCCTTGCTTTAGCCCATACTTCTGAACATGTTTCATAGGAACGAAACATTTGCTTCAGATGGAGTGGTCACCGGTCGATTCTGGAACTCCGGCGACGGCGGCGGTGCAGCGACTACGGCGGTGCAGCGACTACGGCGGTGCAGCGACTACGGCGGTGATGGTATCTAGAGCTTAGGTTCGGTTCTACCTGTTCTACAGTCTCCGGTACGCATCACCGCCACAGTCGCCGCAGCCATCGCCGCCTTCGCCAGAGTTCCAAAATCAACCGGCGACCACTCCATCTGAAGCATCTCGGCCGAGTGACCACTGCGGTCCAAAGATCGCGGCGATCGGAGCACCCACGCGCCTCCACGGCAGTTCGCAGATCCGCCGCTTCCCGCCGCGCGTGCCGACACGTCGCCGGAGCCCACCGCCGCCGACCAGCATCGCCGTGATCGCCTCCTCGCCCTCTTTCTGGATCTGTGGTCGTTGCGTCAATCGGAGCACGTTGGATTTTTAGGAGCGCAGAAGCAGAATATAGAGCTATGGCATCAACTACTTGTGAGCTTGTGTGGCTTAAACAATTACTTAGTGAATTGAAATTTGGAGATGTCACTCACATGACACTTATATGTGACAATCAAGCTGCTCTTCATATTAGCTCTAACCCTGTCTTCCATGAGAGAACCAAGCACATTGAAGTTGATTGTCATTTTATTAGAGAAAAAATCATATCCGGAGATATCAAGACTGAGTTCGTTAACTCAAGCAACCAGTTGGCAGACATATTCACTAAGTCCTTGCGAGGACCTAGAATTGACTATCTTTGTGACAAGCTTGGAACATATGATTTATACGCTCCAGCTTGAGGGGGAGTGTTAGATATTGTGTGTTTATGTTAATTAGGGAAACATAGTACCTATATGTTTATTAGGGAAATATAGTCCCTATGCTTATTATTTTTTATTTTTACATATTCATTTGTATTTGGGCTTAGCCCACATTCTTATTATTATAAATACATTACCCTATGTGTATGCAAAGACACACAAGGGAGATTGATCCTAAATATAGTTTTTCATCATATTTAACAGATGTCACTGATGGTTCCACAGTGACAGGAACAGATAGAGGGTTTGGAGGAAGTAATGATTTGACAGGGGCCTAGTAGCAGTGATGAAAGGCTCATGACAGGGGCACACAGAATAGAAACAATGTGAACAATTTTTTATTTCAAATTTTGGCCTGTTTCTGAAAACATTTTCTTTGAAAATGTTTTTAATCTTCAAGCAAACGTCCATTCAGTTTGAGCTTTTTTTGAGAATGGAAACAAAATGATTAAAGTAACCACCCCTTAAAATTTGCATCCTCATCTTTTCCATACGCATCCTGATCTTGTACAGAATGGGGACAGGGAGAGGAAAACCAGCCCCTGACTCCCCATTATGCTCTACCATCACTTAAAAAAATCCTAACAATGTATGGCATAAACAAGTGACACTTCTAAGCTTACTATTTGATGAAACATTTTTTCGTCAAGCAATTTTTCATGCATAAAGAATGTGAGGTCACATTCAAATCCAATCCTGGAAATAACCTCTCGGGTAGCAGGGGTACAACATCGTACTTCTACCTTCCCTAGACTCCACCAGATGTGAGCATCATGCATTGGCTGTCATTTATATATGTAATAAATGTATCACATATGTAGTGACAGACGAAACTCAAGCTACAACAGATTCAGATCTTTAATTAATCTAAAAATAGCATTAGAGAATTATATGTTTTATGGTGCCTTAATTTCTAGTAGTAATTTTATGAACATGCTCAGTCAAGGTGAGCAGAGGAGCCCGACCATAACAAAAGATATTGGTATCGATAAGAAACAATTTCTTAGTGCTCTTTTGTTGAGGCAATTTGTAACAGATGATGGGATTGAGAACAATGATTACCATGAATTCTTTGGCTCTCTCAAGGATAACACCCATTGCTTCCGGAGGTTGTGGTACTGTGAAGGCAGGAACTTTAGGCTTCAAGAATAGGGAAGACATTAATTTTTCAGAAGATAAAGCAAAAAGGGAAGTGAAGGGAGCATACAAACATAAAATAAAAGTACTACAAAATTCAGCTGATTCCCATAAAAATCAATGTGCAAGTTTGGTTGGTAGGGTATAATTTTAATACCTTAAAAATCCCTGCCTTGTGTGAAGCTATCTGTCCAAGAGTATCTCCTGCATAGATGTACTAATTTAAATACTTTTTCCATATTGTGGTCAATTCACTGTTGAAGAAAAAACAAAAAAATGACGAATAAAAATGAGACTTTATTTGGATGGTGGAAGTCACATTCCCAAGACAAGAAAATGTTAAGCTTTTTGAGTAAACAACATGCAAAGCATCCCAAAGTATGAGACATACACACCCAATATTTCAGTATGATCCATGCCAAGAGAAGTAATGCCACAAACAGTGGGCTTTTTTATCTGAAAGTTCATAGTCAATTTAAATGTATTAGTCATAAATCATATGCAACTGGTTGCAATTACTTTAAACATTTTTCCTTTATTAGTTCAAGAAAATATATGAAACAGAAAATGTTGTTAACATTAATATTTATGGAATAAATCTGTGATGCCATACATCAAATACGTACCACATTAGTTGAGTCTTCTTTGCCTCCAAGTCCAACTTCAATAATGGCAGCATCAACCTATGAATGGGATTCAATTAAATGAAATATTATCAGTGAGCAAAAAAGTGGAGAAAAAGAAGAATAAAGAATGGAAACATAAGCAGATAAGTAAATATTAGTAAGCATGAAACTACAGGTAAAAGCCAAAAAATTGTATGTGTAACATCCTGCTATATTTGTTAATAAGTAATATTAATAAAGGGGTATTTTAATATTTATTTTACTAAATGCAAGTAGGAAATAACATCACTATGCTATCTGCAATCTCAACTAGATCGACACTCCAGACATCATTCATATGGGCATACTTAGATATTATTAAAAGAGAAAATAAACTATACATAATGTGAAGGTCAAAACAAACCCATTAACGAAAACAAAACAAACCTATAAAAAGGTAAGTGATGTGTCCCTAAAGAAATCAATACTAAAAAAAGGCATAACATCCCACCAACTATAAATTTGATATTTAATACCTTGTGCTGCAAGTAATATCACATCTATTACCCTCTCTATATATGTGTGAAACTTTAAACTGCATCTCCTTAAATAGGGCCATACAATGTAACCATCTATTTTCAAAAGCCTCCAAGGAACAATAGTAAAATTAGTAAATGCCATTAAGAGTATTTAACTAATATTTTAATCATATACTTCAGTTAAAAGGAATATGTTATTAAAAGAATGGCCACTAGAGCTCACAGGGACAAGGTTATAAACCCTAATGCACTCAGATTCTAACATTTTAAATTAATGGGAGACAGAAGGAAAGAGAGAAATGAAAGGAGAAGACAAAAGGAAAAGAGTAGAGGCAAGGAGAGGAGAGAAGGAACTAAGCATCCCTTGGTTGTCAGTCAGTTATCTCCAGGGGACTGCATCCACTTATGTGTTTCGTCTTCCCCATAATTGTATAAATTGTATTGTGTGTTTCCTAAACATGTTTCCCCTTTCACCATGATTGTTGATCTAGTTGTAGTGAGATTTGAATGAATCTTCCATGATTAGTGTTCAATAGAGATTTCACATGTTAATTGCAAGATAATGTCCGATTGAGGGATTAGGAAAGAGATTTTGATGAGTTATATGTTTTGAATTGTTTTATGTGTTCAATATTATGAGTTGGGTGGTTAGGTTAGGAAGCCATTGATAACATGGATAGAAGCTGAAGATACAGAGTTTGTCAGAGTTTCATGGGCATGAAACTTGCCCCCAATATTCAAGATAAAGTGTCACTCAATGTTCACAAGTGAGAATTCGTTTGCCAATTCAAAATCCCTATAACTGTACTCGCTTCCTTTGAAACCTCATGAATTGTGATGTTTATGACCGTATATGGTAGTGAAGTATGTCAAGTAATGATTATGTGATTGTATATGAATATGAAAGAGTGTACTTTGGCAAGGGATGGGTAATAACCCATTTACAGCTCATATGATGACTAAAGAATGTTTATTAGAAGATTATGCCTAAACATTCTCTTTGACAAGGGTCTGGTGACTAAGGAAGGGGATTGCTCCGAAAAGTTAGGTTCTCATACTTGTCAAAAGGATGAAAAAGAAAGGGAAGAAAAAGTAATGAATGCTAAGAGAGGTTACAATAACTATAAGAATGATGCCATGATTTATATATGATCAGATGTTAAATATGCAATGTTTATAAATGTTGTTCTATACGAGAAGTATGTTATGTTGTGTGTGTCACTAGAGTACTGACTAAGACTATTGTTTAACTTGTTTATTCTAAAATGTTTTCAAATTAAGGTCATGGAACAAGAAAGGAAACTTTTATTTAATTTTTACAGCTTTAGTAGCATGTTTAGGACCTTTAGTTTCCTACAATAAAATAAAGAAATCTCCTGCAAGAGACTTATCCTTTTAAGGACTTGTAAGGTACCTTGATTATCTATGATTGAGATGTTATGTGTTTTATATTATATTGAGGTTTCCTATTTTAATTCTGCATTACATGGATGCCAGTACAGTAATACCCACGAGGATGTTTCAGTATGAACTTGCAGCACATTATACTCAAATAGAAGGTACAGCACATGAAGGGTAAAGATTGAGTAAGGATTCCTGAATCAAAAACATAATTTATCAACATGCAAACACACATATATGAACAAAACAACGTTATTATGAAAAAGAAAATAGAATATTTGTTGGATTTCACCTTAGATTATGAGCAAATGATGAAGAACATAGTTTTCAAAGCCATTTAATTTAAGAATCATCTTGATAGTTTTAGATAGAAATAACATATGCAAAAAATACATGGCAGCTGAGACAAAAAGTAATCCATCCCAGTAGAGATTGCAAGATATCCTTATAATAGCCCAATAATTTTGTTAGGAGTCTCAACATTGAATAGGATAAGCTACTTGACGTGGTACCTAAACCAAGAGATTCTCTCACCTAATGGACTATCTTTGGGGTTGAGATCTACTTTTGTGCTAAGTCCTTATAGTTGGTGTTTTCATTGAGAGCTGGGTTACGGAGAAAGTTACCTGTGGGCTAAGGTGAAAATTGAATACTAATAGAAGAGTGAAGCCATCTTAAGGAGAAAAGGCCCACCAATGGGTTAGTGTCAAAAAAATGAAGCTACCATGGATGTTCATCACTAAAGCGGGTGACAATGTTAGAGTTTCACATTGAGTGAGATTAACTACTTGATGTAATACTTAAGTCTATAGGTCATCCCACCTAATTTACCTTTTATTTTATTTTTATTTTAAAAAGTATGTAAGGAAACAGTAATTTCCTTTATGACAACATTCATTGGAGAAAACAAAGGTAAAGACGTGTACTAGCAATGACATAATATTTTATAATTAGAAAGCATGGACAAACTGGTTTGGTTTGCTACTGCATTATTCAGAACAAACTTAATCTTACACCTCCAAAACAATACAGGTAAAAATATTGTAAATATCATTGGTTAATGGCTTCTGAAAATTCATAAAATGACAAGTACATACATCACGTAAAACCTTTCACATATGGCTACTGCCAACAGGGATATACAAAATATTTGCAAGGACGATTAACTAGAAACTCAATAACAATCTCATACACACGATTTACCTGCTCAGATATAAATATTTTGAACGCCAATATAGTAAGAAACAGAAATAGTGGGGGCATTGAAAGCTTCTCCGTTGTGTTTTCCTGAGAAATAAAGCTTTAGGAATTGAGAAACTGCCACCAGATATTATGGATGATATATTCAGGTTATATTATGAGGGAACTCTTATAGAAATAGAAGGAAAAGTGAATCTTTACTTTATTGAATGATAGGGAACATTTTCATATGAGAATGATACACACTCCAAATGTTTCAAGGGGGTCTAATCCACTCAACTTTCTAATTCTGAAAAAGTCGCCTAACAGTATTTCATTATTCCCTTTTGTCATAAGTAAATGGATTACAATTAATAACAGAAAACTGCCCTAAATGGGCCCATCCAGCTGTGCCCCTACTTTTTAAAAACCCTTGCTTAAGCTCAGACCTTCTATCACATTGTTTCTTCTAACAAAAGGTTTCACATCTGAAACATAAATATTTGACCATTAAAATTGAAGTATACTAATAATCACAGTTTCTCATCAAGATCAATGGGTAATGAAGAAAAGGAGAAATTTCTTCTAATATGAATTGATTTATATATGCATCCAAAATGGCCAGTCAATTTTGTAAAGTGGCTTATCACAAGAATTTTCACTCTGAAACTACGAAATATTTTGTAAGAAATGATAGGCACTAAAGTATATGATAGCACTTGAAAATCCCACATTTCCTGCCTCAATTATAGGGATGTGGTTTATATAGTTGCCAGATAACTACACTTATCCCAGTTGGTTTTAAGATGGAACCTAACATGCCACCAAAAGCTCATTTCGTTGTTTTCATTGTCTCTTAATGAGTATTGCCTAGTCTATTAATCCGTGGAGGCATTGTTGGAAACTATGGCCTGCCTTAATTACAGAGGTACAGTTTATATTACTTGTTGGCAACTTCACTTAACCCAATTGGATTTAAGATGAAATCTAACAGATAGAAAAAGGAATAGCAGAAGTTGATTACAGGGTACTGGGGTTGCCCGCAAAGCAGGAACAACAAGCACATTGGGCGGCAAAATTTAACCAACCAGTTCACAGGGTGATAGGTTCTTTTAATCAAGAACCTATAGAAAACACACTTAACACACACCAAACACTCAACCCAGAACTGTATAACCTCTGTTTATTGCCAAACAATCAAGAATACAGGATACAATTGGTTACAGAGAGCTTAACCTCCCCCTACAGGACAAAAGAGTTCCTGTTCAACTAATAAGACTTCAAAACTAACTCTCCCCAAAGCACCCCAACCCCTTTTATACAGACTTCTAGCCACCTTTCCTAACTGCCTTGGCAGTTAGGCTATGTAACGTTTCTCCTTCTCCTATATCCAAGTAGTTTCCTAACACAAGGCATGTGGGCCCAATAAACAGATTTGTTAGTGAGGTTTGAGAAGGGAGAAACCAAGCCCCTTGAAGTGCTTGCAGTGTCTCTACGTTTCCATTTCTGCGGTCATGAATTTTCCCATATGTTATTGTAGACATTGGGCCAGTTTGTCTGTACTTATTTAAAAAAGTGAATGTTTAATAAAATAAGCAGATTTCTGGTTTTTTATGTGTTTGTCTAATTTACTTATTTTAAAAATAAGCAGATTTCTGCTTTGGTAACAAAGAAAATCTTATCTGCTTCTTCTTAAATAGGTTTTTTTTTTTTTTTAAATTGCTTGTTCTAAAAACAGATATTTCATGTTTAAACAAACTGACTAATTATCTCATATCGAGCAAAGAGAAGGGATTTTAGCTCTTGCCCTACAATGAAAGTGAGCTCTGTTGTTGAGTTACTATTAGTATATTATCAGAAGGCCAATAGGGTTTGGCCAAAATTACTCTAATAGCCAATTCCTCTATTAAGAGTAGATACAAGCAACGGTGCTGCATTGCAGCCTAAAGCAATTCCTAAGATAAATTAGATAGATTTCAAAATTCCAAGGGTCTTTATAAAAATGTAATAAACAATACCTCCAATTGATTCCAACAATCCCAGAAATATTGCAAAAATTTGTCTTCAGATATGTCCATCCTACAGATATAATAACAAGTCAGAATTTCATCCTATACAATTTCAAAAATTTCAGCTAAACCACTACTGTGAAACAAATTGGCACCAACTATTTTTATGAATATTAAAAGAATTCTATTTGAAAATTCATACTTCCTAATCTAGACCTTATTTTCAGAAGGAAAATGCCGTTTTTTCTTTCTCCTCAAAAATAGGTAGCCCAGTTGCTTCTTCTGTTTGAAGTTTAGACATAATATTAGGTAATGATTTTACTAACAAGATAATGAGGGTGCAGGGAAGTAATGTTATGAGATGCTCGCATGAACTGCCCTCCAATTACTCATGGACAAAAAAATGGTATTTTTTGTGAATATTTATAATTGAAATATCCTGCAGCCAAGAAATGTATCTCATTACAGTTTCTTTTTCAAGTTGTATTGCGTAAAAAGCTTAAAACTTTTGCTATACGGTGGGTTACCAACATCAGCCATATATATGTTCCGTACATTTATGTTCTATGATAAAGGAGAGGTAGGTTTGTGTGTGTATCATGTGCATGTGCATGTGGGAGTGAGAGAGAAAAGACCACTGAAAAAAATGTGACAGACACAAAATAGATTGATGGAATGCCCATCTAGTATCAGTCATTTAGATAAATTAGTTTATTCAATTACTAACCCATCAATACGAAATCGTTCCCGCACGTCAATTAAGTGAGGGGATGTAAAAACTCCAGTGCGAAAGCCACACTCCCTTAAGATTGCCTCACAGAATATGCATGTTGAACCCTGCAAGTAATCCATTACAAAAGAGGGAAATTAAGGATAATTATGAATACCAGGGATGTGCTTATTGTAATGTCGGATAACTGACAACTAAAGATTAATTCAACAACTGTTGTGCAACATCTTTATTTCAAACATCATAGACAAGCACCGACTTGCTTAAAAGTTATATAATAATCATAATAATTATTTGTTCTTGAATCGTGAAGCAAAAAAAGAATTATCCAACAAATTGATAATTGATAAAATGAATAAAAAACTTGACAAGTAATGAAAAGAGTACCTTCCCCTTTGTGCCTGCCACATGAATAATGTTGAGCCTATTTATATCTTCCTCCAAACCCAGTATCTGTGTAGAAAGCATGCATTTCATTTTCTACTGTTCAAAGAAGTCTCCTGGAGCTTTTAGCCCTTAGAAATATAATGAGAATTAGACAATTCATGGAACGTTTTCATGTACTAGACGTGACTCCAAGGAAATGGAACACTTTATTTTCCCTAATTGGTAAAATACACTTTATTTTCAAATCTCACAACCCATTTCTCTTTTGTTCATTTTTCTTCCGAATTTTCCATTGGGTTGGGAAAAAAAATTAGAAAACACCTCCAAAACTAACCAAGACAAAACCAGGGTTATAATTACAAGCACAATCAAAATTCTTGGAAAATAGTTCAGCATATATTACCTTAAGATACAATGACATCATTTCTAATTTGTTAGCAATCGGTGGCTTTTCCCCTCGCCTTTGGCGGGTAATAAGAGATGAAATCTTCTCCATGGCAGCTTCGAATGAAGACGATGGGAAATTTGGCTTTTGCCCATTGGTGACGACATTGTTTTCCATATGAAAAGGAACTTCTTCAGATGAAGTGTTATATATAAACCCTAAAACATGAAGCCACAAGAGATTTTCAGAAACACAATGTAAGCTTTTGCAGGCCCTGCAATGCAAGTGTCACTCGAGCAAACGGAGTGAGAACAAAATGGAAGAAACAGAGAAGCTGAAATGATCTGAATATCAATTCTATCCTTTCTCTGAATTTGTATTACAGAGTGAGGTTCACACATTTAAGATTGAACCATTTTTTTCCCCAGCGACCATGAGAATGTGCCCTGTTCCACTTGTTTTTCATTTTTTAATATAAGGTCCTAATATCACTGTTTTTACGTATAAATTAAAATTAATTTATCTATAAATTAAAGGATAAAATGGAATATATAATTTCTTTAATTTTTTTAAGTTTTAATGCGTAAATAAATTATATATTTTTATTGTGTCATAAGTACATGACGTTATTACTCTTATTTTGATAGTTTTTTAAAACAAAATAAATTATGAATAATGTGTCCTATAAAGAATTAGAGAGACGTCTTCAAAAATAAAGTATTATACCACATCAAAATAAACTCAATTTTTTACATATTGTTTTTTTTTAATTTCATATTCACAAAACTTGTTTATAAATCACACGAAAACAAAAACATATCTTCAATATCAATCTTTAGAAGAATTTAAAAATTTATAAGACTTTAAGTTAGTAATTTGTTTTTTTACAACCTATAATAAAACATAAACATTTACTTTATATATTAACATCTTATATAGTTAACTTATAATCCATTACAAATATTATATATTTTACAGAAAGATTATTTGTAACATCTCAATAAATCTATAACAAGAGCTATAATTTATGTTAATATGAATAATAATAAAGAACAGTGAAAAAATGACAAATAAATAAAAGAGAACGAGAGATAATATATAAAATTTAAACTATACAAAGTATAGATGTCCAAATAGAATTCTAATCGGTGCAAAGTGAAGAGCTTGACACCGGGAGCACTTAATCTGAAAGAAGGTTGGTGATCGGAGGAGAAGAAGTGGTTAGAAATCTAGAGAGAAGTTTGGAGATTCTAGAGAGAAAGAGGAAAAAAATGGTGTTTCTGGAGGTTGAAGACGAATAGTTTGTATGCAGAAAGTGACACCATTTTCAAATTTCAACTTTAAATACAGTCTCCATTAAAACTGTTTGGTCCACTCTCAGCCTGCCACTTGTCTTCCACTTTCTAGAAACTCACACTCTCCCTGCAGCCACACGGTTCACGATGACAGATAATTAAATCCACTAACATGGGAGAACTCAAAAAACGTGCCACATGTTTCCCACTAAAGAAGAAGGGAATTAATGAGGTGTGACATTATTAGATAAGGAAACCTATAAGTTATTGCTAATGAATGATCGTGTTTTATAAGCGACTCCTTTATGATTATTCATACTTTGTCGTGTTTAGAAGATGTTTTATTAATTCATAATTTTTATATTAATTTAATCAATTTACAAATATTTTTAGCTTACATGATATAAACATTTAAAAAATATTGACACAGGCACAATAACATTCGTGTTTATATTAATAATAATAATATCAATACTAATAATAATATTATTATAATAATAATTATTCATTAATAGTAATAATAATAATATTAAATCACAGTTTTAAAAATAAATTCAAACAAGTTAAGCAGATGAATCGATGTCTTCACCGAAGTTTTGTTTTAACAGATTATTTATTCCACATATGATTAAAATTAATTTCTTAAATTAAAAATTTATTGAATAAAACTATATTTTTAAATTAAACAGAGTTTAAAGGGGTAAAATTGAATGAGAATAGAACAATCATATAATTTCTAGTAAGTTTCAAATGTTTGCCACAAAGCTGGAATAGCTCAGTTGGTTAGAGCGTGTGGCTGTTAACCACAAGGTCGGAGGTTCAAGCCCTCCTTCTAGCGTTTTTTATTTTTTATGCTCATTTTTATGCTGTTTTTTTTTTGTGTTTTTATTATTCATATTATGCCTTTTTCTGTAAAAAAAATTAATTTATTTTCAGTGATTTTTTTAAGCCTCTGTTTTTATTTTATTTTATGCTTTTCTTTTTGTTTTTATCATTCATACTATGCATTTTTTTTGTTTATTTTTTTTATTCATACTGTCTTGTTAAGCCTCTTTATTTTATTCAGACAACTTTCAACCCGCCATTTTTGTTAAAAAAATTGATGTTACCGGTGATTATTTTTGGTCTTCTAACTTTATTATTTGTAGTGCATATTCAATATTCAATAATCCATTTTATAAAAACAAAATTGTATCAATGAATATTCCTTAATTAATTGTTTCAAATTTCTTCATTCTTCGAATATCATTTTCCCATATTAAGTTCTATGCTTGCATTTTTCATTTCCATTGTACTTTTGCTTCAAAATCTCTCAAATTTCATGAGCTGTTTTATGTGTCATTATACTTATCAACATAGTGGATGTTGATACCTTGACATAAAAATTCACTTTTTTTCATATCATTTTACCTTTATAGAGTGAATTTTGAAATAGTAGTTATTGTTGTCATAGAATGTTTTTCTTTTAATCTAAACAGCCATTGGATTATATGATAGGCTTAAAACTTTGTCCACACCTTCAACAACTTCTCATAGGTAACAAACATCATGGTAAGTTTCCATTCTAACAACCACTGTTGATAATGTTTACTTTGAAACATAACCAATAAACCTCCTAAAAATCAATTCAAATCACATATATTTAGGCGTATATTATAAAAAATATCATAGATGCCAGAAAACCAAATTATAAAATGTTTAGAATATAATGCAATTTTCATTCAACTTATCAACAAATCTGTCAATATAGACCAAAATGGAGAAACTGATACATTTTTGCCTCATGAAATCAAGGGATTGAAGTAAATCCTGATAATTTTGCAGGATTGAAAAAGTGAACATTTTCACAACAATTGCAATAGCAAAATTGATCACATGGTGTGGTGTATGAAATATGGATTCAGACCTTATGACATGGCTCTGCTATTAATATGAGCTGCAATAAGGTTTCCAATATTCCCCTCAAGAACATAGTTCAGGTCTGGCATCTCAATGCCTGTCTTTACATCATGTACTAACTTGTACGGATGAAAAATGTACCTCCTAGTTTCTTCTTGCCATGGATTCACAATGTTGTCCTTCTGTATACTTTTTATGCTTGCAACTTCTTGTTCCCTTGCTATCACTAGAAGTTTGGCTTTAAGTCTGTTTAGTGCTTTCATCTTATTTGCAAAGTGACTTCTCTCACCTCCACAAAGAAACCAAAAAATGTAATCAAGTAAAATCTCCATTTATATGCTTATCAAAAAATTTCAATTTGAAAGTAAGGGAAACTGATTTGGTAGTAATTTAGTTCTATCAGTATTGGAATATGGTCAAAAAGCAAATAATGAGTGAACAAAATTAATTTCTATCTACATTGAAGTCATTAGTAATTCTCTCAAATTATGCTTAAGATGCAGCAAAGAGTCTGTTACGCTTTTTTTCTTTCACTTCTATTTCATATATCTAAAATCCATAATTACGATGTCCACATGAAGCATAATAAACTTTTGTAAACTATGACCTCTTGTATAACAGAGTAATCAAGACCAGGACAAGTCTAAAATCATTGAAAAAAATACAAAAACAACATCAGTTAGAACTTATAGTTTACACATTGTGTGATAGGAACTGTTTAGCACATCAAAAAAGGCAGAAAAAAGCAAAAAAAAAAAAAAAGAAAAAAGAAAATCCTGAGACTTAAAAATCAGATTGAGACGTATAGATGTGAAGTGACCAGATGTCATAATAATATGAACTGTGTGCCACACAAGATAATAATTCGTAGACTTTACCAATCTTTCACAACACTAGTTTAATATGAGAAAGGTATATTAGTTTTCTCTTTCAATTTTCAGCTATTGACAGCTTTTTCCAAAAGAGAATCCTTATCCATCCTTCATGACTTATGGTCTGGTAATCGTAACTAACCAAGTAAGGCCAAAATGAAGAACTTCTCCAACAATTAAAGTACCTATGATAATTATACTTAAAATTCACTTCTTAACATGAGTCATGAGTTAAAAGTCTATTCTAAAGAAATTTGTTGTTTGTTGGACCTATCGTGCTTGCAGTATATAAGTGAATGCAAACATCACTTTACAAGTTTATTTTGTAAGGTTGAGTTAGATATAAACTGATTTTAATATTTGTTTCTCTTTAACATAGCAAAGAGAGCAAGAAACCACATTGTAGTAGGGTGAGTTTTATGCTAACAATTTCTCCTAAAAAATATTAACAACAGATTTACACGATCCCATGTACCTCAATACATTAGTGTAGCAAGCAATTCTCTGCACATTATATGCATAGTTAAATATGAGACCGTATAACTCTATCAGTTCCCAACTTTTAATCATGAATGTGGCGTGGAACCTAATTTGATAAGGTGTTAATCCTAGTAAGATAAAGGAAAGACCCAACAAAAAAAACAGGTCAAAGGAGTATGTTTGTTTATGTAGAAATCTTTAGTAGACTAACATATCGTAAAAAGCCAAAAAAAGGAGAAAAAATAGCACAACCTATAGGACATATTGCAATTTAATTATCATATTCTGGAACATACTTGAATATATATAATGATAGAAGAAAAGGAACTAAAACTGCGAAGCAAACATCTGAAACACAAACATAAGCATACCAGAGGATTGCACACTTATGCCAGTAGGTAGATGCTGAATGCAAACTGAAAGATCTGTTTGTCTCTTGTTTTCCCCTTGAATAGAGGGAGATGAGATAATCAAATCTTCAGAATTAATTTCAATATCACAAGCATTATTCTCAAAGAACATGGGAATAACATCTACAGTTGCTGAGCAAGCCTGCAAATTTTTTAATTAGCAAACATAATTACTTCATCAAATTCCAATAACTATTTCATAATATATATATATATATATATATATATATATAAGTTCATTCTATGATTGTTTTAATATAGCCCAGTTCACTATAGTAATCATCGGTCAATCCTCATCATAGAATCTCAAGAAAGGTCACAGTGATCAGAACTTTGGGATACTTTCCTGATATTTCATCAAATCCAGAATCCAACATGAATTTTTACAAGCCTTTTGAAATGCTGTTTCCACAATATATTACATAGTTATGATGTATAGATATAGCATAATATAATATCTTCTACTACCCATGGATAATTATGATTATTTCGGTGTATTATGTTAAAAATTTATATTGATAGTTTTTTCTATACTGTTCATGCATGCACAGTAAAACCTAATGGTGATGTCTATGTAAAGTATTCATATTATCTAATGGAATTAGAATTATTATGAAGTGGAGTAGGGATTAATACTCTGTATCAGGAATTAGAAGAATTTTCTTCTCAAAAAGAGTTTTTCTATAATGTAATTCAATATGCAATAAACAAAGTATACAAGAAAGGAAAATCAGTTTGCAATTATATAGGAAGAACGGAAATGTTCACACCTCGAGCGGAGAAGACTCATTTGAAGAACCTCTTATCAAGTTGTGAGCTCCTTTTTCCCCTGAAAGATAACCATATGCACACTCAAACTCAAACTCTATAGTTGCAGAATTAATTCCTCCATTCTTGGACAGACACTTGTCAACAATCCTTCCTTCATAACCTTGTCTTTTAGCCCATCCAAGATACATACTAAGGAGCTGTTCTGCCCAGAGCTTGATTTACACAAAAAGTAGGCCAAGGACAACAGAAATAATTTACATAAATAGTTTAAGAAAAAAAAAAGAAAACTAGAACATAAAGCAAACGATCAGAAACTGTTTTACAAAGTGTAGATGAAATATGTGTTTATTATATGTACAACACTGAAAAAATTGGTTATTTCTTCACATGAGTAAGGTTTTGCTAAATAACCATAAGTCTAATTAAATGAAACTTATTTGTACTCATTACTGCTCCAAGAATGAAGCAATACTAAAACTTTGACACTAGAAACTTTAATATTTTAAAGTGAAAGAACCAGATTTGCAGATGAAATTTCATTTCCATAGAAATAAGTAGGAACTTATGACTGATACAGCCACACAATGGCAAGTTCAAAATTCTACTTCTTTTCAAGATGATATTTAACATCCTTATGCTTCCAAACTATATACATTTATATTTCAAAACAACTGCTGGAGTGAAGAATCAATTTTAGAATGCATCATTATCAGGATTAAGTTTTACTAATATAATAGCATACAATAACCAGATTCATAAGTTATAGTTTAAACATAATCATAGTGAAGTTCAAACATTACATATCAAACCTTTGGATGAATGTCATCAAGTGAAGCTTTTATAACCAAGCATGCTCCTGCCATATCAAATGGACCCTTAAGAAGCTTAGAAATCTCATACTGATCTAGAATATCACTGACACCCAATGATGCTTCATAGGCTTGTTTATAAAGCCCATAATCAATAGCATTCATCTCAGCCAACTGATTGATCAGCTTTGCTTCCTCTACCTGGAGGACAAACAACAAGGAATCATATTTTTTAAAATAAGAAAAAATAAAATAAACTTGCATGGCCTATTTTATTTGTTTTAGCGGTGTTAGCAAAGGTATATTTTGAGCTGTATGACTAGGAAAGCCACAATTTTCCCCTGTTAGCAAATTCTGGCCAACCTTCGCAAAATGGTGATTTCCCAAGTTATATATATGGTATATCATTCACTACTTTTAAGCAGTATGGTGGATCCAACGCAGAAAGAGGATTAACTAGACAACAGAAGTTTACAGTAGCTAGAGCCTAGAGGTAATATAATTTTTGTTTAAAGAAAGATGCCACGCACAAACACAGGGCAATCTTTGAGCTTTACAGAACAGCGGTCGGAGTAAAGATCATAATCAAAATTATGTTCTACATAGAAGTGTTCTTTGGACATTTATTTCTTCAGTGTAATTGCTGCATTTCATTTATTTTTCTGTTAGTGTATCAAAGTCCCCACATACCATTAGTTAAATGGCCTTCACAATTATTATTTCATACCAAACCAATCAAAATTTATATAGAATTAAAGACAAATAATACAGTGAAAATTCAGATGAAACTGATGGAAACAGACCATCACCTTGTATTTCATGTCCTTTAAGGAATCAACTACCTTGGCACTGTTAGCCAACTTGACAAGGACGTCATTGGACTTAGCTGGATCATCCCACATATCAAAATCACGCACCATTTCTTCCTGTTTAATCCTAGTTGCTTCTTCAATTTCCAAGGCTGTTGAAGTGAATGTTTCAGCACGAAGAACTGCATCTTCAATTTTCCTTTTTAGAGAAAATAAACCTGATCATATTTGAATGGTTATTATGACCGATGAAGATAATAAGTGAAAAAAGCACTAGTCGTCTGCAGATAATATAACAGACTATCCTATTGTGAATCATTATGTTATATCCACTTTACTTAAAGATTTGCAGAAGAGTCATTAAACTATCAAGAATC
Organism: Vigna reflexopilosa; assembly: GCA_027742785.1. Lineage (NCBI taxonomy): Eukaryota > Viridiplantae > Streptophyta > Magnoliopsida > Fabales > Fabaceae > Vigna > Vigna reflexopilosa. The sequence continues at coordinate 3,919,424 of CM050917.1, forward strand.
TTCAATCAGCTTAAAATTTGCTCTGAGGGTTGAGGACAAAGAAGAAATCAAACGAATATTTCTACATGATAAAAGTCACATTCATGGCATCAAATTTAGAAAGGTGAAAATAGATATGCACAATCCATTAAGAATAATAGATGCAATGCAACTAACCAGCATGAAGTATATATGATAACTACAAGGAGAAACATTCTTCAAACAAAGTCTTAATTGAAAGAGATAAAATGTATTACATAAAAAGAAAACAAAATCATCCCAAAGTGATCCATTTAAGTAAATCGAAGCATTACTCCTTAACCATTGCCCATAGGGCATGGGTAACCAGCTATACCCTTGTAGATAATGAAAAAGTTTTTGCAGTTTCTCTATTTTTATCATACCATGTAACTCAACTACTCAGTTATCTAAACGGGTTACATGGTAAGAGGTATCCCAGAGACATTTTCCATAATCAGATGAGTGGATCGTTTATCACATAGGCACGGTTCTTTAGCTCTTATCTTCATGTTCTGTTGAAATTAGATACACAAAAAGGTATTGAACCTAGCAAGCTTGAAACTCCATTATCTGTGACATTGGTTATAACATGAATTGGAAATCACAGTCATGTTATCATCATCAAAATCTTGTACCAACACACCAGCCACCACCCCACCCCCCAAAACAAAAAGCTTCCAGGCTAAAAACACACTCCGTCAAATTCAAATTAAGGGTGATATTTTTTCAAGATTTGTATCCAAGAATACCTCTTCAAGCCTCACTCCTCGACTTTCCACCATCCCATTTCACCCCTACAAACAAAAGGGCAATCACAAACATAAATAGTAACAAGAGCCACATCCACATTGATTGAACCGCCAAAGGTACTTTATCACAGACAAAAAACAACATAAGCATAAACCAAAAGCAGTCAGAAGATGTTCTAACACACACAAAAAAAAGATAGCATTTTGAAACAGACCCACTTGATTATAGATGTCCTTGTTGTTAGCCATGGAACTATTACAAGCTCTAACTCTGAGAGAACATTGAAACAGGTGAACATTCGGTTTCTTCTTTCCCAGAGAAGAGCGCCATTTAGAGCTGAAAGAAGATGCAACTTCATGAACCGTTCTTGTTGGACAAGCATGTTCAGACACCATAGTAACCATAACCATTAAGCGGATGAAGATGGGAAAAAATGTAAAAAGGTGAAGAAGGCCTTGTTTTGTTTTCCGGTGAAGTGAATGGTGCTATGTTCGAAAGCTCCCACGACCGTTTTTGTGTTGTGTTGTGAAAGGAGCAAAACTGAAACACCGTAACTTTGTTCCACATATTGCCTTATCTTGAAAGCCGAAATCAATTTGATTCGCTGTGAAACAAGACAAGTGCACTACTTCACATCCACGACACTTTCGCGTTTATAATTGGGTTAAGTATCTTTTCGGTGTCGGGTGATATTATTGATTTTAGCTTATTTTTTAAATTAAAGATAATTTAGTCTTTTAATTTTAGAAAAATTTAGTTTTAGTTATTTTTATCAAATTTTTTTAATTTTATTACAATTCAAATATTATAATACAACGTGTTTCAACAAAATAACTAAAACCAAAATTTTTTAAGGTTGAAGAACTAAATTGTACTTTAATTTAAAAATGGACTAAAACTAAAATCGCCCAAAAATACAGGAATTAAAAACATATTTAACTCTTTATAATTTTGTCACACATCGATAAAATAATTAATTTAGTCACCATTCTAAAAATATTATTAATGTGTCAAATTAATCGTTAATGACTTTTTTTATTTTTTTTCTATTCAATACAAAATACAATTTATAAAATAATTTATTTTTTTTATAACAAATAAGGATATAAATATAATCTTTAAGAAAGTTGACATGCATAATCTTTAAACAACTTTCTAGAAGTTTGTTACAAACCTTAGGGTGCTGAGAGATATACATGTCAATTCAAGTATGGATATGGTAGAAAATATGAAAAGGAATATTGAATCATGTATTCAAATATTTTGTAGTTTTTCAAAATAATAGGATGTGATGAATATAATAAAAGAATGCTTTAAAGTTGATAAACTTATTATCAATACTTTTACAAGTTAACACCTTGTTAATAGAGGCAATTTTAAGTGGATAAATTCACTGTCAAAATATATTTTATAAATTTAGTTCACCACATTCCTGTTCTTTTAGAATTAGATAACATATCAATAACAACCAATTTAATAGACTTGAAAGTAAAGAAATATTTACGTTTAATATTTGCATATTGCATCATTTATAAATTCATATAATTTATATTACACAAAATTCTTGATCAACTTAATCAAAATTTATTAATCACAATTTATTAAATAGATTAAAGTTACATAATATGATATAAATTGTAACATCTCATCTTATTATTATAAAACTATTAAAATAAGTACTACAAATATAATAACTAATAAAAAATTTCAAATTTTTAAAGTTAAAGATTTACATGTGAAAAATTAAAATCTAACTATCTCATTGTTTTGTTCGCACCCCATGTGAATCAACTTGAAAGACATCTCTCTAAGCTCACACCATTTAAGGTAATTATTACAAAAGATAAAACAAACACACACAACATAACACAATAAGGATAAGCTAATATTATAAAAAAAAAATTCATTCACGCAATTATAAAGCATCATACAATATAATTCATTTTGAAATCAAATCATATATCGGTATACATATGATTTCTAGCCTCAACCAATCTAGATATATGTATTGATGTCAAACTATGAGAAGTTTTTGCACTTGTAGTTGTGGAGGTCTACCCCAAGCTACCACACAAGGTTAATTTGTCTACCACCTATGAACAAAGAACACCAGACCATAAACTAGGACCTCTAACTACTCCTCACCACATAATCCTCTTCTTTATCTGAGATAGAGTGATTATTGGAGTGTCAAGATAACTTCTAAGGTTGAGCCCATTCTTCAATACATCACATTATTGGAAACCACCACCAAGAATTTCACCCTATAAATTCTTTTCAAACCATACTTTAATTCAATCATAATCTCATTCATAAATCATCCAAACATTTCATATAATATGCCAAACAAACCTTAAAGTATTAATGCAATTGTCATTAATAAGAAAAATAATATAAAAAAACACAAAACTCCTAAAAATGATTAGGGCACCCAGCGAGCAACTCTCTATGTCCAACGAGAGCACAAATAGAGAGTTTCCCCAACCTAGCGAGAAGTCTTGCCTAACCTCTAAAACCCACTGCCAAAAACCCAAAATACTAGCCCAACTAGTTTGCAGAACATCAATTATGTAGAACTTACACTCCCAAACCTCACATGTTCAAACTCCTACGTCTCCACATGCATTTATAACTCTTCTATTATATTCCAAACCTTAATTTAACTCATCCAATCGTTTATGACTCAACTTATACTCTATTAGTCTTGTTTTTCCATGAACTTCTAACTCACTTAAACTAAAACATCATTCTAAAGCTCACAAATCAATCTTACTCATTCTTCATCACAATTTAGTGAACTCAATCTCTAAACAAGTCTTAAATAACCTAAAAACAAACTTTAAACCTTAATATTCTTCATCCAACCTTTATCTCAAAATCTTGCATATCAAAACCCCTATTTATCACCAAACTAGCCTACAACTCTTACCAAATCACTACTCTCCAATTCAACATCATCCCTTTTTGGTTAACTAAGATTCTATACAGGTTTAAAATGACCCTAAAACAAATCTCAAACATCAATTATTACACCAAAGTCCCTCCTCTAGAAATTCACCTATCAAAACCTCAATTTAGACTAAAAAAGCGCAGTCCAACAACATTTTCCATTTCCTACTTTCAACATTACATCAGACTTGTACCTATGGGACATCAAAACAAAAAGCATCCAAAGTTCACACCATTATCAAATCACAAGCATACACCGAAATATTTATCGATAGACAATTATTCACTCATCAATATACAACATCACTCAACAAACATTTCAATTAATATCATATTCAACCAATCATAAATTTCACTACCTATCAAACACAAATTCATACGATAATTAAAGCGAATATTAGTTTTCCTTACCTGACAAATGACCAAACCACTATAGAAAGTCTAAAGTCCTAAACGTACAGGAAGTTCTATCTGCCCGTACAAATCACATAAAAATGATCAAGGTACACCGTTATAACTGCTAATCAACAGAGAATTTTATAGAGACTCAAACTCAAAATGCAAGACAAAGAAGGCTAGCATGCAAGAAAAAAAAAATTGTCTAAAGAAAGAAACAAAAAACCAACTTACTCTATTAAAGAAATCAATTGATTAAACTTAAAGATTTCATCGTTGTAATCACTCATATAGTCTCTGATATTCAAAAAAAAAAATAAAAACTCTTACAAAAAAAAAAGTTAAAATACTTTAGAAAAATAGTTTAATATATTTTAAAATAATAAAATTCATTTCTTTTAATATTAAAACTTCTTATTTTTAACCCTTTTAATATTAAAACTCCTTATTTTTAACCACTAAATAGTATTTGAATATTTGAATTACAGTCACTTTTAACGTGCAATCACTTTTAACTAATATAAAATATTATCCAGATACCAATTCTAACTAAATTAATAATTTACAAATAAAAAGATACAAAAGAATAGGTATTTAATAATACAAGCAAATGCTGTTTCAAAAAAAAAAACTATTTTACTCCTAAATTTTATGAATTTGAGCATTCTAATATATACTAATTAGTTTTATTATTCAACTAAAATACAGTAATGAATGTTTTACACAAAAATTCCCAAATATAGACTTAATAATGAATTTTATATATATATATATATATATATATATAAATATGGGTTTGTTAACGCGCGTATGTCTGTTTTTCAGTTGGTACATTTTAACAATGTGTACCGAATTATGGTATCTTCATATATTATGGATTCTAAGTTTTAAAGTCAATGAAATTTAAATAATTTTCATTCTCAAAACTAAAAAAAAACCCCAAACTCTTCCTCACCTCCTTCATTCCTCTCAACCCTTTCTCTTTCATCTCTCTCACTCCAACTTTTTCTCTGCCATCTCCCAATTAAAAAAAATCAGAAACACTCGTCGTTAAACAATTTATCTTTGTAAAGAGTTGAGTCATTGACATATTCGCCTTCAGGCAAAGGTTCATTCAAGATCTCTTCAATTTCATCATCTTCACTAACCTCTCTAATTTCATCATCTCTTAAAAAACTTCAGACCAATTACCAATTTGTTATGATGTCATTATGCTTGTGAAAATTAGATAAAATTAGACAAGACAAAAATTATAAAATGAAAACTCATTATAAAATCATTTTTTGTAAGAAATTGTTTAATAACGAGTGTTTCTGATTTTTTCGAGGCGAATTACCAATTCCTTCATATGTATTATGCTTGTGAAAATTAGATAAAATTAGATAAGACAAAAATTATAAAATGAAAACTCATTATAAAATCATTTTTTTGTAAGAAATTGCTTAACAGCCAATGTTTTTTTTTTTTTAATTAGGGCTATAATAGAGAGATGAGAGATGAGAGAGAAAAGGTTGGAGTGAGAGAGATGAAAAAGAAAAGATTGAGAGGAATGAGAGAAGTGAGTAAGGGTTTGAGGGTTTTTTTGTTTTTTTTTTGTTTTGAGAATGAAAATTATTTAAATATCCTTAACTTTAAAACTTAGAATCCATAATATATGAGGGTATTTTTGTCTACTATAACCCGATACACATTGTTAAAATGTACCAACTGAAAAACAGGCATACACACGTTAACAAACCCATATATATATATATATATATATATATATATATTATTGCTTCTATGAAAAAGAATCTACTAATTCTCCATCAATCAAGTATCCTTCATTACTCTTATATTATTCGTCAATTTTTCTTTTATCAATAATATCTAATTTGAATATTTTTCTTCTATCTTTAAAGTAAAATGATAATAACGAGAACCTTATTAAAACATGTAAAAAAAAATTTATAGATAAATCACTGGATTCCAATTTCTTGTAGTATTAATTTTTTGGAATCTTACAACATTTTCTCAATATCAATACCTCTTTTGAAAAATGTTTCTTAAACATGCAAAAATCAATATTTAAGGTTCTCGAAAATACAATTGCTCTTTTTTTTTGTTTAATAGTCTTTTTTGGTCTTCACTTTTGTTGCCTGATCTCAATTCAATTCCCATTTTTAAAAATGTGTGAAATATGTCCATACTTACTAAAATTTGTGTCAAGTTTGTCCCTTCTGTTAAGTCTCACCAAACGGAGTTAATAGATTGATGGACATCATATAGTGCTTACCTGTCATTATTCCTTCAAAGGTGCCGCGAGAGCACAACGAAAGCTCGACGAAAGCTTCTGCGTTTCGCAGAGAGGGCATCTGCGTGTTGCGACAAGGGTTTTGTTTGGGGATTTTTGGGTTCTCTATTGTCGCGTGAAGCTAGCGTTTTGGGGTGGATGATTTTGGTTCCCTGTTCTGCTGATTCGCGACGCCATCCTCCTCTTCTGAAATTGTAATTAGGGTTTTGATTTGTTCTCTGGTTTTGGCGGGTTTCGTTCTAGATTCTGCAATTTAGGGTTTCTGTGATTGCAAATCATGCTTGCAATATGGGTTTTGAAATTGGGGTTTTATTTTCCTCTTCGATTTTGGAGGTTTTTGTTCTGATATGAGTTTTGTCATTTAGGAGGTAGGGGTTCATTCCAAATTGATTTCTGTGGTTTCTAGTCTTGTAATCTTGATCTTGAAATTCTTGTTCTTCTTGGGGTTGAAGATGGAGTGGCCATGGGGTTTCTGCCTAAGAAATCAAATCAACTTGATGGTGGTTGTCTGGGTTACGGTAGGAGAAACACTGTTTAGGGATTTCAAATTTTGGGTTTCTTTCCTGATTTCTCTTGGGTTGAGATTCTATTTCTTCTTGATTTTTCTCTTGGGTTTCTTTCAAATTTTGGGTTTCTTTCTTGATTTCTCTCTTGCAATTCTATTTCTTCTTTTCTGATTTTGGAGTTAGGGTTCCTGCATTTAGGGTTTTTAATTCTCACGTTTTTGGGTTTTGGTTGACGGTGGTGATGCAAGTTTGCGGCAATGGGGGAGATGGGTGCAGCCAATGGGTGTCTCCGGCAAGATTGGACTGTGGTTGATCTTATCTGAATAAAACACATATCTTATATCTTATGTAAGTCACTTACACACTGTGGTTGATCCTATCTGAATAAAACACATATCTTATATCTTATATCTTATGTAAGTCACTTACACATTAGTACACACAAAATAATATGTTGACAAGTTGCCAATAACTAGTGCCAGGTCATCGACTCATTAACTCCGTTTGGTGAGATTTAACGGAAGGGATAAACTTGAGACAACTTTTAATAAGTATAGACATATTTCATACACTTTTAAAAATGAAGACTGAATTGAGATTAGGTAACAAAGTGAGATCAATAAACTATTAAACCTTTTCTTTTCTAGTCTTCGGACGGAGGATTTGTGCAAACCTTTAATCAATGTATTTTTCGGAAGATCACTGCTACATTGACACGCTTAGTATGATACGCCGAGGTGGAAATTGTCACCTAGTACATTAACATGCCCAGGTGACAATTCATTTAACATCGTACTTATCAATTTTTATTTTCAAAATTATCTTTTCACTTTTAATAAATATTAAAATTAAAAACCCTTAATAAATATTTAAAAATATGGGATTCACCTGTAGAAAGAAATATGCATGTGAAAGTATTATTTTTGTTTTCGGAAAACATGAGCTTCGTAATTATCTCACTAAGTTTCTATTTTTTTATTAGCAAAATATTGTTGGTTGGTTATGCCTTCAAAGGATTTGAGAGAATTTTATGAGAATTAGTTTAGGATTTAATTTATATGATAAATTAAAAAAATTTACTTTTAAATTCACTCTCACTTACTATCAATTCTATTCAAATAAACAAAAAATATATATTTTCAAATTCTCTCGTATCCATTCAATTACTCTTCCTCAAATCCACATAAATTAAATCTTAAACTAATTCACACAAACTTTATTTTCAAATTCACTCTTATTTACCTCCAAATTCATTCAAATAAATAACAAAAATTACTTTCAAATCCTCTCAAATTCAAATTCACTCGGCCTTAAAATATATGTATTAATTTTATATTTTATTTTATCTTACCATATCTTTATATTTCTGTATTAATTTTAAAAGTATGTATTGATTTTAAAAGTAAGGTAATTTATATATTTATTTGATTTATAAAAAATATACTAATGACAAAAAAACAACAACAAAAACATTAAGATTTAAAAATAAAAATTGAAACTAATTTAAAATAGTATACTTTTTAACCGAAACCATTTAGCAATGCTATTATTAAATTGTATCAATGAATACAAAGTTTTTGGTTTACTTATTCATTTTACATTTAAATAAATTGCAAGCAAAACGTACATGGTTAGTCACAAACTCCCGTGAAACTTTTAGACATACCACCCCATAAACAATCTCGAACTATTTTACAATTTAATATAAAAATTAAAATTCTTACAATTTAGTTTAAAAATATAAACATTATAAATTAATAGGCTTAATATCCTGATGGCTATTTTCGTCAAACGTGTACGATTTCATCCCAAATTTTTATGATTCTTATTTTCGTCAATGTTGAACGCTTTGCAATTGTAAAAAGAACGTTTAAATAGCCATAAGTAAATGATGTAAGCTCTCCTAATCTTAACATTTTTCAGAGAATTAAAAGTTCAAGTCTTTTCAAAGGTTAAGAAAATGTATACATTGTTTTGAGAAATTTATGTTACATGATGATTAGTGAGAAGAAAATGTTGGAAATACCTAAGTCCATCTTCAACACTAACATACCTCCAATCGACAACCCTCAAAATCCCCACACCAACTTCTTCCACCCTCACTCCATTCCCACCCTTCTCTTCACACATTCCCACCTTCAAATCCCCCACCAACGCACTCGCCACCGCGCCGGAGCAGCACCCCGGCGCCGGCATCTCCTCCCAGAACCACCCCTCTCCACCACCCACCAGTCTCACCTTCCCCTCGCGCTCTACCGCCGTGAAAACCCCTCCCCACCCTTTCAGCACCACGTTCCACGTCACCCTCACCTCCTCCTCCCCCTCCTTCAAAACGACGCCGCCGTCACACCCTACCACAAAGCGAAACACTCCCGTCCCCTCCATGCGCAATTTCTCACCGGCTCTCACGCCGGAAGCCACAACACCGTCGCGGGTGGAGACGGAGACGGCAAAGACAAGGTCCTCGAGCGAGAGACTCGGCTTCGGGGGCCTCTGGCTGCGGCGTGCGGCAGCCGCGTGGCCCATCAAGAAAAGGCGACGGTAGGCGACGGCGGAGGAAAGGGTGGCCAGAGAGGGAAATTGGGTAGTCAAGAGAGGCTTCCAAACGTGATCGGATGACATGGAAGAGAACCATGACTTTGACACGCAAGAAGCTATGGTTAGGGTTTTGGGGTCAAGGTAGGTGGCTACGAGAATGAGAGCTTCCCATGGTGGTGGTGACATTCTCGTACTGTAGCAAAACTTTGTTTCCGTTAAGGTTTGCTTCGGAGTTACAGTGAGATGAAGATGATAATTATTTATGTCGTTTTGAAGTTTCTGGGCATCGTGTTTAAATTGTTTGGAAAACGAGGTGGTCGAGGAGACACGTGGAGTAAGGTAGTTGTTTGCATGGCTATGAAGTGCCACGTAAGATTGGATGGTGAAAGGTGAAGCCTGCCTTTGTTATGGCACGTGCTAGGTTTTTTTAGAACATTCTTGCCGCATTTCTTCTTTTTTCGGTGTGAAATTAAATTGAAGAAGCACTTATAAAGAAACTAATAATTTTTACTTTATATTTAAATGCGTTCAAATGTTATCTTTAATTAATATTTTATTTATTAGGATTTAGTGAATGATTAATTTGAGACATAAAATATGTAATAATATTTTCACTTAATTTAATATTCCATTAATAGCAATATTTTAGTTAATGTAATCGGAGAAATAATGGGTATAATATAAAGTCATATACTCGATTTTGTGAATAATTATTTTTTAAAATTTATGTCAAAATTTTACATTACATATATATAAAAAGGAACAAGTGAGCATCACTTTGATATCTATGTTTTTTATCCTTATTAGGGAACAAGAGTGACACACGTTTTAAACTTAGTGACAAGAAAAATTATGTTTTGGAAATAATTTTTAAATGGAAGAAGTCATTTAAATACACCATTCTTTTAAAATAAAATTCAAGTCATTTACGACTTCGGTGTTTTTATAAATATTTTAAAAACTAAATTAGCTATTGAATTGACAGAGTTATGGAGTATATATGTTGTTGACAGAATTAATGGATTAGTTGAATTCATGGACTATTTGAATTAGCGGGTTAGTTGAATAGGATAGGAAGGAAATTATTAGCTTTATAATAATTAGTGCAAAAAAGGCTTTTAACATATGTTATTTTGAATTTTTTACGTCTGATTTTGATTTAATGTTTTTTTGGGAGACGTTAATGAGAATTCAGATCCCACAGTCCAATGTCTATATAGACGTCGAACTATACAGATCAGACATTTGTTGTGGGAGCTTCGGTGAGCAACCCATGATGCCTTGCTTCATAGAATACAGCTTCTCTTCAAGCGCTCTTTGTATTTTCTTTTGTTCTTGTAGCTGCTCCATGAATCGTTGCTCCATTGATTTCATGCTTTGGTTGAGCCTTTCTTCCCATTGAAGATCCATCTTCCTCAATGCCTCCGACTCATGGATTGAGTATTTTTGTGTGTAGGGAAAGTAGTCACGAAGACCAAGCACACGAACAAAACTGCACAAAAACGCAACGAAAACACATTTTAATTGGTTCAAATGAAAGATAATTCATCAAAGAGTAATGTAATCAGAGTAAAATTAATTTTAAACGGTGCAAAAGTGAGAAAATGAACCTTAAAATCGTAGCCCGTGAAGAGAAAATGCGAGGAAAATGATGAACAATGAGTGTGCGTAATTGTTGCCTATTTAGACGTCAGCTCCCGTGCCTAGCCGACGTTTAAAACATTTAAAAATTTATTTTGGTTCACACTTTAGACGTTTGGGATAGCGAGATCGGACGTCTAAATAGAGTCAAAAAGTGACTTTTTAGATTTTTGGACTGACACTTTAGATGTCTGATATGGGGCCCGACGTCTAAATAGACTATAGACGTCACCCCTCTGCAACCCGACGTCTAAATAGAATAAAAATTATTCTTTTTTTTTTACTTTTTCGTTTAGTTTTGGCGTCCATTCGGAGGAGCCGACGTATATGAGTATTTAGATGTCGGACTCCCCATAGCCGATGTCTAAATAGTTGTTTTATTTACGAAAATGTCACCGATCTTTTTTACTCGAGGGTAGGACATGTAAAGGATGACGATAAAAGTCTTTTCTATACTAGTGAATAAACGGTTTGAAGTTTTTTAATGTTAAAAAGAGTTGTTTAATGTTGCTAAAATTGAAAAATAAATATGGATATAAAAAATATCTCATTATTTATTATTATTATTATTTATTATTATTATTGTTATATTAATATAATAATCAATTATCTCACTTTTTTTTCACCAATCTTCGTATAACACTAATGAAAGTTGAACATGGCTAAGTGAAATATTAACAAATATGAATTCTTTCTAAAATTATTGGTATATCAAATGCACTGGTTAAACTTATAGCTTTTTTACTTTCTTTACATGCAAGAGTTTTATATAAAACATGGACGTTTAGTTTATTTGACATGTAAAAGCTTCCTTTAATAGACGTTTTACATTGAACCATTGAAACTTGTGTATTGTAATTTTTTTCTACTGCAACTCCTGTATTTTTTCGGGTATACAATAATCTTAGATAGTTAGTATATTGTATTAGAATCATCCTTTGAATGAGTTTCAATTCAACTTTTTACATCAATGTGTCTTGTTTTAACTATGATTGTACCTATGATTTAAAGCTATTTTAGTCGTATAATTCTTAAATTTGAGTTCATATTATGTCCTTTTTAAGATCTTATGATCACGTTTTATTGTTATTTTTTTGTTGCATCTAAAAAATCTTGTTCTCACAGGTATCTTGCATTTTGAGCATGTTGAGTTTTAAACTTAAGAACTACATCTTATTTTTGCAATGTCTTGCTTTAAAAGAATAGAATTTGTAGATACCAAAGTTTTATGAAAAGAATAAATCTGCTTTAGAGCAATAAAGAGATTGTAAGAAGAAAGGGCAAAAAACATTATCATCTTCTTTATACCAATAGCTTGATTTGATTTTGTTTTTTCTTTTTTTAAAAATATACATACATATACATATTTAAAATCGAAGTGTTTCTCCCCCTGGATAACTTTTTATCTAAAAAGTCCCATTTGTTTTAAGGGACTACGACTTTAAAGCCCAATAGTAAATAATTTCAGAATTCTAGTATAACTTTAGCCAGGAGTAAAATTAGATTATCAGGTTTTATGGGGTGAAAGAATAGCAAAAAAGGAGGTGCAGGAAGAAAAAGCCCTCCGTATCACTCCACTTCTTATCTTACCAATATTCTTTCTCAAAAATTATTCTTGTATTGTTATTTGAACAATTATGAGATGTAGCTTTGTAAGATTTCATACACTCTCTCCTTATTAACAAGTTACGTAAATAAATAACTGTGTTTTATAAAACTAATGTCACATCTTTTACTCAGATGAAAATAACTTTTCTCGAAACAAACTTGTTCAAAACAACATTGGTAAGTAACTGCTTTGAAGATAAATTTAATAAAAACTCATTATTTTTTTTTTATTACATCTTAATATATCATTAGTTTCATGTAGACATGAGGTATTGAGAAAACATTTTTGCAACCACCATTTTTACTATTATTCTATGAAGATAAATTTAATAAAAACTCATTATTTTTTTTTATTACATCTTAATATATCATTAGTTTCATGTAGACATGAGGTATTGAGAAAACATTTTGCAACCACCATTTTTACTATTATTCTATGACAAAAAAACACCAATTACATCCCAAAATGACCTATTTTAAAAAACAATAACAAAAATACCATATTATCTATGTTCTTTTATCTTGTATTTAGGGTAGTCCAAAATTGTTTTCATATGTTTATAGTAGTTTTTGTAGTTTTTAAAATGAATTTTTCTCCATAAAGACAAAGAGGTGGTACACCATCAATCTTAGATCATCCACCACTACCACAAATAATATTAAGGTTTTGCTTTCGTCACTCACTACATGTGGAAGATGAACATGAATGTGTCATCTTCAAATCTGTCTTACTTTAAGAACAATGAACATCCTCGAAGAAGAAGCACAACAGAAAAACATCTACATTCCCTTTTTTATTAAGGATTGAAGCAATTAGGAATTCATAAATTATACATTGTATGAAGTTTTTCCAACTTTTTTATTTCAAAACAACTCAAATCCACGTAACTACCACAATATGTCAGCCACGTCATTTGAAAATTAACATCAGCATGTCACATGAACGTAACAATAACGCCGGTATATGTCTAATTTGAACAATTTTAACAAAATAAAAATCCAATTGAGACGAAAGAAAACAAAATGACCTATGTAAGATCCCTGCATCAAAGAGAGACCTCACAAATGATTAAACCATTTAATAAAAACTCATTATTTTTCTCTATTTTTTTTTATCATATCTTAGTATATCATCCATATATTTCACCATCTTGATTTCATGTAGACTTAAGGTATTGAGAAAACATTTTTCAAAGAATAATAATATGATGATACATATTATCAGACATATATTATAAATATAAAATAGTTATAAAAAGATGAATTTTTATTTTCATAAAAAAAATGAAAAGTAATATTAAATGAATTAATGTAACAAATTTGTATTTAAAAATATCATTACTTTTTTTCGAAATTAACGATTTGAGGATATGCCTTGCAATGTGATATCTTCCTACTACAAATGCTTTCAAACAAATTTTGATGTGGTGGAGTGAGAATTTTGATATATACATCATTAGCCAAAGCATCCAAATTTAAGTAAAAACCCTAAAAAAAAATTGACACATACAAACAAATTGTTCTTCACGAGACCAATCGAACACAACAAATTGAATACTTCTCTTTTTGTGGTTGAGACATCTCACTCTCTCTTCGACTTGTCCTATGTGGGAATTTTGTATGGCAAAACTAAGAACATCAAATCTCATTATGAGTTGTTAATTAAATTTGTTTAAGGTTATTTTGAGAAAGAAAAGTGTTTTTATGAATAATTAGGGAGTAAGAAAGAAAAAGAAGAATAATGCATGAAAGGGTATTCAGTGATTAGAAGGATTCCCAAACTTGTTTCTTTGTAAAAATAAGACAAGATAAAGCAATGCTGAGATCGTATTGTATGCTGTTTTTTTCTCTTCTATCGCTTTCTATGTGCACATGTCACAATCTATCATTCACATGCATCCATCAAATTCTTTAATCTTTCTTTCAATTTTCTACTTTCATATACTAAAATCTCCTCACTTAAACTTTCTATATTATGATTCGAAATTCCCTAGCTTAAAAGATCTAATTTTTACTTTACAAAATCAGCATCTATTATATATTATACTTCAATTTAGATTTTTAGTTAAAAAATTTAATATTTCATATATTTTCTAATCTTAAAGTTGTGATTTTTTATTCTATATTTTAAAGGTGTCTAACCCTTCATTTGGAACAAATAATAAAGAATAAAAAATTATATATGAGTTACAAATCTTAAATAATGAGAATCATACTGAGAGGAAAAACAGAGAAGCAAAGAATGATCTGTGTATTATCTTGATTCTGCATAATGCAGATACAAATATTTATACATCAAGATTATAACAGAATTAGTTATAACTCTATCTAATCTATCATCAATATACACAAAATAATAACAAACAAAAATAATAACAAATAAGATCTTAAATCCTAACAAGATATTAAATCTTAACATATATTAAATCCTAACAGCCCCCTCAAGCTGGAGAATGAATGTCAATCATTCCCAGCTTGGAAACCAGAAATTTGAAAGCTACTGGAGAAAGTCCTTTGGTGTAGATATCAGCTAACTGACATGCAGAAGGAATTGACAGTAGTTTAAGTAAGCCAGAAGAAAGCTTTTCCCTTACAATATGACAATCTATTTCAATGTGTTTCGTGCGTTCATAGAAAACTGGATTTGCAGCAATATGAAGGACAAATTTGTTATCACAAAACAAGACTGCTGGTTGTCGAAAAGTTACGTGAAGATCCTGTATAAGAAAAGTTAACCATTGAATTTCGCAAGTAGCTGTGGCAAGAGCTCTGTATTCAGCTTCTGAGGAACTTTTGGATACAGTGGCTTGTTTCTTCGATTTCCATGAAATAAGTGAAGAACCAAGATAGATAGAGTAACTAGTGATACTTCGTCTGGTATCAATGCAGCCTGCCCAATCAGAATCGCTAAATCCTTTCAACTGTATGATGTTATCGCTGGGAAAGAAAATCCCTTTTCCAGGGGCACCTTAAGGTATCTAAGAATCCTGGAAGCTGCTTGTTGATGATCTGTGCTAAGATTTGAGAGAAACTGATTTAGTTGTTGTACTGCAAATGAAATATTTGGTCTAATGTTGGTGAGATATAATAATCTACCAACCAATCGTCTATAAGAAGATGAAGCTGCATCATTTAGAGGTTGGCCAGAATTTGTGTTGAGCTTTGTACGGTAATCACAAGGAGTGGAAACAGGCTTAGAGTGTAAGTAACCTTCATCTTTGAGAATGTCCAGAGTATATTGTCTCTGGGAAATCCAAATACCTTCTTTGTTTCTAGCCACTTCAAGACCAAGAAAGAATTTAAGATTGCCAAGATCTTTAATCTTAAATGTTGCGTCAAAAAGATGAGTAATATGAGTGATTTCTGTTAGATCATTGCCTGTGAGTACTATATCATCAACATAAATCACTAAAATAGTGACATTGGAATCAGAATGTTTTGTGAACAAAGAATGATCAGATGCAGATTGGAGAAAGCCATTAGACAAGAGGAAATCATATAAACGAGCATACCACCGTCTGCTTGCTTGTTTAAGACCATAAAGTGATTTTTGTAACTTGCATACTTGATTTGGTTTGATACAATTGAGCCCTGGAGGAGGTATCATATAAACTTCTTCATTTAATGTACCATGAAGAAAAGCATTATTAACATCTAGTTGCTTAAGATGACAATTATGTGCTACCTCAAGAGCTATAACCAGTCTAACCATTGTGATTTAAACCACAGGAGAAAAGGTATCTAGATAGTCTTGACCTTCAATTTGAGTGTAGCCCTTGACTACCAATCTAGCTTCATATCTTTCAATGCTTCCATCAGCCTTGTGTTTGATTTTGAAAACCCATTTGCAGCCTACAACAGTTTTGTTAGCAGGTAAATCTGTGATTTTCCAAGTGTCATTTCTGGCCAATGCAGCAAGCTCATCATCCATGGCTTTAACCCAGTGAGGATACTTGGATGTGTCAGAATAAGATTTAGGCTCAATGTTAGTAGAGATTTGCATAATAAACCGGTAGTAAGGTACTGCAAGTTTCTTATATGAAATGACAGAAGCAAGAGGATGCTTGATACCTGAAGAATGAGAGGTAATAATTGATGCATAAGACGTTTCAAATTCAGATAGTCTTGAAGGTCTGTATTTCTGTCGGGTGGATCTTCTAATATTAGGAGCAGGTAGGGTGGGAGGTGAACTAGGTGGAGAAGGATGCAAAGTATCTGTATGAGATGTGGACATACATTGATCAGGTAGGGTGGGAGGTGAACCAGGTAGAGAAGGATGTGAAGTATTTGTATGAGATGTGGGCATACATTGGTCAATATAGAGCAAAGGTGAGTGGGTGACAAGGTGGGAATTAGGAGTGGTGTGTGACTCATTTGGTAGGGAAAATAGCTTTCATGAAAGACAACATTTCTAGAAATCTCATTGGCCTTGGTTTTGAGGTTGAAGGTGATGAAGCCTTTTTTGTGCGGTTTATAGCCAAGGAAAATAACGGTAAGGCTCTTGGATCAAGTTTATGTCTATTGTTTGACAAGGTGTTGACAAAGCAAAGGCAGCCAAAAACTTTAAAAGTGGTAATATCAAAAGGAGAACTGTATAATTTTGGGTGTTAAGAATGATTATTTAGGAGAGGAGTAGGAAGGCAATTTATGAGGGTAGAGGCATGAATAAGAGCATAAAACCAGAAAATGTTTGGTAAGTGTGCTTGAAAAAGGAGGGAGCGGGTAACATTTAATAAGTGCTGGTGTTTTCTCTCAACTAAGCCATTTTGCTGGGGGGTTTCCACACAAGTTGTTTGATGAACAATTCCAGTATTTTTATAAAATTCGGCCATAATAAACTCAGTTCCATTGTCAGATCTAATGCTTAGGACCTTAGTTTTAAACTGTCTTTTAGCATAGGTAATGAAAGATTGTAAATGTGACTGAGTTTCAGCTTTTGAGATTAAAGGAAACACCCATACATATCTAGAAAAATCATCAACAATGGTTAAAAAATATTTATGACCATGAATGGAAGTAGAAGCACAAGGGCCCCAAATATTAACATGTAATAAAGAAAAAATAGAAGAAGCTTGAGAAGTACTATGAGGAAAAGAAGGTTTTCTTTGTTTAGCCATATGACAAGGAGTACAAATAAAAGAGTGATCAAAATTAATCACAGGATATAATTGTTGCATTACACGTAATCTCTCATGGGAGGGGTGGCTTAATCTGTAATGCCAAATATCATTGGCTTCCTTATTACAAATTGTGGTGTTGATGGAGCTAAAAGAGGTTTTGAGTGTATACAACCCATCTTGAGCATCAAATATACCAATCATCCTCTTGGTGTGTCTGTCTTGTATAAAACATTGATTGTCAAGAAATATTAGTTGACAATTATGGGCTGTGGTAAGCTTGGAAACAAATATAAGATTAAATTAAATTGTGGAAGATATAGGACATTAGAAATAGACAAAGAATCATTAATCTCTACTTTTCCAGAATATGAGGCTATGGTTTGTTGTCCATTTGGTAGTTTTACTGTGATGGGATCAATAGCCTTATAGGATGAATATAGATGTAAGGAAGAAGTTACATGATCACTGGCTCCTGAATCTATAATCCACATGACATGGTCTGTAGCATGAGAAATTGGTAGCACATTACCAATAAAAGAAGTATTTGGAGAGAAAGTTGTACCAGTTTGATTGAAGTGGGAAGTAGTTGTAGAGGATCCCAATTGTGTTTGCTATTGCAGGAGGGCTACCAAATGTTGATATTGCTGAGGAGTGATAACAGGTCTTTGTAGTTTATGCCCAGGAGGGTAACCATGCTTCTTAAAGCATTCATTAACAGTGTGTCCAGTGATATTGCAAAAAGTGCAAACCTTTGAGTTGTATGAACTTGAATTTGATCTTCTGCCAAAACCTCCTTTATTTGATGAATAGCCTTGACCTCCTCTTATCCCTTTGTTATAGGAGAATCCTGAAGATCCTGATGGATCGTCATTCCTTTTGTAACAATTTTCAGCCGTGTGGTAATGATAAATGACAACCATGAGTTGGTTTGGTAAAAACACAAAGAAATCAAGAAGGGGAAAGCATCGAATGAAGATCAGAGGCACAACAGAACTCTTCAATTGAAGAGCTCTGATACCATCTTAAATAATAAGAATCATGCTGAGAGAAAAACAGAGAAGCAAAATGATATGTGTATTATCTTAATTCTGCATAATACAGATAAAAATATTTATACATCAAGATTATAACAGAATTAGTTATAACACTATCTACTTTATCAGCAATATACACAAAATAATAATAAACAAAAATAATAACAAATAAGATCTTAAAACCTAACAAGATATTAAATCTTAAGATATATTAAATCCTAACACCAAAATTGTTATGTCACATAAATATTCCCCAATAATGATTCGATGCTATATAATAATATAAGGACACGTTCCAAAGTTTCTCTAACATTGTCTCTCTTTCAACCACCAACATATCCATTGTTCTAATTCGATTTCCACATTCATGGGAACAGTAACATACTGTTATAGAAAGGTTGAAAAAGTTTTTTATATATTTTATTTTTTCTCTAGAGAATTCAAAATATCAGTACTAATTTCTTTTGATAAAAATAAGTACATTTTCAGAGGTTTTTTTATATATTAAATAATATTATCAGAATCTACTTGTTAACCTCAGTGAATGCTTATATTTATTCTTACTTTGTGAATGAGTTATTTACCATATCTAATTAACAAATTGGATTATATTTGGTACTTAGTTCCCATTCAAGTTTTGCAACTAAAAAGGAAAATATTCCATAATAAAAAGAAACCAAATTTAAAATAGAATAATTAAAAATTTTAAATTTGGTTTCTTTTTTGTTAACAAGTTATATTGTAAAATTTTAATTTTTAAAATTAATTAAAAGTTCAAACATTAGTTTTTGGTCTAAAGTTGAAAACTAATATATTTAGTTAAAAACATTTGATAAAATTAGCCACTTATTGATGGAAAACTTCAATAGCATATCTGATAGATAAAAGTCGAATATATAATAATATTAGAAATTTCAAATTTTTCTTCAACTATATATATAGCAAAGACACACCGTCAATTTTAATTGGTTTAAGTTATTTCCTTAATCAATTAAAATAAAGAGTTAAGTTTCTTAGTATCCATTAGATAATTTTAATCGATTAAAATAGATACACAATTTTAACTAATTAGATAAATTACTTAATCAATTAAAAGAGAATAAATTACTTTTTAACCATTTTAATAACATTATATTGAATAAAAATTTTGATGATTTTAACATAGAATCATATCAGAAACATTTAAACATCATTTAACATCATTAAAAAAACATTTTAAACATTTGGACGACTTCTCTCATCAACAATTTTTATGCTAAAAAATCATATTTTATACATTATTTAAATTTATGTTAAGTATTTTATTTTTTTTACCATTTTAATAATTTATTTTACGTTAATATTGATAATATGTGGTATAAATATAATTCATTTTTATGTTTTTATCAACAAAAATATAATATGCTAAAATGTTTATATATATATATATATATATATATATATATATATATATATATATATATATATATATATATATATATATATATAAAAGTGATGAAATGGTATAATTTTAGTTGATAAGTTGCCTTGTAAATTCATGTTGTGTGACTTACCATCCTAAAAAGAAGGTACTGGTATATTTTAATACGAGAATCAGCAGATGAAAAAATATTACACGATATGGATAAGTGTTGGAAGAAAATGAGAAACAATACTATCATTTATAAACATCTTTTACTGTACTAAAACTCTCATTATTATTTCTAACTTATAATAGACAAACTAAACTCTTCAATATTCATATATATTAACCACTTTTACTGCAAATTAGATGAAAATTAGGTACAATTGAACACAAAATTCTAATAATATTAACTGCTGTGAGAGTAAAGAATGATTGAGAAGGATAACGTGTTGTGATAAGAAAGAGCCAATTTAATATGCTATGTTGTAGAATCTGAACCAACTTGTGCCTCATTTCAGGTAAAAAAGTAGACAAAGTCTCACCCAATTTCTCATATAAGTACCCAACTCTAGTCTACTCCAAAACCACTCTTCACATAACACAACTTCCTTCTGTGTCTCGCAGTTAGTCAGCAATATGCCTACAAACCTAACCATCCTTCTCTTTTGCCTGCTTCCAATGCTTCTTCTTTTCAAGGACACTCATGTATGATAACATCTTCAAGGTTTATGCATTCTTTTTTCCACCAGACAGATTCATTATGTTTGTGTACCATAAACCATATAACGTTGTCATCTTCAGGCTAAGATTGTTGTTGCTCCTACCACCCAGTCTCCAACTCCAGCACCAGCACATCAGTCTAAGAAGGTAACAAAACAACCATGTTTTTTTTGTTTTTTGTTTTTTTCACTGTCATGTGTTGATTTTGTCTTTGTTTTCAGCATGGGAGCACTGAAGGCAGTCTTCAACCACAAGGTATGAATGAATGATGGATGGATATATATATGTATATATATAATAAAGAAAATGAATGATGAAAAAACATTACAGATTGTGGTCCTCGTTGTGCGGAGAGATGTTCAAAGACACAGTACAAGAAACCATGTTTGTTCTTCTGCCAGAAGTGTTGTGCCAAATGTCTGTGTGTTCCCCCTGGAACCTATGGCAACAAGGAAGTATGCCCCTGCTACAACAACTGGAAGACCAAAAGGGGAGGACCCAAATGCCCTTGAATCTTTAAACTCTCACAATCTTACATTTCTTTCTATCCATCTTAAAACCAAAAGTTACCAATAGAAAATAGTTTTAAACCTAATTCAATTCTATAAAATCGGGTTATAAAATGAGGTTTACGTCCATTATATATTATGAATTGATTTTATTTCTAAGAAAATTGGACTTCCAACTATTTATACCCTATTAATTTCAATCCATATTTCAAATTAACTTCCCTTTTCTAGAGCTAACACACTTTGCAAATGGACCTTCAAATCATATAAGAAATACCAAAATACTCATAAAACATGCAACTTCATTTAGACTTGTAACACCTTCGAATCATGGATCTCATATAAAAGGAAGAGAGAACGGTAAATACATTTTTCAAAGTCATAACTTTAGGAATATGGTTTTAGAAAGATGGATATTTATAAGAAAACGAGGAATAAAATATTTAATTTTCTATATATGATCTTATAAAATATATTTAATTACAATATTAGTTTTTATAAAACTTTTATTTTTTTTCCCTACAACTTATAAAATCAAATTCTTACCATATTTGTTTATAGCTCAAAATTTTTGGATATATTTTTAAAGGAAAAATAAATTCTAATCATTATCTAAATATTCACCACATGAACGAATTCAATTACTTTTTTCGGGAAAAATCACCTTAACTTTAATTAATTTTTATGTGTTGAAGGACTAATTTTAATTTTAGAAAAAATAGTTAAAAATGGAGTGAAGTTAACTAAAATTAAGTTTTTTTTTTCAAAAAAAAAAGAGTCACTAATTAAATTTATTCTCCTTACAGACAAGTTTACTATCATTGTAGTGGTCCGAGATTAGACATAACTTTACCCAAAATTATATTAAGATTTTATATCATTATAATTTATATAATTCATACCAATGAGAAATTAATATTTTCACCACTACTAGACATCCAAAATTAAAAAGAAAATAGTTAGAATTATCAATATGTAAAATTAATCCATGATAATATATTTAATTATTTGCTAAACATATTTTTTCGTCCTTTAATTTTTTTAGAAAATTCAATTAGACCTATAATTTTTATTTTGTTTAATTAAGTCTTTTAGTTTTTAAAAATCATCCCATTTGATTCATTGTAGTTTTTTTTTTTTATCTTTTCGGTTATTTTTTTTACATTTTTTTATAAAAAAAATATTTATGTGTTAGATTATTGTAGTGTTACATGACAGTGTGTAGTGTCTGTATAGTATCATGTCATTGTCTGTGTTACATGAAAGGGTTTTGTATTCAATTTAGAAAACTTAATTGAGTTATTTTTTAAAACTAAAAGATTTAATCAAACCAAATAAAAATTAAGTCTAAATGAATTTTTCCAGTGAAAACGAAAACAAACTTTTAACTTATTTCCAATAATATACTATTTTTTTCTATTTATTTAATAATATAATAGTCGTAGTTTATTTCTAATAACGTACTTTTTGTTATATTTCATATTTTTTAATTTAATTTACTTTCACTAATACTGATTCTTTTATTCTTTTATAGGTCAATTATTTTTCTTTTTTCTATTTAATGTATATAATGACTTCTTTATTCCTTAATTTATTTATATTTTTGTTATTCATTCTTTTCTCCAATTATATACTATTCTAGTTCTTATGTTTGTTTTGGTTAAATTCTTTTTAGTAACATATCAAACACATTCAAGTATTTAAAGTTATTCTTTTATATTTTTTATTGTTTTTTTTATTTTTGCATTATATTATAAAAGTTTTCAAAAATAACATTTTTTTCATAATTTAAACTAAAAAAAATAGATCAAGGAGAAAAATTAAAGTAAATAAACTTAATCCACCAAATTTGGATAGGAAGAAGTTATGTATAATTTCTTTTTATTATTTGCATATTTTTATCAATAATTCTATAATATTTGTTTAGATTGTTTATAAATTATTGTTAAGACAATGTATAATATACTTTTAACTAGTTCATTTATTCTTGAAACTATATCAAGATATAAAAACAATGTAAGATTAATTTGTGAATGAACTTTGATACATAGAATTATAACTACCAGTATATCACTAAATAAATAAAATTATTACTTGAAATATATAAGATTAAGGCTTAATACCTCTTTTGGTCTCTCGATAAGGGGAATGTTCAAGTTCGTCCTACCTTTTTTGAAAAGTTCAATGTGGTCCCAACTTGTGAAAAAAGTGTGTAATTAAATCTTTTTTGGTCACGGCGTTAAATTTTTAACGGTCCAGCTGACAGCGTGGTCTGATCTGTGGAACGTGGCTGTTGAGGTTCATAATGTGGCTGCCTAAGGATAAAGATGGGATTATTATTAAAGTTAACGTGGCAGTGGTTAAAAAATTCTGAGTTAGGGTTTGGGTTGTAGAAATCGCGATTTGGGGTTAAGCATTTTGGAGGAACTGTCTTCAAATTTGGGTGTTCTTGAAGCTGAAATCTGCAGAGCAAATTGAAAACCACAAATCAGGTTAGGGTTTACGTTTGATAATTTTATGAAATTGAGTTATTCGATATGTTTTCAGTGTTGTTGCATTTCAGGGGGTTTAACTACGGGTGAAATTATTTTGTGTGAAAAGTTGTCTTCTTTTGATGCATGATAGTGGTCCCATAGGTCTTAGTTTAACTTAAATTAGTGGTCCCCGTTTGCATTTGCAGGATTCGGGTAGGGATGTGTGATGACATGTTTCAGGTAGTGGTCCATCATGGTGGGACCTTGATCAAAGAAGTCCCCTTTAATTATATAGGCGGGGAGATAGTTTATTGGGACGTAGACCCCGATAAATGGTGTTATTTTGGAGTATTAGGTTCACTTAAACATATGGGTTACATGCAAGTAAAAGAATTATATTACAATGTCCAACATGTTTTACATAAGCTTGATGATGATAAAGGAGCTATGAACATGATGAATGTGGCTAAGTATTTGGGGAAAGTGAACCTGTATGTTGTGCATGGGGTGGACGAAGCAACTATTTTAGAAAATGATGAGAATGAGATTCTTTACTTATGTGAAGGTCCTGCAGAGAGTGTTGAGGGTAGTGGCGTTGAAGGAGAAGCACATGTTGAGGGTGGTGATGAAGGAATTGGGGACGTAGTGGAAGGTGTAGTGGAGGTTGAGAATGAGGATGTAGTGGATGTTGACAATGAGGATGCATGGGATGTTGAGAATGACGATGCATTGGAGGTTGAGAAGGAGGATTTAATGGATGTTGACAATAAGGATTGTCGGGATGTTGAGCATGACGATGCATTGGCTGTTGAGAAGGAGGATTTAGTGGATAATGAGGATGTTGAGCATGAGGATGCCTGGGAGGATGACAAGGAGGATGCAGAAGATGTTGAGGTTGTAGTGGAGGTTCAGAATGAGGATGAAGTTGAGGTTGTAAGTGAAGAAGCATTGGAAGAGGATAATGAGGATGAAATTGAGGTTGAAAGTGAATAATTAGTGGACGTGGACATTCAGGATGAAGGGGAGGTTGATAGTGAAGAAGAAGTGGAAGTGGAAGTGGACAGTGATGATGAAGCAGGAATGGATGATCTGAGTGGTGATGAATACGTGGATGAAGACAGTGAAAAAGAAACCCAACAATGTAGGGGTTTGTCAGATGATGATTGGGAGTCTGATATGCTTTTAACTCCTGAAAATAGTGCAAGCGAGGAGGATGACAACGATGATACAGTATCTGTAGGTCCTTTCTCAAAATATGCAAAACAGAAGTCCATGGCAGATTACAAGTGGGAAGTGGGCACTATTTTTAGTGACAAGGAAGACTTTAAGGATGCTATTAGAAGGTATGTTGCTCATGCTGGGAGGGATCTAAAATTTGTCAAAAATGATAACCGTAGGGTGAGGGTGAAATGCATGGGTGGCCAAGGGAAGTGCCCATGGCTAGCTTATTGTGGGTATTTGCCGTCACGCAAAATTTGGCAATTGAGGAAGATAATTGATACTAATACTTGTAGTAGGCAACTTAATATTAAACTGATGAATGCTAAGTGGTTAAGTCAGGAAATAGATAGGTCTTTAGTTGACAATCCTAATTTAAGGGTGAATGATATTTGTACTAAAGCATTAAGAAAATGGAATACAAATGTGTCAATATCCAAGGCAAGAAGGGCAAAGTTAATTGCCACAAGACAGGTTGAAGGAGATTTCAAAGAACAATATAAAAGGATCTACGACTATGGACATGAGCTGTTGAGGTGTAACCCGGGGTCAACAGTGCAGATTAAAGTTGACTCTCATTATGGTGACCCAATCTTTCAAAGAATGTATGTTTGTCTCAAAGCTTGTAAAGACAGTTTCATAAGTTATAGGCCCATTATATGTTTAGACGAATGTTTTTTGAAAGGTGTTTACAAGGGGGAGCTGCTTACTGCTGTTGGTAGGGACCCAAACAAGCAAATGCTACCCCTTCCCTATGCAGTAGTAGAAGTGGAGAACAAAGACAGTTGGACATGGTTTTTGCAATTGTTAATTGAAGACCTCGGGGGTAGTGAAGTATGTGGAGGGTGCACATGGATGTCAGACCAACAGAAGGTATAATGTACTACTTATATTCATTTTTAGTTGATTCTTTTGTATAGGATCTGGTTTTATTACTAAATCTAATTGTGCAGGGGTTGGTCGTAGCTATCCAGGAGCTTCTGCCTCGGGCACAACAAAGATTCTGTCTGAGGCACCTCTATGCAAACTTTAGGAAAAGGTTTGATGGGCAAATATTAAAAAATCTGATGTGGAGGGCTGCAACCAGCACATATCCTCAGGCTTAGGAGAGAGAAATGTTGAAAATTAAAGAAGTCAATATTGAAGCATATAAATACCTCATAGGCATTCCCCCAAGATAACCCATTAGCCATTATATACACTTTAGTGTCACATATGTATTGTAACCCATTTGAGAATTCTTTTGTGCAACATGTTTTGGTCAAGATCTCTCTTCACAGGTCAAGCAATGTGTGATACCCTAGATAACAACATCAGTGAAGCTTTCAACAGTGTTCTTATTTATGCAAGAGGAAAACCAATTATCACCATGATGAAGAATATCAGAGTTTATCTCATGAAAAGGTGGACCACCAACAGAAGCAAAAGAGGTATTAAGCCTAAGATTAAATACTTTTTTTTTCTTTAATTCAAATGAAAAATTTAATTACTCTCTTAATTTTTATTTGGTTCAACTAAATTTTCTAGTTTTTAAAAATGATTTATTAAACTTTTTAAATTGAATATAAAATATTATTCATTTGATATTAATATTAACACGTGAGATTATAATGATGTATATGAATCGGTCACGTAATATTAACATTATCGTATAATATTATAATGATCTGATATATAATTTTTTTATAAAAAATAAAAATAAGAATAATAAATTATTTTAAAAATTAAAAATACTATAAAATTAACATGCGATATGCAAAAATGTTGATCTAATGGAAAGAAACAAATTAAATCATTTTTATAAATTTAAAAACTTAATTAAACAAAATAAAAATTATGAGTCTAATTGATTTTTTTTTCTAAAAAAAAAATTAGAGGAGGTAAAAAAGGGTATTTAGCCTTAAATCTTTTATTATTTAATATTTGATGGTGTGAGTTCTCCTATTGTGTAAGGGTTGGAATGAGTAATTACAAATGGTTGATTCTCTGGTCATGTAATTAGAAAGAGTAATCACAAAAATTATATTAGAGGAGCAAAACATACATGCATATTAAATGTAAGGTTTAAATCCTCGTTTGGTACTCGTATTTGTGTGTCAATCTCAATTGGGTTATCATTTTTTTTTGTCTCAATCAGGTCCATAAACTTGTAAAAATAAACCAATTAAGCCCTCTCCGTTAAGTTATCACTAACGGCGTCTACTTGTGATGACGTGTTTGTGTTGATGTGTACAGATTAATTACATGAAATTTTTATTTAAATTTTAATAAAAATATTTTAAATTGTACCTCAAAGAAAGCGGCGGATACAAACGACCATGATTCGTCATCCATGGGTAACAAAATCTCCAATCTTCTAAACCGGAAGATCTCTTCCTGTATTTCTCCTTCGCCACTTCTCAGAGAAAATTCATTAGAGAAAGGGGAGGAAAATTCCATAAATCCTAGCAATCAACAAAAACAGAAACAATCTCAATCTTAATTCGGTCCAGCGAAATGGGAAAAGTCTTGCCGACGTGTGGCTTCTGCACCGCTTTCATGTGATCGTTTTCTTATTCCTTCTATGGTTTGCATATGACAGTAGATTCATGAATGAGTGATTGTAACAACGAGAATGACATCATCTAAAAATGGGTGTTGGTGTGACAGGGATTGAGCAACCCTTTTTGACTATACCTATGAAAAAGTAATCAGAGTTCTTCTGTTGATTTTGGGAATTAAATCAATGTGGCAAAATCATTTTTTTTTTAATTTTTTTTAATAACCAAATGCTTTTCTGGGAAAGTCTTTATGCACGCTACCCTTTTTCTTTTTCTCAACGAGATCATGAACCACAAAACCTTCTCACAAGAAGACCAAGATCAGGAAAAGACATTAAAATCAATGCACCTTCACACACCATAGAAGCACCCAATTTCAATTGGGTTCTCTGCTGCAACACAAGCACAATGCTTTTCTTTTTAGGTTCAAGACATTTACCTCTGGTGGGGACAACCGCAAAGGTGACACCTTTATTGTGCTTTACCTCATCAACTCATGTGGGTTGTCCCTGGAATTGGCCAGGAAAGTCTCCAAGGGTGTGAATTTGAAAACCCCAGGCAGTGGAGGTGGCAGAGGAGTTGTGCCAGATGAAGTCGTAGTGGTAAGAGGACTTGAAGGCGAACACTCGAGTGGTGGAGATCTTCGCGTCACACCAAACGCGTGATAGTGCTCGATGGGCAAAGCTGAAGAGGCAAATTAAGAGCTATATGAAGAGCAACGAGTAGGTGTTGTCATCGATCATGGAGATGATTCTGCAACGGAAGCTGTCGGGGAAGCACAAGGAGACTTGGGGATTTTTGAGATTGTTCAAAACTTAATAATAAATTAAATAATAAATTCCACGTTATATAAAACTGTACAAAAATTAATAATAAATTAAATAATAAATTTCACGTAATATCCACTTATTTAAATTTTTATAACTCAGTTAATTTTCTGTACACCACGTCATCACAGGTAGACGCCGTTAGTGATAACTTAACGGAGAGAGCTTAATTGGTTCATTTTTACATGTTTATGGACTCGATTGAAACAAAAAAAAAACGATGACGCAATTGAGATTTACACATAAATACGAGAACAAGACGAGGGTTTAATTATAATTGCACCCATATAATAAACAAGCTGCCACTGTTTGAAGTAGGATGAGTTATAAAATTTTTAATTTTTTTTAATGTGAATTGAGTATGACTTAATTTATAATTAAATGGATTTGAACCGACTTCAAATTATTTATTATTTTTAATTATATGAATACATAATTTGATATTTTTTAAACACTATAATATTGTTCACCAATATAAACAGTATAAATGTTAAATATTTGTTTGTTAAATTATCTATATCAATATTTTAATTTTTAATTATTAGTTTTATAATAATATTTAAAAAATTATGTAAACAGTTTGATTTTCATTATTATAAAAGAAATGGATTCAATCAATTATTTTTATTGTAATATAATAAATCTATAAAATAAATTACAAAACTAAAATATTCATAAATAAATCAACTTATCATTTTACTAACATGTGGTTACAAAATTTCTGACTCACTAAAAAAATAAATCCTTGTTTAACCCAATTTATGGTAAATCAATCTATATTAACTGAATAATTCACTTTTAATATTTTTATATGTAATCTCTTGTTTTTCTTGGGTTTGTTTTTAAAGAGAATAAAAAAATACTATAATGCATATACCTCTTAGAATCTATTAAACTTATCTGATGAATATTTTTAGGTTGGTTTATAAATTTAAAATCTCATATTAAATGATATTAATATTTAATTGAGAGATATTTTATACTAGTTTTCTTTTTGATATTTTATTTGTTGAATATGGTTTATATATATATATATATATATATATATATATTATTAAAAATATCTATGACTAAGCATGTAAACTGATTTTCTCTTAGATATAAAGAAAAGAAATAGAGAAAGTAAAAGATAAAATAAGAAGTAATAAATAATTGGATAGAAAATAATAAATTTATTTTATTTATTTATTGTTAGTTTTAATTGCTTACGATTATTATATTTATTAAAATAAAAATAGTCCGATAATTAAATAGGGTTTTGATAATCATAATCAATTTAAGAAGATAAATGTAATTTTTTTTATAAATATATTTTCTTTTGGGTAAATGCTAAAATATAAACCTTATCATATCCTAACCAATAAACTGTTAAAATTGAGTTGAGTATTAAATCGAAGGTGAAAGGGTGGACTTAACTATAATTATTGGGCTTTTTCTTCCATAATCGGTGCAGTTAAAACTTATGGGGTACAGTAAGTAAAAGCCGAATTATAAGTTGGAACATAACAGTACATCCTAGATTTTCTTTTTTCCATAACGAGAGCTTCTTTGGAATAGTATTTGGTTCATTCTCTTCGAAATAATTTAATTTTTATTATTAGAAATTAGAATGAATATTAGTACAGTTAATTAATTTAATTTTTAATATCAGAACTTCGAATTATTAAATTAGTCTTTCAAATTTGAATAATTAGTCTTTTTTATGACTACTAGATTAGTCTTTAAAATTTAATCAACTTCGAATTTTAGTATTCAAATATAAATTTAAAATAAGATTTTCATTTTTTTTTTCAAATACTTTCAATCTATAACCTCTAAATATATGTTGTTATTAGCATTTAAATTTTAAATTAGGTATTAAACTGAAAGAAAACTAAAGACTTAAAATCAAATTTTAAAAATTGTTGAAAAATGTGTTCTCGTTATCATTCATTTAAACCATAACTTTTGTTACATTCGTTATAATTTTTTAGATTATATAATAAGACATTAACACATGATATTAAAGAAAATGATACTTTGACACTTTTAAGATGAGAAATTTTTGACACTGGACACGTGTCACGTTTTTATTGGTCGACGTTTAAGAAAATAAAAAAAATAACCATTTAAAAAATTTGTTTTCTCAAACATCGACCAATGAAAACGTGACACGTGTCCGATGTCAAAAATTTGTCATCTTAAAGATGTCAAAGTATTATTTTCCTAATATTAATTTGACATATAACACTAATATTACTATTCATCAATCATCAACCATTTAGATGATGTTATGAACAAAAAGAGAGACTGAAACTAAATTATGAAAATTAGAAATACATTAAACATTAAAAAAATATGAATCCCAAAATTAACAAAGTGAATGAAAAATATTAAGTCAAAACTTATTTTATCATCTCTTAAAGATTCATTGTATTAGATTTTGTAAAGATCTCCGAAATATAGAACAAAAGTTAGGAAGGTAATAAATAAATAGTGTTTTCTAATAGAAAGCATCAGTATGATCTTCTTGGCTGAAGAAGAAGGCCCAAGAACGTGGCTTGACGGCGTGTGTGGATAGTTTGCTGAGAAACAGAGGTTGGTGTTTTGGTTTTGAAAGATGAGCATGGGTGGGAGATGGAACTACGACCATGCGTTTTTTATGTTGTCTCTGCTTCTTGTTCTGTTCTTCTGCAGTTTCCGAGGGAAGCAGCACCGTGGTTGGCTTGGCAGAAGCAGGTTCCAAAGTTGCAACAGAAGGCTGTGGACGAGGGTACAACAAATCTGTTGGGAAAAAGTTGTATTGTTGGAATCCTGCCATGGATGTTTTTGATGTCTTCGATGATCACACAAACCAGGATGAACGACAAAGACAACGGAGAACTGAGAAGAGACTGAATGTTGTATTTCAATATATATAGAAAGGCTTCAAGGGATTCTTATCTTTTTAATAGATTTGTTTTAATGATATTAGATTTTGGATTCTGTAATATCTTTTTAGTTAAACCTGTTTAATCTTTTTTTTTTCCTTTATGTTTTGAATATTTCATTTTTGTTTTAAAATATCAATTTAGTTTTAAGATATCGAGTCCTCACTATCTTAATTTATTTTTATTAAAATTTGAAATTAAAGTTAATTATTTTCTTAGTATTCTTGATACAAAATTTTATCTTATGTGATTTACTTTATCTATATCATTAATGAAGAATATTTAATTTTATTTATTTTACTCTTTAAATAATAATCTTAAATATTTTTATTTTTATTTTATGTAATTATTTATTTAAATTTAAATATTTTTTAAATTAAAATAGTTATCTTACCATTTTATCTTTGAAGCTAGTATTCGTTTAAATTTAAATATTTTTTAAAATTAAATCAATTATTTAGAATAAAAAAATATACAGGATAAGATGTATTTCCACTTATTGTACGAAATAAAATAAAATAATTACTATATATTATATTGAAGTTATGTTGCAAAAATAATTTAATATTTGCGATTAAATAATTCAGTGACAATTATGGTTGCTAATTGCAATGCAACTGAAATAATTCGTAAAAAGTGATTAAATATGGAATTAATAACCAAAAGACTATTTAAGCAAATTATATTGAATTATATTATATAAAAATAAATTAAAGTACAATAATAACTTTTATAAATTAAAAAAATTAAAAATATTCAAACAATCTGAATTAAACTACTTAAACTGTTTTTTAGGTCTGCTAATTCTATATATTTTTATGTAAAATAGTTTCTACAAAAAAAAAAATTTAATCATTTAATTTACATTCTTATTTACTAGTAGAAAGATATGCACCTCATATTTGCATATCTAAATTTTGATTACACTAAAATAATACAATTTATAGAGAATGAATAATTTAGAAAAAAAATGCATGCGGTGGTTATTTGTTAAAAGATAATTTGTTTAATTAAAACACACCAAAATAATTACGAAAGTATGTATCCTTTATATAATAGTAGAAAATAAAATTTATCCTTTTAACAAATGACGTATAAAATTAGTCTTTTATAATGATGGAAGATTCTCAATACATTTCTTCACATCAATATTATGTTAAAAAAATAGATTTTAAATCAAATTTAATTTTCATAAAATCGATTTAATGAAATTTGTACTTGTTTATATACACTTTATTAATGTGAGATTTCTAACATTAATTAAAAATATATAATTACCAAATATTTATATAAAGTACATGGTTATTGTATTATTGCAAGTTGTCATAGCCTATATATGAAGGATAAACTTTTATTTAATAGTTTATATTTTGTAAGGCTTAATATTTTTTTTCTCGAGAGAGAGAGGGGTCATGTTTAAAATAGTTTTATTTTTTTAAAAAAGTAACCATTTGTCCCAATTTTTGAAAAAATTGTTTAAGTTAATCTTTTTCACTAACGGCGTAAAATATTTAAAGTAACCATTTGTCCCAATTAATGAAGTGTCAATGTTAAGTGATTGTAATAGATTTATTGACGTGTAAAATTAAAATTGGGAGAAAATAAATTCACTACGTGGCAATGAACTGTGAGGGAAATTAGAAAAAAAAGAAGGGTTAGGGTTCCTAATTTGGGGTTTCCTGTCTGCGATTAGTGTTGGAAGAAGAATTGGAAAAATTGAAAGAGGCTCCTCTCTCCATGGGAGGTCCAATAATGAAAACCAGAAGTAGTCCTTGTTAATTATATAATTAATTCACAATGCATTTACTATAGAAAATAACAGCCACATTCGTGATTCATTATAAGTAGTCTTTGGGGAGCGCAGAAAATAGGAAAATATGTGCTTGGGTAAGTCATCCAAAGTTTTGTTTAGAGTTTTCTAGAATTTGGTTTTTGGAGGATTTCAATGGCTATGGATGAGGCTCGATTTGGGTTTTTTTAGGTCTCTGCGATTTCTTGCAGGTTTCGAAGGAGGAGATTTGGGTAGGTCTCTGCGAGGGTTTCTTTAAGTCTTTGCGATTTGGGTTTCGCCTTTTTGTTTCTGAGTTTTTTTGAAAGTCTGGCGGAGAAGATGATGATGGTTTTTCGGTTTGGTTGCAGTGGCACACGGAGGAGGAAAATGTGATCTGGTTGTTGGAAAGAAGTTGGTACCTACAAGAATACATGAAATTACCGACGAAATTTTACCTACGGATTTATTTTTGTCGATAATGCATCTTGTAGTTACCGAAGGCCAAAATTCGTCAGTAAAAAGAGCGGCAAAATTTCCGCCCATATTTCTCTCTCTCTCTCTGTGCGAATAAGAGTACATTTTTCTCTCTCACAAATCAATATCTTCATTTTTTTCTTTCCTCTCATCTCAAGAGCACTTCTCACATTCTCTACAACCATTTTTTTCTCTCGTGCAACCATCTTCCTACACTACCACCGCTATTGTTGGGGACTGCCACCGCTGTCGTTGGAGAGCGTCACTGCTGCCGTTGGAGAGTGTCACCGCTGTCATTGGAGAATACCACCACTGCCATGGGAGAACACCACTGTTGCCATGGGAGAACACCACTGCTACCATGGGAGAACATCATTGCTGCTATGGGAGAACACCATCGTTGCCATGGGAGAACTAATTAGGGATTTTTTTCCAATTTTAGGGTTTCTAAAACAATTGAAGAACCTAAGTTTTGTCTTTCATTTTGGTTTTGAAATGAATTAGATTGTTGTTTTGGTTTAGGAATAAAGAAAGTTTGATAAAAAAATTTAAAATCTAAGGAAAAAGAAGAAGGGGAAAGAGGAAGAACATGAATCAGATCGAGATATTTACCGACGGACTCTTCCTTTGGTAATTACCGACGGATTTTTTCTTCGGTAATTATCGACGGATAATTCCTTCGATAATTATCGACAGATTTTTTCTTCGGAGTTATGTCCGTCGGTAATCCATCGAAAAAATGCCATTATCGACGAATTTTGGACGTTTCCGATGGATTTTGGTCATTGGTAATAACTGTTTTTTTTCGGTGGTCTGAGGTGTTGAAGGGGCGGTTTGTGACTTTAACATTTCTGGATGCAGCAAACCTTAACCCCTCTTTTCTGGGAAGAAGCCATTCCTATCTCCTAACAAACCCTAACCCCTCCTTTTTATTCTCTTGAAAAAAAAATGCCACCTAATCTATTTTTTTGTTATAATTTTAACCTCACTGCTACGCAACTGTCACACAATCACATAACATTGACACCTCGTTAAGTTTAGTCCAGGAGACAACAGTTGAATTTTTGACGTCCTTAGAAAAAAAATTAACTTGAACAATTTTTTTCAAAATTTGGGATCAATTGTTACATTTTAAAAAAGGTAAGAATATTTTAAAAAGAACTCCTCTTCTAAGGAATCAAAATAGATATTAAACTATTTTGTAAAATGTATATAGGTTTGGTAAGATCTACTATGTTTATATTATTTTAATAAATGTTTTTATGATGATAAATTATTTATAAATTTTAGAGTGTCAAGAAAGTTTATAATAATTGGGTGAGTTTATTTAGAAAGATAAACTTGTGTTTTTATTACAGAACCCAATAATAAATGGAAAATCACGCATAAAAAACTCAATAATAAATTATCCAAATTAACATTTTTATTCTTTAACACTAAGTCATGATGGGAATAAATATAGTTTCAAATTTTGGAACTCATCTTGATCAAAACTAAAACACTGACATTTACAAATTGCATATACTTGTATCGCCACTTCTTAATTGTGACTTCAATTAAAACCTAAAATTTTGAAAAAAAAGGAAAGTTAACATTAAATTATATAAGAGAAAGAAAAATATTACATAAAAGTTCAATAATAAGGATCATAAATAAACATTTATGTTTTATTATGTCCTATTTATTGTAACACATATATCTTTAAATTAAAATATGAATAATGAATTCCAAACTTTAGATCTCAATACCCAATCTTTTACAAAATTACAAATATCTTTTAGTAGTGTTGTTAAAATGGATCATCTGACCTGATTCACCACGAGTTAGTCACTCAGTCAGCCAACCAAATTCGATTCATTTATTAAAGAGTAAGAAAAATTCTAACTTGACTCGACTCACGTGAGTTAAACGGGTTAACTCACTAGCTCACTTAATTACAATATTTTTAAAATAAAAAATTACACAAACTTTTTGTAATTCAAATCTAAATAAATTTCACTCCCAAAATGATGTTAAACTCAAGACAATTCAAAATAATAATAAAAAGTACAATACAATCCACGTATAATGAGCCAAATGGTATTTTTTAGGATTTTATAAGATAATAAATTAATAAAAATAAAATTAGATGGGTTGGTGGACAAACCCGGTTCACCACGGGTTCAACCCGGATGAACCAAGTTTAAATGAATCAGGTTGAAAATTAACCCACATAAAAAAAATACATTTTTTTTCAATTTAACCTGACCCAAACCCGTAATGAGCCGGATTGACGCATGTAATCCATTTTGAGAACTTTACCTATTAGTGTGAATTGCATATATTGATTTTCTAGATGAAGCATTCAATCATATGGAATATAATCATGATTTAAAAATTTAGTATGAGAATGGTGAGTTTTCAATTCTAAATTTGTTTGCTTATCGTGTACGCAGATTTCGATTATGACTAAAAATATAATCTCAACTTGAATATAATTTATATTCAATGAGAGGAAAAAAGTTGCATGACAAATTTATTTATATAAAAAAAAAAAAAAACTCAAACCAACTTTTTCAAATTCTCTATATGATTCACATCTTTAAGTTTGAATGAGAATCAATAACACATGATTCAAGACTCAACATAATGACACTAATTAATAATTGAAGACATAATTTTATTTTAAGATCAAACATACATCATCGTCATATAGAACTCACAATAAGATCTCTAGAGTTTTAACGAAAGATCCAATGCATCACCATTAACATTAGCATGATTGAAATGACCATTGTTGAAGATTGGTTTCTCCAATAATTTGATGAATGGCTTCGTTCCATCAATTGGTGAAACTTCCATGGTAAGATTTTCTTGAGCCAAATGACCATTAATGTGTACTATGAGTGCTTGAAGATTTGGAAGGACATAGTTGCACACTCGACATTCAAGTGCATTTTCATTTTGAAAGTTCATAATGTTGTTTGACATTATTTGAAACAAAACTTCAGCCAGATCAAATATGAGTACTTCAAACGCTCAAATGAAATTTATATCAAAAAATATTTACACATATTGAATGTTCACATAATAATATTAAAATTAAATAAATAATATTTATTAAGAATATTTATGGCATTAATTTTTTATTTTATACATTAAATGTAGGCGGTCAAATATAAAAAAGTAACCGACATAAATAAATGAATATATTTCTTTTATAAATCACTTTCAATAAATCTACATATTTAGTTTTACTAACTTAAACCAGGGATGTTTATGAGTTAGTTTAGACTGATTTAGATTTAAAACAAATGACTCGACCAAACTTGGGTTGGATCAATTGGATGCATATATCTATAAGCATATCAAAATAATATTTTTTATTGTAAAATAATCTCAATTATCAAAATATAATTTGTCTTATTATTGTAGCTTTTTCCTATACCATATTATTTTCAAAATATCATTACAATTTTTCCTCTATAAACATCTTATAAAATTTATATTTTAATAGTTATAAAAGTCGATTAATTTTTTTTAAACTTTTATATTATATTTACATAATCTGTTTATGACTATCTAATAATATTGTGGGATATTATAAAAATAATATGTTAAACTATTTAAAAATTATTTTATGATAGTTTAATTGCATATACTATATCTATCACATAAAAATACAAACTTTTTCTTAACTATTACTTCAGTAAACATTGACGACAGATACAAAAATACAAATTTTATAAAAAATAAAAAAACAGAAATTTCTTTGATCATATAAAATTCCTAAATTTAGTAGATCAAAATGTTATTTAAGTTTTAAAAAAAAATCAAGTATTATTTATCACTTCACTTAAGTTTGCAATGTGTACTGGTTGCATGGATCTTTAAAAAATTCATCGAGAAGATTTAAAATAACAAGATCTAAGACAAAATTACGTAAAAAAAATTGATATCATTTTAATTCAAAATCTTAAAATAATAAATTTTCAAAATTTATAACATAAGCATAATTAGTGACATGGAATTCCTAAAGTAATGCAAACAAGAACTGGTAGCTATCTCTGTCATTGGCTTGGCCATATCCATTTTGAAAACAATAAACAAAGCTTCTTTTCTTCTGTTTTGACATCAGCTCAGAGAATATTTCAGTAAGAACACTTTTTATGTCCATTTGATATAACACATTTTGAACATATTTATTTTCAAAGGTTGTAAAACTTGATAAAATACACGACACCAAACTGAACTTTTGAACATTTTACATCCTTAAAAGATGACACACAATTCACACAACAACATGTGTTTCAAATACCACAGTATGCGATGATCCGAGAATGAGATTTTAAGGCTTCTTGAGTGAGAAAGAAACGTAGGTATCCGTAGTGGTCAAGTGGTTTATAACGTAGAGGATGTTCCTCATCAACTAGCTCCTCTTCTGGTTCCATTATCTTACCAGCATATGAAAGTAGTCCCATTGAGTATCTTTCTTTCTTTGACTTTACTATAACTCTGTGTTCACATGCTCGTATTCTTCCATTACTCCATACCTGCAATGCATCACCAGCCATTACCAAGAACAAGGAAGGTGAAACACCCACTTCAAACCATTTCCCATTCTTCAATTTGACACCCAAGCCTTCTACCTTCTGATTCAGTATAGTTAGAAGAGCAGTGTCAGAATGAGGAGCCACTCCCAAATTACTCTCAGCAACTTCAGCTTTTCTGTATTTGTATCCTCTAAGAACATATTCAGTTGATTCAAGTAAACACTCTAGTTTCTTCCTCTCTATTCCATAGCTCTCAAACATCATTCTCTTCACAATATGATCCAGTTCCACAATTTCCTTCGCATACAAATTCACACTTTCACTACTCACACAACCAAAATCCAAAGGGTTAATATATCTATATAATTTTTATGCACTCTTTCATTATTTTTAGTGCATGAAATTAACCTTTATTTTTAGTCTATGCAATTTAGAAAATAAAGCTAGGTTTAATTCCTTGATGAAAAGTAAAAGCATGAAAGTTACCAGAAAGCATGATTTCCTTGTGGCCACATAACATGTGTGAATTTCTGGCAATCCTGAAAGCTGAGTGGATTCATGATACCTGCGGATTCATATAAAGGAATCTGAGGTCGCTGACCAGAGTAGCTGAATATAGGTTTATCAGTAGTTTTCCTTCGTTTTGTTTCTGTTGGGAGGTCAAAAAATTTCTTCATTTCTGAGTAAACAGAATCATATGTTTCCGAACTTATGTTATGATAGAGTGCCAAGAAAGCTCCATGATCCTCAAGTGCACTACGAACTACTTGACAAGTTGAAAGCCATGTATGTGTAGAAGCTTTCAGATTTTGGTTAGTGAAGTCTACCACAGGTAGCTCACACTCTCTTTCGGATCCCATCACCTTTTGGACTTTAAGCTCCCGACCTACACTTTTTCTGTAAGATCTTAAATATATAGAATTTCATGTTCTTTCTTTTTCAATTCAATATTTTTTTTTTTAAACTTAATTGAATCCAACAACTTCCCTATTTAGATATATATACCTTTTAGATTATAAAAATTAATGATCTTATTACTATACAAAATATAAATGCTAATTTTATTTTATAAATCAATTAGAACACACATGGTATATTTTTAAAATTTCATTTTAATACTTTGAAATTCTAAATTAAACATATTAGATTTTTATAAAATCTTTCAAAAACTAGGATTTTTAAGGAGTAACAATAAGTTTTAAAGACTTTTTGTGAATTGCTAATAATTAGTTAATGCATAATTTTATTATTGAATTTTAATTTTCTACTTGTGCATTGATTTTATTCATTAATGTATTTAATCAGTTTTTTTAATAATATGTTTTGTTTATTTCGATCTATTTTTATCATGAATTTAACATGTTCTTTTATATTTTTTTGTTTTTTTTAAATAAAATTTTCATATCTCCATAAAATAACCTAAGGATATATTTATACATATTGAAAAAAAGAAAGTAATCCTTATATAAGAATGTTTTCCTATAACTTAAATAGCAAAGTCTAAGGGAGAGTAGAAGTTCACATAAGAAAAAGAGAGTAATTAGTGTTGGGTACAAATAAAGTCTCACATTAGATAAAACAAGAGATAGATATGAGTTTATATACACATAAAATACTTTCATTAATAAGAAACATTTTGAAATGATACCAAAAAAAAATTATTGAGAATTTGACCCAAAGCGAACAATATCTTGTGTACATTAGTTTTTAATTGATAAGTCATTTATTATAAGATAAACTCTAGTGGACTTGATGCTCATAAGATAAATCATTTTATTATATAAATAAAGTTTGTGTTATTTAAATAAAAATATATTAACATGCAATTATAATTTTCAATCTTTTAAAAAAATAATTAAGTTCTTATTAAATTTTTTACTACTTCTATTTTTTTAATCAAATCTAATTTATATATTTTTAGATATTGAAATATGTTTTATTACTAGCTATTTTTATATTGGATTCTTTTTACAAATTTCATAGTTCGTGATGTTCATAAAGTTTCATAAAAAAATAGAAAATAACCTAACTAATATTAAAAACAGTACAATAATTAAAATAAATATTCAATATCTTTTAAAAAAATTGAGAATAATAAAAGATATATTCAAATATAATGTATGTATAATGATGAAAGTAAAATAAATATTACCAAACACTTTTTATTGAACAAATTATAAGTTGATAAAATAAGAAAGTAACTAACTTATTAATATGAAAGATATGGATTGTTAAGTTGGATTTTTAGTATAAAAAGGGACTTGATAAAAAATACTCATGTACACCAAGAAAGTATATAAACATGTAAGATATATAGAAAGAAAATAAAAGTAATAGATTTATAAGATATATGACGTAATAAGAAGAGAGAAATAAAAAAAATATCTTCTATATTTCTCTATGACGTAAAAAGAAGAGAGAAATTCTTTTTATTTTTTCAAACACTTACAAAACAGATTGTCTCGTGTAATGATATAGGACACATTTTTACATTATTTAATATAAAATAATTATAAAAATGTAAATTTTTATATATTTTTTTAAAAAAAGTAAAAAATAAGAAAAAATAATATTAAATAAAAGTAAAAATTTTAACTGCGTAAAAAAATCATTTTTCTTCTTTCTGGTTTTCTTCTCTTGACTGTATTTATCTCTTCTCGATGGTGTGTCTTTTATATTAAGGAGAGCAAACATCAAATGATGACTAATGGTTGATGAGTTGGATGATAACTTTAAAAGTATGTGAAAAGAGGACTAAAAATAAAATAAATAGACCAAATTAAAATAAATAATTAATAAAATTTGAAATACAAATAACTATAACTGAGATGTTTTTCTAACATGATTTTATTTACACCAACTTAGGATAAAATATTTTTTTATTCTTAAAATTTTAATTTTTTATTCATTGAACTTAAAAAATGATAGATTTTTGGACTTTAAATGACATTTTCTATAATTTGAAATAAATAAATAAATTAAAATTGCTTAATCTTAAAAAAAATAAGATAATTTTTTTTTTCATGATATATCAATATATGTTCTAATAAAAAAATATAAAATGCAACTTTAAAATATAATATGAGATGTTCTTAGCCATTGTAGGAAATACACTAAAGTTTCTAATGTGTGGTGCCCATCATCCAGCTTTTTAAAAATGGATAATAATTTATAAAAAAAAAACTAAATAAATTCAAACGAGAATTGGCAGCTTCTTTGTCATAGTCTTTTTTAAAAACAAGAAATTAAGCCTTTTTTTAGAAAGTTGACAATTGATAAGCTGAGAGTATTTATCAAGAAACTTTAAATTTAATCCATAAATTAATTTAATCTGTGGGGACAAAATGTACGTATATGCCAAAAATATTGTACAAATTATGGAGCAAAAGAATACAATTAATAGGACAAGGGTATAAATTGAACATTTTATTTATCATAATCTATATCCCTCAAAATCAACATAGATATCAATTACCCTTTTTCTATTTGTCTCATATGTTTGCTGTTAGCACCTACATCCATTTATTTTCTTGCTATTCATGAACCATAATCATATAATCACAGTAAAACTACTTTTTTCATTTCTTTTTTGCCCAGTTTGAACGACATCAAAGACTATATATATACATATATTATCATATTCAAAGCTAGATCAAACCACACAATAATTAAACGTTTAAATATTTAATAAAAATTAATAAGGAGGTTTAATTGAAAATATATAATTTCATAAATTACTTTTTTTTTGTCATCAAGTTTATAAATTACTTAAATTTTGAGGTTTATATTTTTCGACGGAGAGTCACTGTGTTGGACTGAATTTTCTAAATTTATGAAATGTTTTATGTAAAGATTTAACAATGGATATTTTAGAAATAATTATTTTAATATTAGAAGGTTTTAATATAAAAAGTTTTATTACGAATAAATTTAATTATTTTGAAATATATAATTTTTTTAAAATTATTTTTCTAGATTTTTTTACTTTTTTCTAGGATTTTTTTTCTGATTAAAGAATCAAGATTATAGGATTGATTTTGCAGTAAACTCTTCAATTTGGATTGAACAATTTCTCTATTTGAATAAGTTGAGTTTTAACTCTTTTCTCAGTCTTTTTTTTGTTATCTGTTGTATGTGAGACTTCTTTCACTTGCATGCGTCTTTTTAGTCATGTATATGAGTTTAAGTGGATCAGTTATCTTAATGATATGTTTTGATCGTTCTTGTGATGTTTCTATATGTAGATACAAGATTTTGCTAGTTGGGAGGAGTTTTGTTGATTAAGATCTTGTGAGTTGTTTGTTAAGTAAGGGAAGCTCACTGCACTGTTTTTAAGTTATATATACCTTGAAATTTATAATTTTATGATTGTATGATGAATTGAATGAATGATTGATCTGTGTGATGAGTGTGATATGCTAAACTGTGGTTAGGTTCATAAATTGCATGAATTGATTGTATAATGAAATTTGGGAATGTTATTTGATTAGTATTGTAGATAACATTATTTGAGTTAGTGAAGGTTATGTAATTCGAATCTGGTATGTTTTTGCATTTGTGTTGGCTATTGAACTGAACTTGCAGGGTTGGAATGACATAAATTTGCATAATTATGTTCTAAGCAGACTCGCTAAGCGAGAATATACTCGTTGGACGAAGCCAAAGTCAGGGAGCTACTGACTTGGTTGTCTCTAGGCGATAATATACTCATTGGGCAAAGTCAAAGTCAGAGAACTACTAGCTTGATGATTGCTGGGCAAGAATATACTCGTTGTGCGAGGTCAAAGTAAGAGAGCTTATTGACTTGGCACTAGCTGGGTGAGACAAGTCTCGTAGTGAGAATTTAAGCTTGTGAGTTCTAGTGACAATCTCGTTGGGCCAACTATCTAGTCGTTGGGCGAGTGTGCTTCCAAGTACTACTCGCTAAGTGAGTAGATATTCTTGCTGAGTGAAATTAATAGAGTTTAACTTTATTTATATGTGCTTTTCTGGTATGTTTAATGTAGGACAATGTGGTGTTAAAATGATAGTTGGTTTATGAAGTTTATCTAAGAATGGTTGATATATTTATGAATAAATATGCATGCAAATAATGATGTATGATATTGTAATGTTGATGAGTATTGTATATGTGTTTGACTTAATTTCATGGATCTTGTTGGAAGATTCTATGGTAGTGTTTCATTAGTGTACACATTTATGTGGGAGTCCAAATGTTGGAGGTTAGCATAGGTATAGTAGAATAAGGTATGTGGTGAGAGGTGCAGAAGGTCCTAGTTTAGGGACTTTACATTGGCCAGATGATAATGGACTAACCTTATATGTGATAGGGTGAAACTCATTGACAATGACTCTATAGAGTAGTAGAGGTCATCACAAGTGTAAGACCCCTCAAGATTTCATATCAATGTTTTGTGTGGGTAATTTAGTTTAATATGAGTCTTCATATATGATATGATTGTTTTTATGAGTGAATAATGAATGATAATATCTCTAAATTTGTTTTATGAAAATTCTTTTGCACATTAGCTTACCCCATTGTTTCTTATAGTATCGTCTATGTTTGTTTCTTTTGCAATGATCACATTACTAGTGTGAACAGACGAGAAATAGGTGTTGAAACATCCATGGTGAAAGACGATGACAATTATCTTCTTAATCTTCTAGTATTATCCTTAATAGTTTTAAATATAT
The DNA here is from genome assembly GCA_027742785.1 of Vigna reflexopilosa. Lineage (NCBI taxonomy): Eukaryota > Viridiplantae > Streptophyta > Magnoliopsida > Fabales > Fabaceae > Vigna > Vigna reflexopilosa. Next base: position 3,963,332 of record CM050917.1, read on the forward strand.
TTATTATTATGGTTATTTTTTTAGTAACCATATTAATATTATATTTATAATTTGAGATAAATCTGTTTTATTTTATTAATCTTATAACTTTTTATTTTATCATGTTATATTTTATTTTAAAATTATTTTTCTAAAAAGTTGTAAAATCACTTATGTAATTAAAAGAAAACAGCGGAACTATATTTCTAATATTGAAATAGTGAAAAATGTAACGAATTATCAAATTAAAATCTGTTCAAATTAATCCTTATCAAACTTTGGTTTCAGGCAATATAATTTACAAAACTTTGATCATTTTTTGTAAAATATAAAAGTAAAAATAAAAAAATAAGAAGGCTAAAAGCATCGTACTTCCGGGTTAGTAGCTAAATATAGAGTTTTGAGTGATCTTCACATAGATTTTTATTGTATTGGGAGGTGAAGGAATTTTTTGATACTAATATATTTTTTTCACTAATGACCCTTTGTAAAGATTTTGAAGCTAATATTAGATATGCAAGTTATCAGTATAGTTAAATTGATGAATGTATAGTTAAATTAAAATAGTATTATATATTTATATAGTTTAAATAAATAAATATAAATCTTATTTTATAAATTGATTTGATAATATTCAGACATACAAATAAAATAAAATCTGTGAATAATTAAAATAGTGTTATGATCCTAGAAGGAGTATTTGGTGAAGTGAAAATAATTATATTAAACATTTATCCGTAATTATCTGCATGTATAAGATATTGACAAGATTTGTTGGGTTTGATATGAAGAGGATGAAGAAAAGTTTGTATTTTCTGATTGAACCTATTTGTAGTGTTACCTCTAATCATATTTTTAAACAAAAAGAAAATGGTCCTTAACACGTAATGTTCAAATTATTTGGATGGCAACACAATCACTGATAAATATTCCTGGACCACTATATCATTTTACAAATTTAGTTGGCTATCAATTAATTCATTTATTTTACTTTACAATAATTCGTAATAAAAAAATAAATCTTCAATAAATGTTTTACGTCATGTGCTATTATTCTACGAGATAATTAACCAAATATATTTGTCTGCTTTAGTTTAATTCAACAATTATAACTTTAATTTGGATATAAGATCTTATAATCCTTATCACTAGCATTTAAATTAGTACCAAAGTCTTCCCTGAAAGAGTTTAGTAACATATAATATTTTCTGAGTTGTTGGAAGTCTCATATCGACTAAAGATAAAACCAATTTATAATATATAAGTGGGATGCAGACCTCATCTTATAAGTCGATTTTTTGGGATTAAGTTAAGCTTAAAATCTACTTCTAACAAGAATTATTGTATGTAATACAACGAAAGTGGTATAACCTCGATGATGTTGTATAGAACGAAGTACAGTATATTTGTACAAACCAAATATATTTCAAAACTATACAAAGTACAGTAAATTTTTACAATATAAACTACATTTAAAAAATAATTAAAACAAAAAAAAATGACAGAGTATAAGAGACCTACAAAATGAAGATGATCCAATAAAAATCATTAAACACAAACCATATCAAGACATAATCAAAGAATCAAACAACTGGTGACAAGGTAATGGATGATGGTATATTGTAATGAACACCCACAACAATGGTGGCACAAATCTCTATGATCGATGCAATGGCATATGACAACCAATAAAGAAAGAGGAAGGGAAAGAAGAGAGCAAAATGGAAGAAATACAAAAACGAAATATTTACTATAACTACATTTTATCCATTATAAAAATCATATATGATGAAGATCTTTTTAAACTATTGTCTTATTATTCAATTCTGACAATTTAATTAATAATTATATTGTTGTAAAGCATGTACGACAAATGTTTAAAAATAATTATCATGGTATGATTATTAAACGTAGAAAAGTTATTTTATACGGTTAGAAAAAAAGGTTTTTATGTTAGTTTTGGATCTGGAATAGACAAAGGCATTAATGCAGGAAATGATTTTGATACTTATTATTTTGTACATTTGGTTCTACAATAGAAATATATCCAAAGTAAAAGAGAGTAACTTTCTCACTTCGATAATGAATCAAAACATAAAAATTCTTATTATGCTTTAGTTACTCATAAGCAAAGCATGAAATTATAAATAAATACTAAAAAATAAAATATATAAAAATGTGGATTTAACTTCATCGAAACCTAATATTTCTTTTATGTTTTAACTATGATTATAATTGAAGTCTAATGTAAGCGTTTTCTTTTAAATATATTTTTTTTTATTTCTTCCTACATATTAAATCTGCACATAAAACTAGCATAACACATTATATTTATTACATCTAGAATAAGCCAAAATTTAAATACAAGAACATGTTATTCTTACAATAAGAAAATGTGTTAAATATTATTATACATTTGTATTATGTATTTTGCATAAGCTATCCTTAAATACTTAATGAATTTATCGGAAATTAATGTATGATTCTTGAATTTTTGCATAAAAAACAATAGTTGTTATCCATTGCATTACATAATATCCATACTCATATTGTTTATTACACTATAATATATCAACATAATTATAAATAATTGAGAAAGAAAAAGAATCAAACAATTATAAATATATGGACCAAAATACCAAATCTCGAGATACAACCATGCAAGCTTTTTTGTCCTTGGGAAACCATGTACATTTCTCTTTGATTTACAATTTCTTCCCTATTTCCCTAATTTTGTAGAACCATAAGTTCTCCACCATAGAGAACTATTCCTATTTGTTGAGATTAGTTGTAAAACATGAAATTCTTGTGTATTTTGTGTTAATAATATATGTTTTTTCAATTCATGTTAGTATTCAATTTTCATGTTTAATGTTTGTTGTGACTTGATCACTCATGGCTTGATTTGTGATTCTTGATGTATTAGAAAATGACTTGAACCTAAAACTAAACTGAAATTGAACACTTAATGGATGGTATTGAGATTATTATTAATGCATGAGAATGAAATAGATGAACTCTCACTACAAAAAAGAAGGGCATTACCGAAGGCCAGAAGCCCTCGGAAACAGCCAAAAACCGTCGGTAGAAGGTAATTACCGAAGGATTATCGACGGCCAAAGAGCCCTCGGTAATTCCCTTGTCGCTAACATTTACCGAGGGCTTTTGCCCTTCGGTAATTACCGAGGGCCAAAAGCCTTCGGTAATTACCGAGGGCCAAAAGCCTTCGGTAATTACCGAGGGTCAAAAGCCTTCGGTAATTACCGAAGGACGTTCTAAACATGTCCCAGTCATACACCCCTGGACTTTGCATTTGTCTTTTCCAACTTAATCACTCAACCACCATTATTATAATAAAAGAATTATACTAATATCACAACCACCATTATTATAATAAAAGAATTATACTAATATCACTCCTAAAAGTTTTACTGTAATAAAATTCTCTGTCTAAAGGTATACGTTTTTGTTTAAACTTGCTTTAATTTTACCTGAATTGTCAACCATAAAACAGATAGTGCAGCCAAATAAACATTGAATTGATGAGAAAGCAGTGACCAATACTAGATAAGGGGCTAGAAATTAATTCAGGACGAAATTGAAACCATATACATATGGTGAGTTATTGAGGTTTTCTTTTGTTGTATAATAATGACCCATAACTGTCTCTAAAGTACTTCACAGGAAATATGGCATATGTAGTTGTCTCTACAAGAATCAGTTCTACTCTGTAGAAAACTCCTAATTCTTTACATATTCCTTTAAATTTCAAAACCCTCACAGATGCAGTGCTAGCTAGCTGGTTAAAAAAACTGGTCCAACTCCAACCCCTTCCTTTTTTTCTCACTTCATTCCTATTCTCCAAACTCCAAGAATGGAAATCTGAAAATTGAAAGCCCCACCAAAAGTCCTGACCAAGAACTTGGAAAATGATATACCATATAGAAAGATGAACTCTATAAATGCACTCCTGTACTATCTATGCATATATTCAATAAAATTTACTCTCACATCACTACTTTTTTGCATCGCTAATTCTTACATTAGCTGTTAAAAGCATTTACTCTACAGTTTTTATGATCATTAACTCACAGCTGACAAATAATAGTTTACATTTATATATGTATCTGTACGAAGAGCCACGTGGTGATTGCAATAGGATATGATATATAATAGCTACAACAGAAGTCTACTTTCCATACATATTATCTATTTTGGTAAATGTCATTTGCATATGATTTGGAAAACATTATTGTCACAGAGTGGTATAAACCTGAAGTCAGGGAAAGAATTAGACTTTGATAATTAAAGACCTTATAAAACAAGGCATAGTAGATCAGTGGATGTGGGCATATGAAAAATAATTATAAAGGAGAAACATATCCCATAAAACACTACACCTAATCTGTGTTGAACAAAGGTTTTTACCGAACTAAATATATCAAGCACAAATCTTTGAACTATATTGTATAACCTGTGAAATTTTTCACGACAAAAATTCCCTGTAGCTTAATCATTTAAAGTAAAGCATGGTATGCAACATACATATATATCCAACTATAAGCAAATATTCATAACATCACAATATACATCAATTATCTTGCAGCAAACAACCCCAGAACAAAAATAAACATCCAAATATACAAATACAATCTCATATTTTCACAGAATATTTCTAAGGTTTCTCCCATTACTTCCTACTTTCGAAAAAGCCCTTCCTCTCTTGTTTTCTCCCACTGTAGCAATCTTGTTTTCTCGGGTTACTCCCCTTACACATATATCAATTCCCATAATTTACAGAATCATAACCAACCACAACAACAAACCAATGTCAGCTCCCCTTACCTCGTTTCCCAGCCAATTTCCACTCGTTCTCGGATGACAACCAACTCCAACCAAGGCGTAAGACTCTGTTCTCAGCAAAGCTTTGAAGACCTCTTCCTTCCCTCGCTGTAGCAGTAGAACCAACCACCAAGCAAACCATCGAAGGTCCTCACGGTGTCTCTTTTCCTCACGATGCACACTCACAGTGGGTGGATAAGGAGTAAGTCTTCACTCTGTGATTTGAAATAGAAATTTACCATCTAGGGTATCTCCCAATTCACACAGCGGTGCCCTCTTTTCTCCTTGATTTAAACCTAATATACTCCCTACAACCTAATAACCCTTACTCCTCCAAATATTTCCAGTTGCTATCCTCATCTATCTCTCCCTCAATGACTTCTCCGACGAGATTCTATAGCAAATATCCTCCCTCTGCCTCCTTCTCTGCCTTGACATCTCCGACAACAACAACTGCGGCCCAATCCCAAACCAAGTCGCCAAACCAACACCACTTCACTGCAACGCCGTCGACACGCTAACCCACAACAACCCCCACCCCTGTCGCAACATCACAAGGACCAAAACACGAACCCTAACGCAAACCAGCCACCATCAAACCGCCGTTAGCGTCCGCAACAGCAACCACTTCAAACCACCTTAGGGCGACAACCTTACACTTCAAACCAACGAACCGCTTTGAAAGAAGTAGGGAATGGAAGAGGGCCACCCAGCAATAAACCTCCGTCAGCGTCCACACCACCAAACTCGTGCTGTCAAACCGCACCGTCGAACCGGCTGACCGCCACCAAAGTCGCGACCCTAAATCAAGGACTGACATCGACGAACAGGAGGGAGGGAGTTATACTTTTGGAAAATTTGGGAAATTTGAAGAACAAGTACTCCAATTTTGAACTTAAAGAATCACATATATTATCGAAGGGTAAAAGCCCTCGGTATTTGATTTTACCGATATATTACCGAAGGCCTGAAGACCGTCGGTAATATGCCTTCGGTAATACTCGTTTTTATTGTAGTGTCTAGTCTTAATAAATTGTAAATACTCTATGTTACATTTTCTTGCGCAGTAACTGTTTGATAAAAATACCAAAAAGAGTTTTTTGTGTTTTTGTGCACTTTAATGTCTAATTGAGTTAAAAAAGGAAGAATTGTCATGCATTGCACAAGTCACTTAGGAGAAAACGTTATAAATACTTATTACTTGTTACGCTGCGACTGGTGCACATATCATTAGTTTTGTACGTTTAGGGTGCTCAGATTGTCCAATTTTAGTAGAAAGAATGTCATAACGACCTTTTAGAGTGAAAGTACCTTGGAAACTCTACTCAACTAAGGAGTCCTGTAACATAACAAAAGAAATTTAACATCTAATCGATATAAAATCATATTATTATTTAAAGAAAAGTTATATCTTACAATTTTTACAGATATTTGTCATGTAGTGTCAGAAGTGTAGGAGCCAGGTGATCATAGACAAGCTAACTTTCACTTTTAATCTTAGAATAGTGGTGAAGGAGGTTGTGGATAATCAATCTCAGAAGGTGGGGGCCTAACTTCTATATTTTCTTTCATGATATTCTCTTCGAGTTTCTATACCCAACACAAGACAATAAGTGTGGGTTTTTACTTATTCTTTATTTTTGTCCTATTTTCCTGTAACATATATAAAATTTATTTAATAAATTAGTTTAACCTCTACAAAATTATAAATAGGGAAATAGATGAGTTCAAGTAAACTAATCGTCCATCGCTTATATGTATAAATTTTAACAAACTGATGTGAGGTCTCTTCATCAACTTCCTTGTATCTAACAGATGAATTTTCATTCTTTTTTTTGTTCCAAATATATATTTAGACGTTAATTTTGTCTTAAAACCATAAAATTTCTCAACAACTGAAAATAGACATTTATTTTTAAGCATCGCCACATTTGAAATATCAAATGTCATCTACAATAAAAAAGATGCACATTAGTAGTATTTAGAAAATTATCAATATAATCAAAATATAAATTCAACAAAATTTATTAATTTACCAATATGTTCTGCCATATTATGTTCTAATCAACTTCAGACACATTATAAAAATATGGAATAAGGATGAATATTTTGTCACGCGTCACTACTCCTAAATAGCTTCTAAAGATGACTGTATAAGGACCAATAGCCACACTAGTGATGACGTCAATAACAACAGGTGTCCTTTCACCACTAGTTCTTCTCATTAAGAATGGTCTCAATCTAGTGGCTCCTCTGGTGGGTCTCGTAGTGGGTTCTTCATCCCATGTTAAATTCTGATGGTCAGTCATATATTTGTTAAAAGAAAAAAACATAAGAGATTAATAACAAACATGTAAAATAACATATAATTAACAAATTATTTAACAAAACACGTAAAGTTTACAAGAATATGAAATTTATACATAAAATTATGGATTAATCATATTTAAATTTCGTTATTGTGATATTTTTAAATTGAATGTACATCATCAACTAGAGAGTTTACATCAAAATTTATTATTGTTTTAAAGGAACGCGTATCAACAATATGAGGAGAATTCTTTAATTTTATTACAAGTCAATTTTGTGACAATAAATTAGACTCTAATAATTTATAAGAGAAAATATTTAACTATTATGTGTTTTGTCATCAATCAATTTTGAATTAATACTTTTATCTCAATTTTGTTTTATATATATTCGATATGAAAATCTCAAAGAATAGACTAATTCTTGAATTGTATGAAATTTAATGATCATAAAATCTGATTCTTAAAGGTTTAGGTTCATAGTTGAGTATGTTGGTTAATCAAAACCATGAAAATATGTTGAGACGATGGTATGAGATCATATTATATTTTACAATATCAAGTGTAAATATATATTAAAAGTAATATTTGTATTAGATTGAAAAAAAAAAGTTTATTACATTTAATATTTATGGAAGTGTCGTAAACATTTTTCTATCAGTGATCACCTTATGGGATGAAAATAATTATATTTTTCAGCTATAGAACAATGACACATTATAAAGGAAAAAAAAAGGACAAATTTGGCATGATATGAAGAGGAAGAAGGGAACTTTGTATTTTCTGATTCAACCTATTTGAGGAGTTGCTGATTAATGATATTTTGAAATAGAAATGGTCCTTAAGATATAAAGTATAAAATTATTTGGATGGCAACTTCATTATACAATAACCAATAAATATTCCTGGACCACTCAATAATTTTACAAATTATCATGATTAATTCATTAGACTTTATAATAATTCCTAATAAAATAAATACATCTTCAATAAATCTGTAACGTCATGGCTTAGCTTGTATGAGAAAACGAAATATGATTGTCTTTTATGGAAAGAAATTTTTGTTTATGGAATAACCATGCTTAGCTTGTTTCCGTGTAGGATACATATATATAATAAAATTGACAATTTGATAAATAAAGTATATCCATGCATTAAAAAAACTACATTAATTCAACAAGTCAAACTACAAATTGGTTATAAGATTTTATAATTTACTTTTTTTAATCTTTAGTATTTATCCTTAATCCCAAAGTCTTCGAAACCTTTGAAGTATAGTTTAACAAAAGAACTCACCAATTTTTTTCCTCTTTAACTATTTTTTCTATAATCAAATTGTTATAAGTTCTATTAAATGCTTATAAGCTTTAGTAAAAATGAAAAATAATGAATTTAGTGTAATTGATGGATAGTAAGACGGATAAATAAGATGATAAGTTATGTTTAGTTGATTTTGTAAATTTGTTAATTTTTTTTGTCTTGTTTGTTGTTTTTAGAAAATATGTGAAATATGTAATTTTATGAAATAGAAATGTCTAAGAAACAAAAAATATCATTAGGATAGACTCTAATCATGGCTTTAATACCATGTTAGAAGGGAACTTTAAACCTAACTCAATCCTACAAAACTGACTTGTAAGGTGAGGTTTGCACCTCACTTATATATTATAAATTGACCTTATCTTTAGTCGATGTGGGACTTCCAACATTGTATTGTTGGGAATCTAAAAGTGAGTCCAAGTTCCATATTGTATAGAAATGAAAAAGTAGAACACTATATAAAGATGAAAAACTCATTAATTTATTGTTTTAAAGTTTTAGGTAGATAATAGTATCAGAATATTCTAAAAGCTTATTTCTCAACTCCAAAATTTGGTAACCCATTCTGCTCATTAAAAGGAAATCAAACAAAATGAACACATATATTGTTGTCACAAAAGAGAAGAACATTTGAAATAAAATGTCAAGGGTTAAAACAGGTATTGGAAACTTATGTGAGTACAAGTAGCAAAGAAGGGGTGCTAGAAACAAAAGTCGAAAGAAAGAATAACAAAAATGAGCCACTCGATTAACAAAGAGGGGACCTTATTTTTTAGATTTTGGATTAAGGTCCAATTAGAGTTAAATATAAACATAGTGGCTCATTTTTGTTATAATATTATTGTTGTTATCATTATTAGTGTTAAATATATTTTTAATTTTTAAATTTTGATGTCAAATTATTATTTATTTTTATTTCAAATTTTAATATAATTTAATTTTTAAATTTTAAAAATAAGTAAATATAATCTTTTTAAGTATCAAATTTTTATATACTTTAAGTTATTTATACTCTTTTATACCCTGAATCTCCTTCAAATCTGTCATATTCTAATTTTGGTTAACCATAATTGGTTTGAAATTTGAAATAGAACTACATCTCTTATGTTAAACTAATTCACTCAATATTTCGCTGTTAAGTTGTTACCATTAACTTTAATAAACAAAGAACATTTTCCAATGGACACTTTCAAACAATGTCATAGGGTTTGGTGTTTCCTATTTCTCAAGTCTTGCATGACCTAGAAAGAACGTTTTCTTAGGGGACAAATCTGTCGTGGAACAACCTAATTTCTTTGCAAAGATCAATGTTTCTTTAGGAAGCCTTGAAGAAATGAAGGGAAATGCAAGTGAGATTGTTATTTGTCCTAATCCAAGAAGAGTTAGGGTTTTTCCAGCAAAGTCATTGAGATGGAAATGTTGGCAACAAGGTGAAGAGTCAAATTCAAAAGCAGGGACAGAACATTTAGACATCAATTCTTTGATCCAAGATAGAGATGTTTCGTCGCCCCCATTTTTTCTTGGCTCTCCTCCTATCAGAGTTGATAACCCTTTGATCCAAGATGCAGAATTTGGATATCAAAAACATGCATCTCCGATTTCATCGTCTCCTTCTTCTGTTTCATCATCTTCCCCACTCAGAAAAGGAGGGTGTATGAGAATGAGTTTTGGAATCAAATCAGCTGCTGTTAGAGTAGTAGGGTTTGATTGCCATGTTGGAACTTTTGTTTGATCCCTTTGCAACAGATTGTACATACAACACCAAGGGTTCAGGGATTTGTTCATACTGTACATATCAAATATGGTTTTGAAAAGATGATCATCATCTTTTTCATTTTGTTCATGTGAGGGATACAACAAAATCGTGAAAAGAAGGGGAAGAATTAGATAGCAACTATGTCGCCTAAGGATGGTCCTACTTCTTTCGTTTCATCCATCTTATTTCTTGTAAACACCATAAATGTTTCTTTTCATAGAATATAAGTCAGTCGGTACCAATTATTCTTACAGGACTAAATATATTTTGTAAGAGCTCCAACAAGTCTTTCAAACACTTAAAACTTTTAATTCTAAAGGGTATTTGTCTTTTGCAAAAATGTTCGTCCTCTTCAAGTCGGTTAAGATTATGTATGTAGAAGATACTTTGATGCTAAAGTCAATCAAGTGCGTTAACAAACAATAAATGTAATAATTAATTTACCTCGTAGAATGTATTATTTAAAGTACTAACCATAGACCTTACCTAGGTGGATCTTGGTCAAGTACCTAATTAATTATCTATAATCTTGGATTAATTATTTTCTCTTTAAATTAATTGTGGATTATCTTGACTAACGATCTAATTGACATGATCTCGTCCTGATCGAATAGGTGTGATCCAAATACATGTTGACTTCGTAGGCTTATATGTATTCAACCATAAATATGTTTTATACTGATATTTGACCATATACAATAAATATATATATATATATATATATATATATATTTATTTTGCAATTATAAGTAATTTTTAATATAAACATAATAATTTAGACAACTAATGAATATCTTATGATAATATATTTTAATACTCGTATAGATAAATTAAAATATTTTGTCACTAATAAAATATCAAAGACAAGATACAAATAAAAACCTTTTACTTGGATAAAATGGTGAGATATGCATCAAATAGAAAAACTATGAAAAATAGAGACATGAGGAATTTCACACAACGTATTGATGAAGCCCAATTTATTTTTAAACTAAATAAACCCTACAAATTGTATTTTGAAATGAAAATAAATGTTGTTTTATCAATGTTCTCTTCTTGTGGTCCCTTGATTGATGTTGCATCGGTCAAAGTTCAATGAAATGGACCTTCCAACCTCGCAGAATAAGATCATATATATATGGTTTTGTTAGGTTTCCCATATATGACCAAGAAAGAAAGAGCCAATGCATTTTTGTAGATATTAAATTATTAATATTATTAAAATGAATTAGCATTTGGCAGCTTCATTATAGTTGTAATTAAAATTCAAATAATTAGAATAAACCAAAGATTTTGTTTGAAATGATGAATGATTATAAAAAGAGTGGTCCTAGGTGTTGATTATCATTGTAAGGGACACATTTGCCTATTTCTAATTCTATAACATTATAAATTTGGTACCACAAAATCAAACAAATAACAATGAGAGAAACCATAACTCTATAACTAAAAATCTGGGACCAGAAAATGAAACAAAATTCGTATTGATATCAATTAAATGTAATATATTACAAATCTCGGACAAGAAATGAAACAAAATTGGACGTATATATATATATATTCGAATTTAAAAATTATTGTACGAATAATTTTCTTCAAATTGATGGAAAAATGTAATAGTTATATTGACCACAATAGAAAAAATTACAAGAATGATTTAACGCAGACGTGACCCTTGATAAAATTATATTTCAAATAAAAATTTAGTTAATTTTACTTTTATCCTATCAACATTAGATTGTAAGCCTCCCTAAGGTAACGAAAGTAATTGAATTTTATTTTAATTGATAAAATACTAGGTAATAAATAATTTAAAATTATAATTATTCTTTTTTTTTTCGTATAAGGTGACGTGTTTATATTTTTTTTAGTATGAATTAATTCATATATTAAATATTATTACAAGCAACGAACTTTAATAATATTTTTTTTAACACAAGGTATATATAATATTTAACAAAAGTAATATTTATTTACTGATATGGTGTTTAAATATTTATTTTTAATAATATTTTTTTATATGGTGTTTAATTTTATTATTTTTATTTGATGTGATGTTGTTGTTTAATCTAAGTCGGTCATCAATGGTTTATTATTTGTCTGAGAGGTTCATCAGGAAAAAATTATATAAATGATTTGAGTTTAATCTAATAAATATTTACACTTCTTTTAATCTAAACTTCAAAATATTAGATTTATGGACTTTTTTTTCTTTATATAATATTTAATTTTATTATTTTTACTTAAATTCATACTTAATATAAGATTTAAATTTACATCATATAACTTAAAAAGTGATGTTATATATATATATATATATATATATATATATATATATATATATATATATTACTAGAAAACCTAAAAAGACATTTGAGAGATGATGGAAAGGCAAAGTGTGCGTGAAAATCCCCTTCCTGTTGTTGACTTCTCCAATGAAAATATGAAGCCTGGCACTGATACATGGCTTGCAGCATGTGCAATGGTGCGTAGAGGATTTGAGGATCACGGTTGTTTCCTAGCACACTTCGACAAGGTTGCTCCAAACCTTATAAACTCCGTTTTCTGTGCAATGGAACAACTCTTTGCTCTTCCACTGGAAACCAAAAGGAGAAAAACCAGTGACAAACCCAACCATGGCTACACTGGACAAGTACCCACCTCCCCTCTGTTCGAATCCTTTGCCATTCATAATCCATCCAACCTTAAACATTGTCAAAACTTCTCAAACATTATGTGGCCAACAGGAAATCATCATTTGTGGTAGTACTTATAATTCACTGTCTGTTTTACTTGTATTACCAGTTGTGATGTAATTAAGGTTATTGAGTAATTTGATCTGTCTTGACAGTGAAAGTGTGAACGAGTATGCCAAGTTATTACAAGAGCTGGACCGAACGGTGAAGAGAATGGTGTTTGATAGCTATGGCCTGGAAAAGGTGAAATGCGAGTCCTTCCTGGAATCAACCGAATATAGTTTTCGAAGCTACAAATATAAGATACCTGCGATGGATGAGAGCAACGTAGGGGTGAATTCTCATACGGATTCAACATTTATAACCATATTGCATCAGATGGTAGATGGATTGGAAGTTAAATTGAAAGATGGAGAATGGTTTGCTATCAGTGCCTCGTCACCTTTCTTTTGTGTCTTGGCTGGTGATGCATTTATGGTATGATTTTTTTCGGCGGTTCTTTTTTTTTCTATTTCATTCACTATCGGTCATTTATCAATTTATAATATATAAATGGGTGTAAATCTTATTTTACAAATCAGTTTTATGAGATTGAATTAGACTTAAAATTCACTTTTCTAATACTTTCTATCAAAATTCAACCAATATTTTTCTTTTAAACTTACAAATATCACAATTTGGTTAGGTGTGGAGTAGTGAAAGGATTCGAGCTTGTGAACACCGTGTGATTCTGAGATCCAACGTAACAAGGTACTCCTTAGGGTTACTTTCATACAGTGCTGAGATGGTGCAAACATTAGAGGATTTAGTCGATGAAGAACATCCAATACGGTATAAGCCATTCGACCATTATTCGTATGTTGATTTTCGTTTCACAAAAGAAGCCGTAAAGTGTACAAATCGTATCAAAGCTTATTGTGGTATTTAATTTCATGCAATCTATGTATCTTAATTACGACGGACTTCAAGACCTTTTCATGTATATATGTTTTATGACATGTTTATATGAATCTTATTTCATTACGTTGTTACATCTTAAAATAGTCATTCATTTATTTACTCTAAATTTCATATCATAAAGATCGATTGTATAAATTCATTTTAAGAATTAAAATAAGAAATTCTTGGAAAACATAATGTTTGTCTAGAAATAATCAACAAATAAATATTAATTACTACTATGTCAATTACTAAAAGAATTTAAAATTGATTTTGAAAGTATATAGCTTTTTTTAACCCACAATGAAAGTTCTGATTCCAAGTCAATTATACTCTTAACCAATATTAAAAGTGACAACATTTTACATCAATTACTAGATAATTCATATGTAATTAAGAATGTGAAACACGAATTTTTTTTATATATGTAACACCATTTTATGTTATGCATGCATATAAAGGTATGTTATAAGGCAACTAGGCTCTTAACCAATTTAGAATGTAACTTATGCTTTGAAACATGATGGTTGGTTTTGGGTAATCGTGAACTTGTAAAATTAAAATGAATAAAAACTACAATTATATAACTACGTTAGAAACCAAAATTTGTATTCAAATTCTTTTTATACAGTATAAGAAAATTGTTAATTATCCAATACACAATTCATCGATAATAGCAAAAATTTGTTAATAATTTGAATTTATTAAAGTTAAAAAAATCATTAATAAAATGATTGTCAATAAATTTTACTAACAAATTATAAAATTTGTTCACAATTACTGACAATCGTAAATTTGTCCATAAATATCGATCGATAATTATTAATAAATTTTAGTCGTTAATAAAATATGTTAATAAATTGTGTGATTATGTCTTTTTTTTCTTTTTTCTCTTCTTTTTTTTTCTTTTTTTCTTCTTCTTCTCCTATTTTTCATCTTCTCTCCCTCCTCTTTTCCTTCTCAACCTCTTCCTCTTCCATCATCATTATCGTGTTTATTGTTACCATATTCATTGTCTTTGACTCCTTTTTCTCTTCTTACTTTTTCTCCTTCTCTTCTTCCTCATACTCCATCCATCTTTCAACTCTCAGAACAATCACTTTCACATCTCTGTCGTCACCCTCACTGCTTTAACTTTTTGTCAATCTTCTTCTTTCTTGTTTTCTTCTTACTCATCTTCTCTTAATATAGAAAAAAAAATTCTCATTAGACTTTGAGAGAAAACTTACTACTCATTTATTAACAAATTTATGTACAAAAAATAATTATCAATATGTAGGAATTATAAATTATTAATAAAATTTATTAATAAAAATAACTATTAGAGAAATTACCGACAAAAATATTTATTAATAAGATGAATTTTAATTTAATGACAGATGTTTCCGATGGATGCATTATTAATAAATATTTTATTGGTAATTTAAATTTAAAATTTGTTCATAAAATTTGTAGATAAATTTGGTTTTATCAATAAATTTATTTCTATAAGTAATTTTTAACAATAATTATAAAAACTTTGTAATGGAATTAGATGATTATCAAGTCCTAACATCTTCTATTGTCATGATAAGTGACTTTTTTTTATCTCTAAATACTTGCAACATAAATTGATGGAAGAATATAACTGAAAATATATATGTAAGTTGTTAGAGTAATAATAAGAGATTATGTAAAATATTATACTATACAATCATAAATATTATTTTTCACAACATATAATTAAAATTCTTAATGATAATATTTTTAATTAGTTGATAGTAGAAACATGTTTTGTTAGTATATGATTATTATCCAAAAATCCAATGCCTAAAGTACTAACTAATAAATTATAACTTCAAGGAATACCTGTGTGTTACACCTAATAATTTTGTCTGCACTGGAATTTTGATAATAAACTATCCCTAACATGTTCATCATTCAGGGTTCTCGGATTTTCTATACCATGTCAAATCCATACATCGATTCACTTTCACTAAAATACAATATATACATGGTTTTGTGACAACACGTGTACAAAAGATGACAGCACTACAATCCAAATCAAGTACACGTATATAACAGAGAACTAAATGACAGTGAAGCTCTTCGATCGCAATGAAAAAACAACATATGAAAACATATATATCACACATAGTTTGGTGAAAGTTTAACATAGGCAAGCTTTTCACACACCACAATAAGCTTTCATATTAGCACTGTAAGTAAAGTTTAGTAATCCAAGATGATCAAAGGGCTTATACTGCACTGGATGTTCTTCATCAATAAGCTCTTCAGGCACTTTCAGAATTCCTTTGTAGAAGGCAAACAGACCAAGAGAGTACCTTGTTTCATTCCCATTCATCACAACCTTATGATTAGGGGACTGTATTCTGTCATTGCTCCAAGCCTGCATTATTAAACTTCTCCATGTTCACAACATATATATATTTCACCACTTCTCAAACTTTAAAATTAAAAATAAATAGATATTATAAGTTTGGAACTAATATGAAAAATAAGGCTTAAAGAAGTGTAAATTTGTTCTGACCATGAGTCCATCACCAGCCATGACGACAAAGGAATTTGTTGAAGAGAAATCGACATGAATCCAGACACCATTCCTTGTCTCCACCATGAGTGCATTGACATGATTTTGGTGAAGAATTGTGGTGAAGCTCTTGTCAGTGTGAGCCACAAGACCCAGTTGAGGCTCAACCTCTTCTGGTGCTGTGTGTACCAAAAGCCTAAGGAGATAACCTGTAGACCGCATGTATGACTCATAGTATTCTGAAAGACCATAACTTTCGAATATCATTCTGGCCACCATCTTGTCCAATTCTTCTGCTACCTTTGCATACTCAAATATATATTTACTAGACAAATCCACAACAATATCAACAAAAACAATGGAAAGGGGTAAACAAGTTATTCTACTTTCAAAATGAGTCCTAATCAAAATATGTACTCAACACCTTATTTATTTATATATGTATTATGATTTTGTCCTATCTCTAACCAATAAAAAGGTACTAATTTTGAAAATACAAAAAGTTTATTTTAACCTATAATAGTTATTAATATCATGATGATGTAAAATAACTGAGTGAAGCAAGAAATAATATGGGTATGTACCAAAAGTGATCATTGCCTTTTGGCCACATTTTATGGGCAAAACTTTGAATTCCATCTAGGGTTGTTCCCTCATCTATTCCCATGCTTTGGTGGAGGGGAATCTGGGGGAGTTTTCCAACGTAGCCCTTCAATGGCGAACCCTCATATGTGTTTCTTCGTTTGGTTTCATGTGAGAGATCGAACAGCTCCTTCATGGAGCAGAAAACACCGTTTTCTAGCTCATCACAAACTTTATCATACACAGCTACAAAACAACCATGTTCTTCAAGTGCTTGCCGCACACTTCTGCATCTTTCTAACCAGGAATCGCTCCCTAGCTTCCAATCTTCCATAGTGAAATCTAGAACAGGAATCATAGGATGTTGTTCAGAACCCATTGTTTATGATGTCTGCTTCAAATTGGACTATGATTTTGTAGTTTCAACTGAATAGAACATTATTTCATACTTTTATAGAATATATTGTGTATCCAATGTGATCATTTCAAAGGGACCAGCTACACATGACTTAAACAAAACACTGCATAACATTTCACTAATGACAAACTAATTAAATTAAAGAGTTTTTCTAATATTATCCGTACATGTTAAAGCCAGCAATGTCGATATATATGTATGAATATTTTTTAATCTTCCAAAATATTATATATTAATGAATTATTAGAGTGGTCCTGAGTTTCCTCTGGACCATTAGCCAAGATTAAGTTATATAATGATATTTTAGTAATTAATAAATTAATTGTTTTTCTGGTAACTTTTATTTGTATGGCTGACAAGGACTTTGGTAAAAAAAAAAAAAATATATATATATATATATATATATATATATATATATATATATATATTTGACAAGTGTATGAAGGTTTTACTTTAGTTTTCAATTGTAAATTTTTAATGTTGTACGTAGCGTTGGGTAACAATGAGATAAAGGAAATTAACTAATTAATGTATATAAGCATGGATTGAAATAACTTAGTCTTTTCTATTTATGAATCTATTAATAATGTTTTTTAATTATGATTCTACTATTTTATTAGAGCAATTTCTCATCTATAAACACTAAGAACATTTATAAAATACTAATTTTTCAAATAATTGATAAAATTTCAGCATTAAAGATTGTATTATAAGGAGTTAATGTGTATATATATCAAGATCACACCGTTATATTAAGTGATTTTGATCAAATTTAATTCTAAAAATTATATTTAAGATTTCTTCTTAAGATTTAAAAATATAATCATGTAATCCTCACATATTTTCAGCATAACTACAAAAAAAATCAATATATTCAAATATATTCCTAATAATTAATACTAAAATATGTTAAAAATAGAATATAACAATTAATTATACATATTCATAAAAAGAATAATACATTTAATCCTAAAACTAACTTATATAAAAATAAAAATTATCAGAATAATAGTAGAGTCATTACCCAAATCGTTTGTGTCTTATTTTAATTAGTTTTAGTGGAGAGATTTTGTCATCATATTTCAATTGAATTTAAGTTTCTCTTTTGAGTATTTGTCTGATGATTGAATGATGAACTACTTTAAAATCAGCATATTTATAAAAATAAAAATAAAAATATCATTGGAAAACCTCATGATGAAGATTAAAAAAAATATTAAAAACAAATTAAAAATATTAAAAAATTAAATAAAAAGTTATAATCCAATTCAGCCCAGCCCAGCCCATCAACCATTCCTATGCGAGACGGGTTATTTTTAGTAGCTCGTTTTTATTTGACGAACTAGGACTCATTTTTTACCACCCATGGTACTAAAACTAAAGGAATTTCATTTCTCGTCCATCCTTTCAATTTCAACTTATTTTAAACGTGAGAGCGAAGTTAGGTTCAATTAAAATATTTCCACAAAAGAAAAATTATTTCTTGATTATTTATATACTTATAAATGTCTGTCAATACTCCTAAATTTTTTAAATTAAAATTATTGAAAAACAATATCTTAAAATATAAACTCAGTTAGAAAATTTGATTTTTAAAATATAATTCAAATTAAATTACACAATAAAATATTAATGTAAATAATTTCTATATTTTTAGAAAAAAAAAATTAAACGAGTTACTCCAAAATGTTTAAAATTTATAAAATTATTTTTTATAAAATCAACTTAATTTTTTTAGTCTAATTACAAAAAAAAAATATCATATTTTAAACAATTATTCAAAAGTTAATATTTCTGTAACTAATAACATTATTTTGATTACTTATTTTTTAAAAATACTCAATCAAAATTTACTATTCACGATAGATTATTAAAATAACAATGCCTTATATCCATTTAATACTCTCTATGAACTTTACCACGAATATTACATATATGAAAATAACTTCCAAAGTTATAAATATGTGTTGGATCTTTCTCACTTGAGGACAAAATAAGGTTGTATTTTCTCTTCAAACCAAGAAAATAATCACGTTTTGCTCAAAGAAAAACTTCAAACAAAAGTTTTTTAGCTAAGGAAGACTCTCTCAAATGGTAAAATGATATTAAAAATAATAGTTTTGATTTTATGTTATTTAGTTTTAAAATGAAAGAATTATGTAAATACATATCTAAGTATTTAATGGATTAAATGAGAGCTTAATTTGAGTATTTAAATATATTGAAATAGATGTACAATAATACAACCCCACAGATGTTTTACGAGAATTTTCATGTATAAACTAATTCTTGAATCATACCGAACTTTCTAAGTAATTTTTTAAAAATTTTGAATTATTTATATAAGTTTGGTAAAACAATGTTATACAATAACACTTTTTGACGATAAAATTATTGTTTGTTTTTACTTAACTTTTATTAAAAGTCTTACAACCACAGTTATGTTATGATCATATCTATAATTCATATGGGATTTATAATCATAATAAAATTTTAAAATTTGAACTTGAAACTTAATTCCACCTCATTTTATAAAATCAATACAAAAAATTAAGATTTACACGTTAAGATTTCATTCATCTGTACACAAGGTAGCTACAAATTTCAATCTAGTTGTGGACTGCATAAAATTGAAAATGGAAACCACTTTTCTTCCTTGCATTCATGAGCATCCCACATTTTGGGCTATATTCCAATTGTTAAAACAATACAGAGATTCTTGGCAAGAGAATGATGGAACATGTTTCTCCATAAGCACTTCTAAAAGTGAAAATTAAGATGAAAAAATGAGATCAACTTTTCCATAGATAAAATTAGCTTATGTATAAGTTAATTTATGGAAACTCTCCTTATTTCTCCAAATGTGTTAGGAATTCAGGTGAGTATGAGATCACACATCGGATAAAAATGAGTATGATGATTAGTATACAAGTAAAAGACCCGTAAACTTATTGTTTTAAGGTTTTAGGTTGAAAATGGTGTCGTGATCTCTTGTATAGACTTGTTCAGAACTCATTGATACCAAAGTCTCTCCTTGTGAAAATTCTCACAGAATGTTCATTTTTTTAACTATACATAAGCAAATTTTAGCTTAAAGAGACTCTCAACTTTGTTTTTCCTTTTAGGAATTGTGGAGAAGTTTGTCCAAACATACCCTAAATGATATACTGATACTATCATCAATATGAACATAGTTTGGAGTTAACTGTCAGCAATACTCTGATCCATACCTGTAGAATTATAATCTAGTTTTTCAGTTAAAGACCTGGACATTGTTGATTCCTCATCACCATTTTCAGAAGCTGAACTAGAAGCATCCATTTCCTTCCCTGGAAAGTCAATCTGTACACATTCAACAACTTCACTGTTACAACTGTTATTATCCTGATTCCAGTTTTAAGGTGTCAAGCCTTCTTTCTTGACAACATTGAACACAATCCCATTATGGATCGTTCCAGGCTGCAGAAGATCACCTTCAGTTACCAATATGTTGGATCCATTCATGACAACCCTGTTGCCATTTTCTTTTTGATCATATTCTGTGCTCTCGGAGCACTTATCAGGAGTTGTGTGCCTTGAACTGTGATGCTGAAAATCACGAGGGCTGATCTGAGTCACCTTGCTTCTGTTAAATTCAGTGTCAACTTCTAAGTTTTGGACAAAATCAATGAACATATCAGATGATGTAGTTCTCATCAAAGGCCCACCGGATCTGGTCCAAGAATTCAAGTCAGCACTTTCAGATTCACTGTCACTTGCCTCATGATTGCTACGATGGGACTTCCAGTTTTTACCAGTGGCTCCTCTGGGACTGATAAGACCTTGATGCAATGAGGAAGCAGCATCTGCATGAAGGTCTTCTAGGGACCCTGTAGAATTCTCTCGAGCAAGGACATTCCACGAGGGAATTCTTCTTGAACCACTGAATTTGACTATGGTGGGGAGACCATGAGAAGCAGCAGCAGCTCTCTCAGCGCTTCTTTTCAGACGTCTTATATGATTGAGAATTGCAACAGACTCATCAAGAGCAAGCTCAATCCCACAGTTTGCTTTTATGGCAGAAAGCTTCTCCCAAGTTCCTCTTCTCCCTTGGTTGGTTGCCTTCTGAAGTTCCACATAAGAAGGGTTCTGTATGATCTTTAAGTACTGGAGCAGGATGATAGAAAAAAAAAACATTAATCATTGTTCAAATGAATCTTAAATAGATTTTAAGTCTAACTCAATCTTAAGAAATCAAACTCATTTATATATTATAAAATCACCTCTAATTGATGTGAGATCTCTAACAATCTCCATTAAATTATTTATAAACAAATTTCTGAACCACTTAATAATCCTTGATGTTGTGTATTTAGTTGTTCTTGAGCACATACCTGAGAAAGAGTTGCAGGCATAACAACTGTTACATCACCCTCCCAATCTTGAGCAAAGAGTTTGGCAAGCCCACCCAATGGAAAGCCAAGTTCCAGTACTTGATTACATCTATGTTTCACCTCCATCTCTACTAGATGAGCAAGCTACAGAGTTGAAAACCACATTGGATTAGTTATAACAATCAACTGATGTCATAGTGTTTTATCTAAGTTTTTATATTTCAGAAAGGAACAGAGACCGAGTTAATGGAAAATGTAGAAGTGAAAAGTTTAGTTAACAAACAAAATAAACCAACACATGAACATGTATGTATCATCATTCATAGAGGTCCACGCCCATGAACATACCTTTGCTGCAAAATTACCTCCATAAGCTCGTATAAACTCCTTCAATCTCAATAATGGTGCAATATGGGGATTGGCCTGACTAACTATAAAATGGTTGACGTTGAACAGCTCTTTCAACTGCATCATAGGTAAATCAATCTCCAAGCTACCATCCCTCCAACGGCGCACTGGAGTAGAACCCTTTTCAGGACCCAAATTAAATGGAGGATGGTAAGGAACAATCTCTCCACTTCTATCCTTTGCCATCAATTCCTGAGCCTCGAAAAGGCCAGGAAAGGCACAAGAAGCAGTGACTGCACTCCATATAACAACGTGAGGTGAAGTCAAGTAATTAAGACATCTAGGTGGTTCATGCTTTCTTGGGGAACAAACTGTAATCCCAAGAATTCGACCCGTCATATCATATGCTTCTTGAAATGTAAGATTGCTTGTTAGATTCCTCAGCATCACTTGCAATTGTCTGATCTCATGAACTGCACCATATGTTGCAACCCTCTTCACAACTGTAAAAATCCCACCTAATTGGTCAAAAAACTGTAATGACTGCAGTGAATCCTCGAAAAAACTTTGAAGCTCGGGCCAAGACCTTGTGGCAACAATGGAGCACACAATGGATCCTACACTTGAACCAGCAATTATCCTCGGCATAAGTTTGTGTTCTACCAGTGTTTTAACCACTCCGACATGAAAAGCTCCAAGGGAAGCACCCCCACTTAGCAACAAAGCAGTCCTCCCAAATGCATGTCTAGTTTCATGCATGAAAGAAAGTTTTTCTTCTAATGCAAGCTCCTCCGAATCAGAGTTGCACACCATTCTCAACTGAGTTGTCACCTCATCAATATACTCCTTGATAAGTCTTGGCATCTGAAGCCTACCTTTGTGGAGTTCAGGGTTACACATATTACCAAGATTTCTAACAAGATCTGCACGCATACAAAATATTATATCCCTAAGAGACCCCTCTTGCCTGCGATGGCGCAGCTCTTCAAGCTTGTTATTCACCAGCTCCACATCATAAAGGTCTGATTCATTCATCTTTGGTGTCTCCCTATCAAGCATTTTGGCTGCATGAGCCCACTCCTCATAGGTCAATGCAGATCTCATCATATTTCTCCAAAATTTCCGCCTATATACCATTTCAGCTCTCACCTTCACTTTGGCGTACCGTTTCAACAAGAAAGCAACTATTGTCATCATTGCCAATATCCCCTGTGGATTTCTTGGGTGCAACCATGACACAATGGGTCCCCAAAATCTCCTAAAACCGTAGAAGATATCCAACAACACAAAATGTATCTGATACCTCAATTTTAACATAGACTTGCAGAAGAGAACCCTGAAAGCAATAGTCCTGCCAAGAATGCTAGAAGGGCCAATCGCGAAAGGGTCAACCCTAGCCTCGTTACTTATATGATCCATCCTTAGATCAAAAAGATGAAAGTAAATACTTTTCTTCTCAAAAGCCAAAACCCTTAAGAGATCATGTGCTCTAAAAGAGTTTAGACGGTACAAGCTGGCCCTTTTATGATACCATCAAAAGGTAAAATCTGAAAGGCAACGCTTTTACAATCTAAGAAAAGCGTATTGCATAAAACTCCCAAGAAGTGCATAAATGGATAAAATTATCAAGGAATCAGTGAAAGAGTGAAATCAACAAAAGGGCACTGTGTAAGCAGAAAGATCATACATCACAACTGCACATTCGATTTGTGGATGATTCCATAAGTGATGTTGAATAAAAACAAGCAAAAGAACACAAGTTTAACTCATATAATCGAGTAGGAAAGGTTGTGAATGAAATCTTAGATTCCAGGGGGGGAGGATTCTCCAGAAGCAGAACACGGATCAGATTGGATAGAGAAAAATGGGTGAAAACAAATGTGGTAAAAGTGAGATTGGTGAATGGAAAAGGCTGAAAGCGAGGGAATGAAATAAAGAAATGTTCCCGCTAAGCCAAGCAAGTATGGAAAAGACTTAGCGAGAAGAAAGAGGAGTGATCGTTTACATTAGGAACACGATAACCATGATTTGGAAGTTGAAGAAATGAAAATGAAGGAAAAAAGGGCATTGAGATTTGCGAGGAGAAGATAAAGTTGTCGTTATGGTGACGCGGGAGCCAGTCAGAAAAGTGCGCCTTGGCTTGCCTGTTGACCTTCAATTCCAACACTACAACTAAAGTTCCGTACTTTCGTTGCTAACTGTTTTCCCACATGGATATTATCTTTATATGATTTTTCAAAAACATATTATTTAATCATTTAATATATTCAACAAATAAATATAGTAAATAACACGATTTCATAATTAACAAAAATTAAATTCTACGGAAATCAAATCCTAATAACTCAACAATATACATAATTTAATATATTCAAATAAATAAATATTTATTATATTGAAGAAATTTCTATGTCATAAAATTAAAACAAGACTAAAGTCCTTTTTTCTCTAATTATTATAAAAAATTTGATTAAATCCATAATTTTTATTTGGTTCAAATTATTTTTTTAATTTTTAAAAATATCAAATTAGGTCTGTTATTAGATTGATAGTAGATTTCTGCTAAATTTTATTTAAATCATTCCACCTAATATGAATATGATGTATAAATTATAACGGAAAAAACTTTAATCTAAAAAAAATATCAAAAAAATATTTAATTTAATCATTTTTAAAAATTAAATAATCAAATTAAATTAAATAAAAATTATGAATCTAATTATATTTTTTTTATAATAATTAGACGATAAAAATAAGATTTTAGCTTAAAACAATCATACTGTACAAGTATAAAAACACCATTATTAACTATCAACCTCAAAAACTAAATATTTATTTTTATTAAAATTTCATTTCCATTAACATATCCAGCATCATTATATTTTATTCTTTTAAAGTTTTAAATAATATCTTCCTTAATACTAAAAAATCTTCAAGAAAAAATTGTCTCTTACATTGGCTTTTCTTATTTTAAGTGTCACATGTTATCAAAATATCCATTCTCCTAAAAAAACAATCTTTTCTTTTCTTCAATTCTAAACATATTATGACCACGAAATAATAATAATAATAATAATAATAATAATATTAATAATAAATCAAGTTTAACTATATTTCATTTCAACTTTAAAATATTCACATCACATGTTTTCAAAATTAATTTTCCTTATAAGTTATAAAATAAGGATTCTTAACTATTTCTCACTATTCCTAAGAATAATATAAATTAATATAAAAATAATAAATTACAGAACAAATAAAGTTCTCTTATAATTTTAATAAAAAATAAACTTTATTAAAGACTTCGTTTGTTATAACCTTTTTTTTAGGGGTTTAAACTCTTTTTCACAGTTTAGTTTTTAGTCAGTTAAATATCAAATACATGTAAACGTGATTTAGTTTAGATTTAATCGAATTTAATCTATTTATAAATAAAACTCAATTCAATCTAATTATTAGTGTATTATAATATTTAATAAGTGATATTCAATTTATTATAATATTTGTTTTGTAACCAAACATTTTAGACAAAAAAAGATAGACGCGTGTGGTGATCCTTGGGCAAACGACGTTGGTTGTAAAAGGAAACGTGTGGAGTGTAAGCATAGATCTCAACGGCCAACGAATAGTTTAAGAATTCCAAGCTTACGTATCACAATTTCACATGAATATGTTTTAATATGTAATTTTAAAATAATATTATATTTTAAAATAATTTACCAAACCTTAAACTTAAGATTGTAAAACATTCATTATGAACAATTGGGTTCTAATTAAGCTTAGATTAAGGTTTTGTTAATCTAAAACATATGATGAAAATTATAAATACTGTAGATACTCTTATTTACTGTGCAAGTATTATTAGGAACACCTCCGGACAATGGACATGAAATTAAAGATTGGAATAGTGACCAATAAGAGCTTGGAGAAAATTGTGAAGGAGTAAGATGACTCAATCCTATAACCGGAACAATTAGTATTTTTCCTTTATAATCATTCTTTAACAAAACAAATTATTATTTTTCATCTTTTCGAATGATGTTTTGCATTTATTGTAGAGCTATCAAAATGGGTCACAACCTGTGGGCCAACTTGACCCACCACGGGTTCGGACCAGATTGGGTTTAAAAATTTTGTATTTTTTTTTATGCGAATTAGATTTCAACTCGGTTCATTTAAACCCGGCTCATGCGGGTTGAACTCGTGGTGGGCCGGATTGGCCTACCAACCCACCTACTTTATTTTTTTTATTAAAATTTAATTTTAATTTTATAAAAAGATATTTTTTTTTCTTGAAAAGATTATTTAAGTTTCCTATTTTCAAAATTAATTAAACACCCATATGAGTGAAATTTGTTTAGATTTGAATTATAGAAAGTTTGTAATTTTTTTTATTTAAAAGAAAATTGTAATAAAGTGAGCCAGTAAGTCAACCCGTTTATCCACCAACCCGTGGTGGGTCAGACCGGGTTTGAATTTTTCTAACTCGCTAATAAATGAATCGGGTTGGATTGGCTCACTAAGTGACCAACCCGTGGTAGACCGGGCCGGGTCGAGCCGGATTACCGTTTTGACAGCTCTAATTTATTGTTATTAGGAAAATGTCTAATATTTGCTTCTATTAATGTCTCACTAATTCCTTGTACGTTTTTCAAACATTTCAATGTTTCTCCACCAACACTCCTCAACCCTCAATAATTAAATTAGGTCATTGCTTTCTACACTCCAAAATTACTAACTGCGTTTCTATATTAACAAATAAAAAGACTAAAATGCCCTCATATTGTACTATACACGTGTTATTCTATCATCTATGAAAAAAAAGGAGATATAAAATAATAATTCTAAAAAGTTATTTTTAATACATTTAGATTGCATATATTTTATAATTTTTTTTTCTAAAAAGTATATTTTGGTAAATTTATTTCAAAAGATATTATATGAATTTCAGAAAATTTGTTTCAGAAATCTTATTTTGGAAAGTTTATTTGAAAATATATTTTGAAAATATTATTTCAAAAATTTCATTCCAGAAATCATATTTTAAAATTTTCTGCAAAACTTATTCAAGAAAATTTCCAAAACAATTTTTATGAAGAGTAAAATATCATTCTAAATAATTCGAAGGTGCGTGAAGAAATTGTGAGAGTGCAAGAAACAAAAGCCATATACATGTAAAACTCACTATATAGAGTTAGCTTTGAATTTCAATAATATAAAAACGGGCCTAATATCTTGATTTACTAATTTGAAGTGGGCCGCTTCTTCCAACACCTCCATACTTGATTTGAAAAATACATTTTTGTACTCTGTAATTCAGAAAAATATTTCATGTCACTTAATCTTTTATAATTTTCATATTTGAAAATATATTTCAAATTTCTACATTATATAATAAAAATATATATATTATAAATCCTATAATCCAAATTTACTATTCGAATCTAGTAATATATTTAAAATTACACGATTACATTATTTTAAAATAATTTCAGATTTCACAAAAACATAAATTTCTAAATTATACAATGCAAATTACTTTTACATACCATCGTACCTTTTTTATGGTTTAATTTATAAAAAAAATATATATATTTCATCTCAAAGATATAACAAATTTTTTGACATTTTATGTTTGGATTGAAGTTCATTTCATACACAATTATCACAAACAGACTATGACCAACTTTATTCCATCTAATCAATTTCTCATTTACACCAGCATTTATATATCTGGGTAATTAAAAAGATCATATAAGAAAATGTGAAATATATGTACTCTTTAAGGACTAAGCTATATATTACAATTTAAATAATGAATTATCATGAATATGATAAAAAAAAATCTAAGCTATAGATTACAATATTAAAAAACGTCATAGTGCATAGTCAGTATTTAAGGAATAAAGAAATATTACACTTAAAGGACAAAATACATAAGAACTTAATTTATTCCCCAATAATGAAAATAAAGTTTGAGATGTAAAATTCTAAATTTTATCTTATAAGTAGTTTAAATAATTTTTTTTTTGACAATTATTGATTTATGATTAATAATGCTATAAGATTATTCAAATCACTAATATATACTAGTTAAATTTGTCTCACAATCTACATTTTTTGGCATATAAGAATGATTAAAATAACTCGAATCAATAATTATATATAACTATATATTTATTTATATTTAAATATTTATAGAATAATGTTAATCATATTTACATACATAAAAGCAAAGCAATAGGTCAAAATGAACTTTTGGATGAACAAATCCAATAGACCTGATTCTCTGCAATGATGGAAAAACAATTAGTTTATGTTTTATATATATATATATATATATTGATGAATTTAACACGATGTACAAAGGAAAATAATACTTCCAAATCATTAAAAAAAAATAAAAGCACTATATTTCTAGGAAAATATTAAATTAAAAACTACTTAACCAAAAATTAATGAATAATAACGCTTTTTTTTTGTTAACAGTAAATAATATGTTAAAATAGAAAAAAAGATTGTTTGACACTGTTTTACAATAAATCTGACAATGTAAAGATAATGTGAATAAACTTTTATATTTATAAAGAAAAATAAAAAATAAAAAGTAATGAAGAATAGTTTTAAATGAGTTTGAGAGAATTTTGGATGTAAAAATAATAATATCTTAAAAAAGTGTGTGGAGCCATTTTTACATTTAGGACGACAATGGTTTATGTCACATAAATTGTCTTTCCGTGTAGAGAAGACTGTTTCATATATAAGGAGTCTACTTTTATGTTGTTGAAAACAAATCCGTACAATGATATTATTATTTCTGATATGGTAACGTAAAAAAAAAAATTGTTCCAAAAACAATATAAGTTGGAACAATGATATGAAATAATTAATAAAGATAGTTGTATTTAACAACCACCATTTTTAAGCTATCAAAGAGTGATTGTAATTCGACTATGTTTGGATAGAAGTTTTGTAATTTTTAAGATATTTAAAATTATTAAGAATTGGTTTCATTAATTATTAGGAATTGATTTTATTTAAATAATTTAGTTTTTAAATAATTTATTTAAATAATGTAATTCAAATATATTAAATTTTATTTTTTTATGTATATAAAATATTTTAATTAATACTAAATATTGAGACCGTTAGAATCAATTAGGGTTTTTAATGTTTAGTTAAGGTTTTTAATGTTTTCCAATTTTTCCCTTTCTTATTTCTCTACCACGAGGACCTTTTATATATATATATATATATATATATATATATATATAATTTTATGTTATTTTTCAATATAATGAAATAAAAATACAAATGTACAATAGAGAAATAAAGATTCAAGTTTTCTCATTTGATTGTTCTTGTTATCTTCTTTTCTTTGGTTTTTTTTTTTAGAGATGAAGAACTTTAGGCGTTGCTTTCTCTCAGTAAGAAGGAATAGATTTTTTAGATACCTTTTCTTCAGTTGCTAAGTTCACTACTGTCAAGTTACTTATTGCTCTTGCTGTCTCAAAAAATTAGTTTTTACACCAACTTGATGTAGACAATGCATTCTTACATGGAGACCTAAACGAGGAAGTTTACATGGAGTCACCACCTGGTTTACAAGTTCATGAAAAGGGCCAGGTTTGCAGGCTTACTAAGTCCTTGTATGGACTGAAACAAGCCAGGAGGCAATGATTTGAAAAATTATCTCCTTTCCTTATTTATGTTGATTATGTCCAATCTAAATTTGATCACTCACTCTTTATTAAAATGACATCTACATATTTCACAACTCTCCTTGTCTATGTGGATGACATTATTCTAGCAGGAAATTCTATGACAGAGTTAATCATATAAAGGTTCTCTTACACAACAAATTTCAAATCAAGAATATAGGGGAACTTAAGTACTTCCTAGGTTTTGAAGTAGCCAAATCTAAGAAGGGTATTCATCTTTGTCAAATGAAGTATGCTCCAGACATTCTTGAAGAAACAGGGATGTTGGGATGCAAACCATGTTTTGCCCCCTTTTTAACTGATACCAACTCTCTGTATAAGACAAAAAGCTACTTGGACAATCTATTTCACTAATACTAGACCTAACTTATGTTTTTCTGTTAATTTGTTAAGTCAATTTATGCAATCACCATTGACTACCACTATCGGGTTTTGCAGCATATCCTTAGATATATCAAGTCCAATCCTTCAAAGGGACTCTTCTTTGGTGCTGACTCAAAAGTTTAGATAAAGGCTTTCAGTAACTCAGATTGGGCAACCTGCCCCAACACTAGAAGTTCTACTACGGGTTTTTGCATCTTCCTTGGTTTGTCCCTCATCTTGCGGAAATCTAAGAAGCAAAACACTATTTCCAAATCTTCCATTGAAGCTGAATATCGGGCATTAGCTGCTACCGTGTGTGAGTTACAATGGGTCCATTGCCTTCTTCATGACCTTCATGTTCAAACTACTGCCATTGCTGCTCACTAATGTGACAACAAATCTGCCAGGCACATAGCTCATAACTAAAACTTCCATGAAAGGACAAAACTTATAGACCTGGATTGTCATGTTGTACTAAGAAGATTCAGGCAAATCTTTTGCATCTTCTCCCCATTCAGTCAGATGAACAGTTAGTTGACATTTTTACTAAGTTCCCTCACCAAGTTAGGTTTCGATCTATCATTCCCAAGCTTGGATTAGTAGCATACACCATCCCGCTTAAGGGGAGGCTATTGAGACTGTTAGAATCAGTTAAGGTTTTTAATGTTTTCCATTTTCTCCCTTTTCCCTCGACCACAGCAACCCTATATATATATATATATATATGTGTGTGTGTGTGTATGGTTTCATGTTATTCTTCAATACATTGAAATCAAAGCACACAATGTACAATAGAAATACAAAGATTCAAGTTTTCTTACCTGGTTGCTCCTGTTATCTTCTCCCTGTTATCTTCTCCTCTTTGATTTTCTCCTTTCATCGATGGAGAACCCTGGGCGTTGCTATCTTCTCTTCTTTGATTTTCTCCTTTCATCGATGAAGAATCCTAGGCGTTGCTTTCTCTCTTCGAAAGTCTTCCTCTTTTCTAAATATGGTTTGTAATACTAAATGTAAAAATTATTTAAATACCAAAAGTTAATAATTTAAAAATATTAATGCTGAAGTTTTGAAGTGATATTGATTGATGTTATGTTTATATTAAATTTTTATCAAGATTCATTCAATTAACATTGATAAAGTTTTATGTTAGATTGATATTGAGAAAGATTATTTTGACTTCATATCAACTATAATTAGTTAAGTAAACATTTATCAGAGTTATTTTATGACGTTGTTGTTTTTCTTTTCTTACTTTTTTTATAAATGTGACTTAAAATATTCATCAAGTGACATTAAATAAATTTTATCAAGCTTAAGTTAGATTAATTGAAGAAATATCATGATATTTAGCAAAACATATTAAGTTTAGGTCAAATTAGGTTTTTCTAAACTAAAGTAAAAAATATGTATGTACAAATATATATATATATATATATATATATATATATATATATATATATATATATAAAAGTTTCTATTTAATGTATAAAAATGAAATTATTATGTATTATTATTCAGAGTAAACCAATTTGGAGTAAAAATATTGAAAAATGTTTTGTAGAAGATTCTCTACTTACATCCGAAATAAATATATAATGGAATTGGGGTGATATTAGTTTCATGATTTTCACAGGTAGATTATGTAATATGAGACATTATATTCAAATATTTTAGGATAATAATACTTTGATAATATTTTAATATTATTATGTGATTGATCCTTGTTAACATTATAATACATATATTATATTAAAATATTGTTATAAAAGTGTTATTGAAGTATCGTTATTTTTGTATTTTATAGATTCCAAAATTAGAGAGTATTGATACCAAACTTAAAGAGTATTAATGGTAATAATGATATTATTGTTATTATAATAACCTTGATTTGATGTAGGGAGAAACACTTTACACGACAAAATAAACTAGTTGCAAATTGCAGCCACGTGGTTCTCTCGCGGCAACTGTTGCCATATACCCAAAAATGATTAAATGCCCATAACAAACATTAAACAACGATTACCGAAAAATGCAAAATAAACAAAGCAAAGAATTTCACCCGATCTGAAGTTTCTAACAAAAAAAACTCTTTCTTTCTCTCTCTTCTTCGTTAATTCACCGTTTACCATTCTCGCAAGCATTGCTAGGAAATCCAGCTGAGAGGGTGAAGAAGAAGAAGGAGAAGGGACAGCAGCAATGGGGGGTCTTGCATTGGGTTCTGCCTTCGATTCCAAATCTGGGCAGATAATAATGGCTGCTTTGCTTTTGATGATTGTGTCCTTCTATATTGGCACGCTTTTTGGCAACAATGCTCCCCTTTACGTCTCTCAGCTTGATTCTCATTCTCCTTCTTCTTTTCTCAACAATGTCTCCTCTAATGGTAACCTCTTCAGCTCAACTCAGCTACCAAAATCGCTTTTCATTGCTTCTTCTAAAGCCATATTGCCAAATTTTTAAGCTTTTCTATCTGGGTTTCTCTTGAACTTCCATTAATTTCATATATCGGTTTTCTTTAAAATGCTTATTTTTGGAAATTCCCAGATTTATAGTAAGTTTTCAGTGAATGAGTGGTAAACCGCAGTGTGTTAGTTCTACATAGAATCCTTTCGGTGCTATCAGATCCAAGTGGGTCCTCTACAAATGGTTTGCATTAAATGGTGTATGAATTGAATGTACATTCGGCTTAATTGAGTTGCTTGAAGGTTTATTTGGGGGATATCACTTAGTGTCGGTGGCTTATTTGGAAACTTGTGTTAAGGTTAAATCCTTAATGTTTCATAGTGCTGCTTTGAGAAAGATCACTGAATGTTCTTAACTCTTGCAGGTACTGCTAAATTCAGTAACAAAGTTGCTCTGACTTACCGGAAAACCCCTCTTGTAATTCCAGAAACAGGGGTGGATGTGTGCCCTTTGACGTTCAATGAGTATATTCCCTGCCATGATGTTTCCTATGTGGAAACTCTGGCCCCAAGTCTTGATTTTTCTAGAAAAGAAGAACTGGAGAGACACTGTCCTCCTCTTGAAAAGCGCTTATTCTGCTTGGCCCCTCCGCCAAAAGATTATAAAATACCTATCGAGTGGCCTCTTAGTAGGGATTATATTTGGCGAAGCAATGTGAATCATACACATCTTGCAGAAGTCAAAGGAGGCCAAAACTGGGTCCATGAGAAGGATCAGCTCTGGTGGTTTCCTGGCGGTGGTACCCATTTCAAGCATGGGGCCTCTGAGTACATAGAGAGGTAGCTGCCACTGACTTATTTAAGTTCCTTATGTTCTTTCTCTAAGAACCATCATGCTGATTGTAGGAATGTTATTATGATGATTTTGTGGTTACATGGGCGACTGTTGTGATGATTTTATTTTTCTTCCACTATATCAAATCCGTGTGAGTAATTTTTTAAAATCAGACCGAGGATGACTATGTGAAGACTACATAACGATACATGTATTGTAATTTGATAAATTTCAAATTTATCTTAATACTATTATGAAATATTTGACCTTCTTATATTGAGTATGTGGAGAGAACAAGTAAAATATGATGTATTAATCTATAATAAAAAAAAATCTCAACGTCAATATGTATCTTATTTTGTTACTGATGAATTTAGTGCTGTAATCTACAAAGAATTCTCATTTTTAACCCTTTCAAGTTCAGAAGATGATCTATCACGAATAACCATGAACTTCTGTCCTTGTGGTTGTGAATTCTGATAAACAAATTTCTTCTAGGCTGAAATTCTGAGACTTGTGAAAGAAATGACATTGTAATTTTGTAGTAGCGGACTGTAATTCCTGGATTGAATGTCCCAACGAAAATGTGATCACTTCTGGAATGTTGTCATATTCTGGAATGTTGTCATAGGAGTCAATGGAATGACTAATGCTTTCAAGAAAAAACTTTCGGGCTTATGATCTTATATTTCAGATGATACCACAAATTAGTCTATGATATGCAAATTGCAATATATTTTCAAGCTATAGACTTGTTAGAACTTGTGGTTCATTTGGTGTTAATGAAACCGGCAGAAACCAAATTCCTAGAAAGTAGATTTAGACTTAAATAAATCCTACAAAAAATTGGTTTGTGAAGTGAAGTTTGCATAAAGTTATTAGTGTATTTTGGTTTTCTCATATGGTTATATCCTAGACAATGTGAGGTCTCCAACATTCGTTTTCATACTTAGACTTAGGCACCTTGAGCTTGAGACTAAATATTTATGGATGATTCGACAATAGTCTAATAGTGGGTGACATGATAAGTCAAACAAATCTCATTAAAATAGATTTTGATACTATCTTAGAAAATGGATTTAGGTCTAATTCAACCAATCAGTTTATAAAATGATATTTACGTTCATTGATATACTTTATTTTAGCTATATTTATAGATGATGTGAAATCCCTACACAAATACAGCTAATTGATTATTGAACATATGCACCCTTGGACACACAGATTTGAAATTTAAATGGTCTCTATGCATTGGTTTATGACAAAACACAATGACATTGTTGTTTTATTTAAACACCTCCACGTTGTGCGAACGACTTTGAATGTTGCTAATAGGGATTCCCTGGAACATTTGTCTTATCATGTGCCTCCTAGGTTATTTGATCTCTGGGGAGAAATTAGGTTAGGGTTTGACCAATTTTAATTAGGACACTATACCACTTAGTTATGAGTCAGCATTTCTTAATTTATTTCAAACTATTTGGTACAAAATTTGGCTAATTAAAATTCTCTACTTTTTTGCTAATTATGGTTTTGCCATTAAGGACTTAACTGTAGTCAATAGAAAGTTAAATTTTGCAGATGGATTTCTTTGGTCAGGGTTAACTAATTAGTCAAGGAGCCACTAATCATGGTTAATCTGTATTATTCTCTACCTCAAGATTTTGGGATGTTACATGTCCTCTACTAAATATTAATACATCATTTCTAAATTACTGAATCTCTCGTCCAGCCAGGACTCACAACACTCCTTTTGAGCCTCGTCCTTGGAACTTTATCTGTCTGTGGTGTCCCTCGGCCTCTACACTAGCAACTTCAGATTCAGAGGACTGGGCCTTATCAGTTGTAAGATAATATTTATGATTTTTGTTGAAAGAATTACTGACAAGTTACAGAGGATGGTATGACTCTGGTACCCTGTGTTGGGAGGAGAGAAACCAAGAAGGAATATACTGTGTCCTGTGTACACACGACTAATTCTTATCTATAGAGAGTGAATAAGAGATGCAACAATAAGGAACAAAGTATTTCCCTAGCAAATCACATCATATCTCCCTATTTAGTGTAATCATATCATATATCTAGCATAATCAAGTCATCCCTAACAATTCTAATATTTATATTAAATTTTAGTAATCTTCACGATCTATGGTTTAATTATGTTAGTTGATGCTCCAAAATAAATGAACATGAGTGTTGTATACTGTGAGTAGTTCAACAGTTTTCTGATGATAATTTTTGCCACCTTTTTCTGGAACTTATTCACTGAAGTTGGTGTTCCTGTGGAAAATTTTCTGGCTGAAAAGTGCATGACATAGTTGTTATACGTTTAATTTTTATGAATGCAGGCTAGGACATATGATTACCAATGAGACTGGTGATCTGCGTTCTGCTGGAGTAGTTCAAGTTCTGGATGTGGGCTGCGGTGTGGCTAGTTTTGCAGCATATCTTCTTCCATTGGATATACGAACAATGTCCTTTGCCCCCAAGGATGGTCATGAAAATCAAATTCAATTTGCATTAGAACGAGGGATAGGTGCAATGATCGCTGCCATGTCCACAAAACAATTACCGTATCCTAGTGAGTCATTTGAAATGATTCACTGTTCACGGTGCAGAATAGACTTTCATGAAAATGGTAATTTGCTTTTGTTATTTAAGATTTTACCTTTAATTCTGCAGATGATACAATAAATGAAAGTGTATGCAATGTGTTGTTCCCTGGACTCCAATGTGAGTTCTATAGCCTTATTTGCAATCCTTCTACATGATCTGCATCTTGCCAATAGCATAGATGGAGTGAGGGTGTATGTACAAAGACGTTTCAATTTTTCAGTGGGTAAAGGATTTGCAAATATCAATAAGTGAGAGGCTAGAATGAGATTATCATTCTGGGTAGGTTTGCTCCCCGTTCTACAGTGTGGAGTAATCATAAAATAAGGAATGTACAGTCCTACACGATTAAGAAAGTTGGTTTCTTCAATAACATACGGAAAGTGGGATTTTGTATTTAGTTGATTCTGAAAATGTGTGAATCCATTTAGTGTGTCTGGAAACAATTTAAGAATGCAGTTTTCCAAGTCAAATAAAAAAATGAATAAGCAACTATTAACTTCTGTCAAGATGTGGCTTTTCACGTCAAACATCCCATTTAAATTGTTTTCAAACATCTATATGTATAGACTATTAAAAGACTTACCCAATGTTCTTATAAATTGGTATTGGAGTTTGCTGCAAGTGTCTCAATAAAGAGCTAACTAGGAAGGGGCTGAGACAAGTGGTCTGGATGTTGATTCTTAGAGGAAGTTTTATGATAAGGACTTAGGTGTGATGGGGTGCCTAAATCTATCATAATCATTGACATTGTCCTCACTTTTATTGAAGGTGCTGAAAACTTGCCCTATTAGACCTATCCAATACTTTTTGTTATGAATTTAAAGTGGTTAACTAATATAATAGTTATAAGTGCCCAAGCACTTGGGGAACCCACCCCTTAAAAGCCAGTTTTCAATAAGGTGAAACTAAACATTTAAATACTCCATTGAGCATCCCATACTATTTATATGGGACTTAAGCACTCTATAATATCCAATCCCCTATCAACCACTGCCCTCTAGCCAAATATCTTTTACTATTATGTCGGACTTTGACATCTGTAATACCCAAGTCCTTGTCAAATTTATCCATTTAATACTTCTCAAAACTAAGTAAGTTGGTGAGGTTAGCGTTATTTGAATGGACTTTGTCCAATTTAGAGGAAGAGAAATAGAGAGGGAGATAGGATGGAATTTCTGAAGTGAAAAGGATGAACTGCACAATAGTTACGTATTCTGAAACATTTGCATCATAGTCTCTTCATAGACTAGGTGAGATGGGAACTATTTCATTGACAGAGTGAGTGATATTTCTTAAACAATAATTCCTATGGAAACTGAGTGCAATTAATGTTTGATGCGTGAGCTCATTTATCCAATGATTTATGAGGTGCGTGTTATTCTGACTGACATTAATTTATTTTGTGAAAATCTGCAGATGGGATTTTACTGAATGAGTTGAACCGTCTTCTTCGCTTTAATGGGTACTTTGTTTATTCAGCTCCCCCAGCTTATAAAACAGATAAAGATTATCCTGTCATTTGGGATAAATTGATGAATTTGACTACAGCAATGTGTTGGAGACTTATTGCTCGAAAAGTCCAGACTGCAATATGGATTAAAGAAAATAACGAGTCATGCCTTTTGCACAATGCAGAGCAAAAACTTATAAACGTCTGTGACCCCGCTGATGATACCAAACCTTCATGGAATATCCAGCTTAAGAATTGTGTACAAGTGAGAAATTCTAAAACAGATTCTTACAAGCTTCCTCCAAGTCATGAGCGCCATTCAGTGTTTTCTAACAACCTTAACATGATAGGTCTGTCCACTCTCTTTTGTACATGTGCAAGACTCTACTTTCTGGTTTCCATATTTAACATTTTCCTTAATCTTAAATTATACTTTCCTAACCTTTCTACTAATGATTCCTTGTTTGTCTGCCTGTCCATGTCTCTGTCTCTCTCTCATTCACACACATGCATGTGTGCACTTTGAGGGCATAGATATTTTGGCCAGAGAATTTTAATCAAATGACCTTTATATGAAGGTTCTGCTAATTTCATGGTTTCAGTGTTCATGCTTCTTGATGCATATGCTTTATTATCATCAAAAACGCATTTCCAAATGGCTATTAGACAATATTCAATCTTAGAAAGGCACAATCTGCAGCATAGCAGAAATTAGCTTTACTAGCATCATTTTTGTTGCGTCACGAAAACTTGATCGGTTATACTATTTTAATGTTAGTTTTTTGCAAGCTGTGAATAGTGCTGTTCTGAAACTTCAAGTTCATGGGAACATAATTAATTTGCATCAATGATAAAAAGAAAAGAAAAAAAAAAGATTTGAGGTGTAGGATCAACCTAACAAGGAGTGCATGTTACTTTTTCGGGAATAAATTTATTATATCATCAAACAGACATGTAGTTGAGAATTTTCCCAAATTATATATAAATGAAAGTATTCGTGTAATCATCAATGTAAATATTAACAACATAATAATGTAGACGGAAAACCTCTGGTCCGTGTGCACTGTATTTGAATGGGATAGTTAATAGTTAATATGTTTGAAATAAAAGGATCAATATTCTTTTACCATTCTAATGGAAATTGTATGTTAAAACAGCATTGCTATGGTGCACTCAATAGCCTCTTTCAGTCTGATATCCCTTGAACCTTTTGAACAACAGGTATAAATCAGAATGAATTTACTTCAGATTCTCTCTTCTGGCAAGAACAAACTGGTCATTACTGGAGACTGATGAATGTCAAGGAGACAGAAATTCGCAATGTGATGGATATGAATGCCTATTGTGGTGGATTTGCTGTTGCACTAAATAGCTTTCCTGTTTGGGTAATGAATGTAGTTCCTGCAAGCATGAAGAACACCTTATCTGGAATTTATGACCGAGGATTGATAGGAACTTTTCATGATTGGTAAGACTTTGCTATTGATATCCCAAATAGCAAATGCTATCTTAACACCTGTGTTTAGACATTACTAGTTGACTGCAGCTAACATGGATCTGAAACATTAGGTGTGAACCATTTTCAAGTTACCCTCGGACGTATGATCTTTTGCATGCCAATTATCTCTTCTCCCACTACAAAACAAAAGGGGAAGGTTGTTTGTTGGAGGACATCATTCTGGAGATGGATCGTCTTATACGGCCACTGGTAATCACATTTATTAACTGTCATCTTTCATGGTTGTATGCATGTATGAGACCAAAGTAAAAATTCATTCAATGCATTAGCTTTGGTCTAATCTGATTTTAGTACATATACTAGTGTACAAATGTGTTTTTAAGTGTTAGTAGTTCCACATTAAGTATAATAAGCTACTTGATATAGTAATACTTCAGGGAACAGAGATATTGACACCCAAATCCTCTTTACAACTTCAAATTTTTAATTGAAAAAAATTATTGTGGTACTTTCTCTCTACCCACAACTCATTGTTATTAAGTGTGAGCAAAATATCCAAATTGTCATATTCAACCCGTATTTTTGGATTTTAAGTCCAATTCAATTAAATTGGATTTGGATTAGATATAGATTGGATACTTTTTTAGATTTTGAAAATCTAAAATCAAGGTATGTTTAGGTCATTTCAAGTTATGAAATGCTAGGTTGGACCAAACCCAAATAAGGTAGTACCAGGTCGAGCTCATGCAAGGTCAGACCCAATGTCTTGAGTTATAGTCAAGTTAAGTTGACCCGAGTCTAGGTCGGGTTGAGTCAGTCAAGGCCTAAGTAGAATTTAGTCGACTTGGGTCTAGGTTGAGATGAGTTGTTGAACCAAGCTTGTACGAGCCCACTTAAGTTTGAGCATGTCCATGTTGATCCTAGTTGTGACTAACCCACAATCAGCTGAGTTGGGCTAGGTATAGGTCAATCCTAGTTTGATTGACCAAGTCATGCCTAGCTCGATCAAGACCAGGTTGACTTGGGCTTAAGTCAAGTTGAGTTAGCATGAGCTCAAGTCAAGCTGCCTTATTCTAGGCCCAAGCCATATTGTCTTGGGTCCAAGTCAAATTGAGTCAACTTGGATCCAAGTCGAGTTGAGTTGGTTCAAACTCGGATCGAGTTGAGTTGAGTTGTCATAGACCAAGGTTGAGTTGAGTCAACTAGGTTCAGGTTAATCGAGTCCAATCATGATAAGGTTAGTGTGAGCCCAAATCGATCTAAGTCCGATAGGATAAGGGTTGTGATCAACTGATACATCAAGCTTGCGTCAGGTTGAGACCATGTGAAGTTGAGTAGGATTGATCCCACATCAATTTAATTTAGTTGACAAAGTGGATTTAATTAATCCAATTTAATTTGAATTGAAAAAATCCAAGTCATGTTGATCTAGTTAAAATGGATTTGGATTATAGATCTAATCTATTTTAACTATTAAAAAGTTATCTTTCAGTTGTCAAGTCGTGCTCTCACTGAAAATACATGCGTATTGGTTGGATCAAGGTGCTTAAAGAGAGTGACAATATTAGGAGTTCCACCTCTATTGCACTAGAATAAATTAATTTATGTCCATACTTTGATTTACTTTTATTCCTAATTACTCAGTGCTACTTATTATATGCAGGGATTTGTTATCATTAGGGATGAAGAAGACATTACCTCAAGAATCCAAGAGGTAGCCCCAAAATTCCTGTGGGATGTGGAATCAAAATTGTTAGAGAACAAAGAAAAGAAAATGGAAACTGTTCTAATTTGTAGAAAAAAGTTTTGGGCAATCGTCTAAAGTGACTTTATCTAGAAGTGTTTTCCCACATAGAAAAGGTTCTTATAAAGCATACGGGTAATTTGTAATGTTAATTTGCTCACTGCTCCAATGCTCCCACGACCATGTTGTGTAGATGTCTAGAGAGCACTCATTTTGTACATGTTTTTGCTTTCAGCTTAGCAATTATGAATAGAAAGTAGTTGTTTTCCTTATACTAGTTAATCTAATTTATGTTGTCTATTCTGTTATCTGTGCTTGAATATCAGAAATAAACACAACATATTCATCGTAGGTTGTTTTATGGCCTAATTATTTTATTTATTTATTTTTGTGATGCATTGGCTCTTACATTAGTACTATTTTGAAGACTGTTAAGAAATTGTAATTGGCAACTGCTACTCTATCCATACCCCTTTATTGTAAAATGAAGCATGAATAAGAGTTATCATATCAGATTCATCTTTTAGTTTTTAGTTGCATGTAACACTTCTTTCATTTCATTGTAATTTTTTTTTTTTGCTTTTGATTCTGAGAAACTTAGGCTGTCTTTCCAATCGAACGATTTTGTTATTATATGTGAGAGTTTTGATCTAGTTAAACTGAATTTATAAAATTTGAGTGAGTTCATTCATCATAAACATTGAACATGTTATGGCATAATGTCTAACTGTGGTTGTTTTTATCATGGGTTGAGTTAAAAATGATTCAGCTTAACCTGATTTATCAAGCTAAAATTTTTGTAACTTAACTCGATTGATCAATGAATTGATTCATTTAAAGATATTTTATTTATTCAAATTATTTTATATATATCAAAGTGAATTGACATGATTTATTATTTTATAGCATTATAGTATTATTATAAAAATAAAAATTAAAAATTAAAAATTAAAATGTCATTTGAAAACAAATATATTAAATATCCAAATATTACTTAACATTATTATAGTATTTAAAAAGATCTAATTGTTAACTTATATTGTAAATAGTTATAACAAAAAAAACTTATGCAAAAATAGTAAAAACTAATGAAGGATTGTTTTTTTTATTGTGAATCAATCTATTTTAACTTGGTTTAAACTTGATTAAACTACAAATACATTTAAAAAGATTAAATATTTTCTAACTCGACTCAAACTAAAAAGCCAACATGATAATAAATTTGCACCTTTAATCTATTTTATTGTTTTTTCTTACATGCATGTGGATTGGATAGTCCATCCTACATTATCATCCCTATTTGAAATATATATTTTCAAAATTGAATTGTGCAAATTAAAATATATATTTTATAGGTAAATACATTTTAGATTGTTTCTACATTTTCAAATACGCAGTTCAAAAATCCATTATAGGTTTGATAATTTAGAATAATTTTGTGAATTTTTTTTATTGTACAATGTATAATGTTTTTAAAATTATAATAATCGATAATATATTGAGATAGTGTAATTTGAAAATAAATTTTAAATTACGAAATCTTTATGCATTTCTGGTTTCTCAAGTTATGGAAATTGAAATGTATTTTTAAGACTATATTTCTATATTTTTGAATTACTGTTAAGAAAATATTTCCATATTTCACAATTTAGAAATATATTTGAGACTGTATAATTGAAAAACGTTTCAAACTTGTGTAAATCAAATCAGAATATACTTTTGAATCCTAAAATACGTGTTTTGAATGATTGTAAAATAATACGTTTTCAAATTATTGAAATATACATTTTTAAATTTGAAATTCATTTATGTATTATACAATCTGAAATGCTATTAATTGAAGAATAATATAAACTTTTGTCATGTAAGAATGTAAGAATAATATATGAAGATATTAAAAGAAATCCCAATCACTTATATATCTCAGCCTCTATTTTACGTTCGTGGCATGTCCCACTGGGCCCATGTTATGATCCACCCAATTCTTACACTTATGCATTTCTTCATTTTTTTTTTCATTTTATCTTTTTTAATTATATGATTGGGAAGTTATATTCTAATTTTTAAATTATATAATTTTATTTTTTTGGATTAAAAAATTTAGAAATAATTTTTAAAATAATTTTCGAATTGTACAAGAAGTTTTTGGCTTTTGAATTTCTGAAAGTTTTAATTTTCAACTTTCAGTAATCTGAAAATTACTTTTAATTTTTGAATTATACAATTTAAAAATAAAAAACAAGTTTCGAATTGTATATAATATATATAAAAAATAAAATGGGAAAAAGTTTATGCGATGGAGGTGTAGGAAGAAAAATTATCCAAAGTGTACTTGGTCACTTAAATATCTGTGTCAACGTTATATTAATACACTATGATTCATTAATTACTATCAGAAATGAAAATTAAACCAGTTTCTGTTATAAGTTAAAATCATGTACCAAATAAAAATTATATTTTTAAGAAGTTAGAATAATGTATTTTAAAGTTAAGTCAATATAATTATGGGTTTCTTATTTATTCTTTTCTAGAATTGTTCATAGAGGAGTTCTAATAATTTATTTTTCTAAAAATGTTTATGGAGAAGTTCTTATAAAATAATGCCTTTTAACATACTTTTAAGCTGGAGAAATTGATGTTATACACATAAATAAAAAAATAAAAATCAATGTAAAAATTCTACAAATTTTACTTTGATGATATGTTAATTACTAATTAACCCGCTAAACTTCATTAATTCTAGAAGGGTAAAAATATTTTTTCCATAGCTTTTATGGGTCTTATTACATTAAAGTATTATCTCAATAGATTCTCTAATCAATAATTTATGTGTTCTTTTTCATTCGCTTTTTCGAACTTTGACATAAGAAAACAAAAAATAAAGGTTGACATTGTAGACTGTCTTGTTTTTTTTTTTTTTTTCAAATCATTTAATTTATAGAAAAATAATATTTTCATTACTTCTCTAATCAATAATTCAAGTATTTTTTTCTATAATATCACCAAGAAATTTTGAATGTTTTTCTTTCATATAAAAGACTTCTATATCATGTGATTTTCAAAGTATTTAGTTTTTGGAAAGACGTTGAAGACGTTGTCCAAGGTTTACAAGGCTTTGTCCTAAATCTTCATGAAAAAAAATATATTATGATGCAACATTAAGTTTTATATAATGCATTTTATCAACTTTGTCATTTGTTTTTTTACTTTATTAGAAAGGAGTAGGTCTTCTTGAGCTTAAATCCCTTCAACATTTTAAATTTAATGGACATCAAAGAATAATGTTAGAAATATAGAAATAAAAATCTCTTGTCAAACAAAGTCAATGTAGGTTTCATCTTAGATACTAGTTGTAACATTCCAAATATAATATAAATAGTATAAATAATAGAGTTATCACAAAATCAATAATATATATATATATATATATATATATATATATATATATAATTTAACAAATTCAAACATTAATTCAAAATGAACCATTGCAATCCAATCATCCTATACATACCAAGACTTAGACAAGACTCATCCGAATTCGGTATGAATGTTGAACTATTGGTAATCTGTGCACTTGTAATGATAATACAATTGGATGAAACCAAGCTACCATACGAGGTTAGTCCATTTCAGTTGCATATGGCCACGATCAAAGCCTATAGACAAAAACCTCTTGTTACTCTCACCACATGACTCACCCTCTTTACTTGAGAATGGATGATCATTAGATTATCGGAATAGACCATCAGTTCAAAGCTCCATACATTCATACAACAAAAACACAGGCACAACCATATAACCTCTCCCCCAGTCATGAAATTATGTCCACCAACCATTCACCTCATTCACCAACTACTCATCGCAATATTCATATAGACCATTTTCATTCACATGTAAACTATATACAAATCTATTCATTTTGCTTTGCATAACACCACTAATCATAATTCAAAGAACTATAAACAACCCAACAAGTCATTGGAAAACCTATAAAACATAAGCATGTGAACCCACAGGGTGGCACTCAGGTGCCCAAAAACTAGCGCTCAACATCCAAAAACAGTGAGCTAGCGCCCATGTGTTGGAAAGCTGG
The DNA here is from genome assembly GCA_027742785.1 of Vigna reflexopilosa. NCBI lineage: Eukaryota > Viridiplantae > Streptophyta > Magnoliopsida > Fabales > Fabaceae > Vigna > Vigna reflexopilosa. The sequence continues at coordinate 4,008,104 of CM050917.1, forward strand.
CGCTCAATGCCCTAAAATAGTGAGTTAGCGCCTAGGCGCCAGGACTCCAATGCTCAGCGCCATGACATATGCACAACCACTCAAGAACAGACTTTGGACACTTTACCCCCAACTTCTAAAGATCCCTAGGACACTTCAAACACTGAGAAACTTCAGAAAACACCTTTGTAACTCAAATTGACCTCTTGAAACCAAAATCACCTCTCTAAGCCACCTAAACTCAATTCTAATCTTCCTAGACCTCATATCAGTTTGTTAAATGCATAATCAAGTTTCAATACACTAGATAACACCCCACAACCCTTCAAATTACTTAAATCCCTTATATTTCAAATTCTCACAATGCAAAACCTCAAAATTTACTAAAAAGTGCCTAAAACCTCACTCTAAGTTGACTCTAACAATTTTATAGCAGATTTCTCTAATTTAAGACCTTAGACAAGTCATTCTAGTTATCACAATAACCCCCTAACTGCTCAAACTAGTCCCCACTGCTTACATCTAATTCTCACTAGTCAAAACCTCGTTTTTTACATTAAATATACTTCCAAACTTTATTAATGAACCCCTTACTTGTTCCATACCAGATTTCCTTCAAATTAACACTTCTAATAAGTCCAAAATAATCACATAATAACACTCCACTAGTTGCTTCATCACTCCAACACCTACCTCTAAAATTCATCCATTTAAACTCCTATTTTGACCTTAAAACCTAAGTAAATGGACTCTTTTTTGTTCTAACCACTTTGCATTCAATTTCAAACACCAGAACAACTTCATCACACATAGTCAATACAATTTTTATAAACATCACAAACACACCATTCCAACATACCAACAACGTATGATCAAAATAATCAATTACATATAATTATTATACACCCCAAGCATAACAATTTCTCAAAATAATCAATTATACATAGAGATATAAATTCTTATACTGTAGTTACAAACTAAAGCAAAGGTTCTAGTTTCCCTTGCCTTAGAAAACTCCTACCGCTCTAAGAATTCCCAACTGTTGCTTCCACCGCAAGGAACTCTAGAAAAATCTACAAATCACCAATTGGTGATTGGAGACAAACTTTAGAACCTCAATTGGACCAAGAATCAAAGAAGAGAAGTTCTTGACACATGCAAAAAAGACTTTCTTTGCATGATCATGAACAAAAATACCAAGAAAAAGGGTAAACACTTACTTGCTTTAAACAAAGAACTGATCAGGTAGATAGGTAAACCTTGTTACAAGGATCGCCTAGACACTTCTTGATTGTCAAATAGATGACTTAGGAGTCAAAAATCTTAAATCTTAGAGAGATGGTAGAGAGGTTAAGAAAATAGTGTTTTAGAGAGATAAACTATGTTTTAGGTAATGAGACGAGTTTAAAAAATTTATATATATATATATATATATATTATCGACTTATTTTAAAATAAAATACTTCATCTTATTATTTTAAAACACCTATCTATTTTATTCTTTATTTTTTAGGTTTTTACACTAATAGAAAATAATAAGCGGAACAAAAATTATCTTTTTTATTGTATATAAAATAAAATAACATAACCAACTTTTGAAGTATAGGAATTCTTTAATAAGCTAAAGATTGTATATATTTTATTGTATATAAAATAAAATAACATAACCAATTTTTGAAGTATAGGAATTCTTTAGTAAGGTAAAGATTGTATATATGTTGACTATGAAACTAATGTTTATTTATAAACTATTACTTTAATGTATTGAAGAATGATAAAACTACACTCTTTTTAATATAGAACTCATCATCATTTTTGTAGAATAAGGAGTGAATTTTGAATATTTATTCAAAATGGAATTCAAGTTATATAAGAAAGTCAAAATATATTATTGTCATTTTTATGTTTTTAATAAATTAATTATAAAATTATAATCTATTTTATTTTTTAGTATATAACAACATTTTTTACTTTTATTGTTAAAAATAATATATATATATATATATATATATATATATATATAATGTTTTTGAAATCAAATTATACATCTGAGTTTAACAAAGAAAAAATATTTGAGAACATTGAGATGAATTGTTTTTTGATAAATATAAAGTTTATTATATGATTTCTAAAATTTTATAATTATATGACTCTTAATATTTAATAATTATATAATATCTAATATTTCTGAAGTCTGCATTCCAATTAAATTTACATTGTCAACATTGTCAACTTTGAAAGCTGAAATTTCTATTATCGTTTTATCTTTTAAAGCCGTTTTTAAGAATTAGAAAGAAAATATGTATTTAAATTATATATGGGATACTACCACAGCAAACACTTTTCTTAATCCCACGTTAAGTAAGGTGGAGAAAATAAAAAAGTTATAAAGTGATTACTAAGAAAATATGTATTTTTTTTTTTTGGAATTTAGCCATGAATAGTAGAGAATTGCAGTGCAGGAAGTAGAAGTGTAAAAAAGGTTACAGTTTAACTGCAATGAATGAAGAGAGTGATTGAGATAAGAGCAGAAGAGAAGACAAGACAATTATGAAGGTGTCATGTAATGTCAGCTTCATGTTACTCTCCATGTGATGTCTGCTCCCATACTTCATAACTCTTCCCTCTTTCTTCATCATTTCACTTACCTCAATTTCAAAATATATAATTTTAATCTTTCATCTTCTTTCACACTTTTACTCTTTTAATTCTTAATAATCCATACTATTGTTTAGACATCATACGATGAAATTAGAAAATTACGATTTTTTTAAAATATAAGGTTAAACTATTTTTCTTTTTGTTAACTTTGGATATTTTTAAACTTAATTTTTTAGTTTCCAAATTTTTAGAAAATGTAATTTTTTTTAGGTTTAAATCCTCGACTTCGTATTTGTAGAAAATATCAAGTGGATCATTTTGTTCAAACGGTCTCAATTGGATCTAAATTTTTAAAAAATTGAGTCAACTAAACTTTTTCTGTTAAAGTTTTCCAGACGACGTTAACAGATGTTGACATAGTGTACAATTAATCTGCTGACATATATATTTTATATTACGTGGAATTTGTTATTTAATTTGTTATTAAGTCTTATATAAATATTATATGACGTGTTAAGTTATATTATTTAATTATTTAGATTAGGGATTTCTTCAGATTAGGAGATTTTTAATGAAATAAGGTTAGAGAAAGGGAATAAGAGATTTGATCAGTGTGAGAAGACGAATTGGAATCCTAGAGAGCATTCTCTTTAACTCCGATGAACCACTCATTTGCACCGAACACGACCCAAGCAAAGGATGGTTCATTGGATGACCAGGTTGGAAAGCTCAAGGTTGGAAGCTATGGCGCATTGCGGCCGGAAAGGCTCCTCGACCAACAACGACGATGATGGTTATTGATGGTGGTGAGTGACGACGATCGATTCGTGGATGATGGTTACTTCCTATAAGATGAATGGTAATGGTGGAAGATGACAATTTGGGATTGTTCACGATTAGGGTTCGCGTTATGCCATGGTTACAATGTATTGGGGTTGGTCTGATATTTCTATTTTGCAAGTTTCGGTGGAGGTGCTACGCGGTGGCTACCAAGGTTTTGATGGCTGGGTGAAGCCTTGCATGACCAAAAATAAATTGGGGTTAAAAGCTTTAATCTAATGGATTTGAAGGTTTTGATAGATAATAGGAAATGTTTTTGAATGAAAATGAGCATGTCCAAAACTAAATCTAATAATCTCATGGAATGAATATGATATTCATTAGTTAGTTCTCTCCTATATTACAGACTTTTGCTCTTCTTCTTATAAACCCTTTCATTTCTTTCATTTTGCTTCACCTCCACCCTCATATTTCTCCTTTTGACTCCTTTCCTGCAACCTAGTTTCCTTATTTTCTCTCTTTTTCCATATTTCTTTTCTACAGTAGCCTTTCCCCACTAGTAGAAAAACGCTGTTTAACGTCGGTTATATTGGACTTTTAACGTCTGATTTCTGTCCAACGTTTATATGGGTGACGTTAATGAGACGTCAGACCCTTTAGGTCAGACATCTTTATAGACGTCGGACCTATATAGGTCAGACATCTATATAGACATCCGATCCATACAGGTCAAACGTCTCTGAGGTTACTTCTGACTGATGGTGATTCGAGTTTACAACTTTATATTTTAGTTGAAGAGAATGTATTGTATATTTTTTTTATTGGATGGTTTTAAAAACGTAGTAGAGGGAATTGGAGAGTGCAAAACGCAAGAAATCGCCGCCAAAGAGCGCTGCCCAAGGACATGAGAATAACTGCACCAAAATCCAACGAAAACGCATTTTAATCGGTTCAAATGAAAGATAATGCATCAAAGAGTTATGTAATCGGAGTAAAACTAATTTAAAACGGTGCAAAAGTGAGAAAACGAACCTGAAAAGTGTAACTCGTAGAGAGAAAACGCGACGAAGATGATGAACAATAAGTGCGCGTAACGGCTGTCTCGCGATCACGGTGTTTTAATGCCGACTTTTAGAAGTCGGTTCCCCTATAACAGACGTCTAAAGGACTTTAGAAGTCGGTTCCCGCCATAACAGACGTCTAAATGGAGTCCAAAAGTGACTTTTTAAATTTCTGGGTTTAGACGTCGGTTCCCCCAATAAAAGATGTCTAAAGGGCTTTAGAAGTCGGAGTGGCGGGATTAGACGTCTAAATGGAGTCAAAAAGTGACTTTTTAAATTTCTCAATTTAGGATTTAGACGTCGGTTCCCCCAATAACAGACGTCTATAATATTTTAGACGTCGGGCTCTCCCAACTGACGTCTGTATGTTTGATAGGTAGGTGAATAGCCATTAATTTCCACCATATAAACGTAGGGGCCCCTCCTAATTGACGTATATATGACTGAAAGAAATGACTTTTCACCCACCTGTCAAACATATAGACGTCAGTTAGGAGGGACCCCGACGTCTAAAATATTATAGACGTCGGGACACCTTCTAACTGACGTCTATATGACCAACTTATTTACAAAGATGTCACCGGTCATCAATATACGTTGTGCTTACTCTGAACCAACGTCTAAGGGGTGACGTTAAACAGCGTTTTTGCACTAGTGCCCTTTCAATTCCAGACTTTTTCTTCCTTTTATGGCTAAAGCACCGAAAAGGAACAAGAAAAGATAAAAGAACTATAGTAACAAAATTTTTATTATTATAAATTTTTTATGTTCCGATTAGTTCCGCCTCAACCTGCTCCAACGAAACATTTCCCTCTTCCGAGCCATCATACCCCCGCTTGTTCGTCACTCCCCCGACACCACTCTCCTCACTCAAAGCTTTTGAAGAAAACAAAATCCATAAATTTTAACATCAAAAAAGGATTATTTTTCAATTTGATATTTTGGAGTGTAGGAAGTGGTGGAATGGAAAATCTTAATCGAGGTGTTCATCTCTTATGTTCGTCTTCTCTCGTGTGTTCGTCTCATGTGTTCACTGATCAAATCCCTAATTCCCTTTTTTCTAACCTTATTTACTTAAAAAATTTCTAATCCTAAGAAATTCTTAACATTACTAATTCAATTTTGTGTCACGTCAAACACTGTTAATTTAAATAAAAAATTTCACATAATATAACAATTTTACATCAGCAGATTAAGTGTGCACCACGTCAACATCTATTAACGTCGTTTGGGAAAACTTAACAGAGAGGACTTAATTGGCTCAATTTTTCAAAAATTTGGATCCAATTGAAACCGTTTGAAATAAGAGGACCCACTTGAGATTCCCTTACAAATACGAGGACCATATGAAGGTTTAAACTTTTTTTTATCTCTCTTTGTAGACCATGTTAAAGGAAATGAGCATGTAACATCTTACAATTTCTCGAGCTTTTTTTACTCTTTTAAATTTAAGTCATGAAATTAGATTAAGAGTGATAATATGGTAGGATTAGTGTAATTTGAATATTTGATAATTGATATTATTATGTTTTTTATTTTATTTATTTTTATATTTTATTGGTATTATTATTATTTTTTAAAATAATTAAGGTTTTATTAAAAATTTTTAGAAAAGACAAGTATTTTATTTTTTATTGATACTTTTATTATTATTTGTTTAGATTATTAAGATTTTATAGATAAATTTTTAAAAAAAATTATCTTCTATTAGTATTTTGATTATTATATTTTTAGATAGTTAAAGATTTTATTTAATAAGTTGGAAAAATTAAATATATGGTTTATAATTTTGTAGATTAGTGAACATTACTAAATATTAAAAAATATGTCAATAAAATCAATTATCAACCAAGTTAGTTATTTCGAGTACAAATTCAAATAAAATTAATTATCAACCAAGTTAGTTATTTTGAGTACAAAATCAAGTATAAATTTCAAGTATAGTTAACAAATTATGTGTTTATGAAAATCTATAAACAGAAGTCTTACATATTTGAAAATGTATTATTTGGTGAAGATTCATTCTAGAGGTTAGACATTATTCTTCTTCTAGTGTTTAGAGTATATACGAGTAACTAATTCCTTTATTTATGAAGTTGAACGTAACATTATTCAATATATTTATTTTTTAGTATTCTTGTGTTCTATTCTTGTTTTTAAGTGCATGCTAATTTATTGTGTGAATATTTGTGAGTATTTGATTAATGGGCATGAGGTTGGAATCTATACCACTGGTTCAACGAAGGGATATTGCGTCAATTGTTTTGGGTTTATGACAGTGATTTTACAACCGATGTATATTCAGACAAGTTAAAAAGTCAGGACTTTTTGTCAGGTTACGTTTTTGTCTCGGTTAAAAACACTCGAAGCAGTAAAGCGAATAAAAATATAAAAAATCGGGTCTATTACCTCGACTCTAGTTTAAATCGAGGCCGTAGACCCTATAAATTAATTAATTAATTAAAGGGTCTATTGCCTCGGTTGGATCCAGAACCGAGACAATAGACCCCTTTTTGCCTCAGTTTTTACTAGAATCATAGTCTAAAGTATGTTTTTTTTTTAAAAAAAATTATTGTTTCTGTATCACATAAACCATATGACATATATAATCCCAGAAACACAAAAACAAACACAGAAAATGATGTTTTCTATTTATTGGGAATTTTTTTTGTTCTTTTTTCAAACTTTGAAAAAATATTTAAAATAGTTACACTTTGAATTTTGAGCTGAAAATTTTTGTAAGGGATTTTCATGATTTTTTGTTCTTCATACAAATTTTCATTGCATTTAGAGTTCGTTTGAGCATACTCTCAAATTTACCTATACATATGTTTTGATGTGTATGGTGTAAGAAGAACAATCAACCAAATGAAAACATGAAAAACCTAAAACGAAACTAAACTTGAAGGTGAGTTTCAGGATGAAACGAAACGAAATGAACATCTCAAAGCGTCTATTCGAAGAGTTGAAGAACACCTATGCACAAAATCAATCAGTCAAAATGAAAGAAAATCATACCTAAGAACTCCATCAACGTAAAATGAAAGAAAAGTTGAAGATGATAACCACGAAACTGGAAGAACAAAGACCAGTGGTGCAACACCACAAACATAAAAGATTATGTCTAAAAATACTTATGTTCTCGAAATTTAACCCTAAAACACATGTTATTACCTCAGTTATCTTTTTAATCGAGGCAATAAGGGTTTATGGCCTTGGTTATAAAGAATCTTTGCCTAAACCCTCTCAAAAAAATAAAAATAAAAAATCAGTTATTTTATGCCTTGGTTCTATAAAGAACCGAGGTCATAGACGTTTGCGATAATTACAAAAGTGTCGCTGCGTCAGTTTTAGGCATTGGTTCTTTTTGAATCGAGACATATGTGTTGTGATAATTACAAAAATGTTATCGTGTCAATTTTAGACATCAGTTCTTTTTTAACCGAGGCATATATGTTTGGAATAATTACAAAAATTTCTCCGCACTATTTTTTGCTCCAGTTACAACCAAACTAATGTCAAATGCGCGAGTTAAAATCCTTTTTTTACTAGCGTACTGGGATAAAACATGTAATTGATTGTGTATCTAGACATAAAGTTCATCAATTAGTCATTCTAAACATTCTAAACATCTGAACTTAATGTTTAATGTAGACTTTTAATGAAAAAAATATATAAATTGATGAAGATTTTTATTCATAAATTTAGACTTGTCTTTAAGACAATAAAACTTGTTAAATAGTAGTGTGAATCTTATTTACTCGATATTGATTTGATGTGTGAATAACGCCAATAAAATTTTACCATATAAATTGTCTTATCAATTTAATTATTAGATCTTAAAATTATTATCATAAAAATTAATTTTTCACCTAAATTAATAAATAATCATAATTTTTTTTAAACAACACGATTCTCGTAAACTATTCCATATATATATATATATATATATATATATATAAAGAAAAATAATGAAAAGTAAAAATTTAAGATGAAAGTTTATAAAAGTTAGTAAATGAGTTTAATATATTAAAATAATGTTGTAATTGATAAAAATAAAATATCAATATTTTGTTTTGTCAAAAAAATAATTTAAAATAAAATATAGTGTTAATTATATTAAAATAAAATGTAAATTATTATTTAATATAAATAATTAAAATTAATGAAATTATATTATATTAAAATTGATAAAATGATACTATTATTATTATTAAACAATGTTTGTGTCTACTTATTTAGCATGTTGATTTGGGATGCATCTAGTTATGTAGTTGCAGAAAATGTGTTGGAGCCTTGGCCTGCAGAAGAAAATTTATCCTTCATAATCGATTCTCCTGCATTCAATTTTTTCAAAATGTGACGTTAGAATCGGTTATGAGAGACAGAAATCGATTTCCATGCACCTTTAAAGTTTCGATTCTCTGATTCTCAGGACACATTTGATGATCTTAGAATATTTTAGTATTTTAACGTTTTATAAGTTGGTTTTCTTCCTCATCTTGGCTCAAGTGCGAAAATCTACTTCAACTTTCTTTGGGTATTAAATCAACTTAAGCAAACGCTATCTTTTCATGCTTAACAATAAACAGAAGATTCACCGAAACAAACACAACAACATGAAAGAAATGAAATGTATAGATTTATTTGATTTAAATTATGTTATTATGGTAGCTTCTCCTTTTTCTTTCATTTGACATAATTTAACAGTAAACAGTGGTCTCACTATTACCCAATCTCTACTTTCCCTGTTCACTGCTATCATTTTTGTTCATGCGTGAGTGTGTCTCTTTGTCTCTCTCTCAGCGAGCCACGCGTGCACGTGACTGACTCAGTTTCAGAACCAGATCGTCTCAGTGAATTGTCAATGAAATTATTGGATCCCTCTTTCAAAACAACACATGGTATATCATTTAGCAACACGCAATTTGTTTAATGGTGTGTTGTCGAGAATCGGATTATATATGTATGTACAATTCCTTGCATGCATATCTTTGTGAAGGAAAAGTAAAAGAAGTATAATGGACACCACTAACGTTGTGGAAGCTAATACCATAAAATGGATTTACTATAGTTATGGAACATGCCACACTTGCACTTACATTCAAATTACAAAACATTTTATAAGGAGAATAATTTAAAAATGGAAAACCACATATTTTGCTTTTGGATATTTTTATTATATGGCTTCAACTAGTGTTACTACTTTGGGTGACCAACCAAAGACAAGTTGTAAATAACATACCAAAGATGTGGAAAATGCCTATGTAAGAGACCTATGTAATTATTAGGTCATTTCGTACCATCTCCACTTCTCTATTATATCTAGCTATAGTAAATGGGAATTTACTACTTTGTAAATGTTTTATTAATAACTCCTCTTTTTAGCTCTTTTTATGGATTAAGAAAATTATATTGGCAGAGGTTGAATACTTTTGTATATATAACGTATAAATAAACTTTATATTCATATATATATCACTTACCATTATTTTCATTATGTTTAATAAAAATATTTTTAGCAATATAGTGTTAAAAATTGAGCATTACATTGTTTACCTTTTACTAATAATTAGTGTTTCGTCTACTCTAGTTGTATTTAGTATTGGTTAAAAGTCCACATTAATAAGTAAATGTAGCAGCTAATTAACTAATACTATTATTAAATTTTCATTACATGTGATGTGATTTTAAAAATATGAATACTAATTATTTATCGATTTTAAGTAGTTTTGGATTAGTTAATTAGTGTTAATTTATCACTAATTTTTTAACTAAAACAGTTTAGCAGTGATATATCTAAGCTAAATAAAATCTATTTTTAATATTATTTTAATTTATATTGCTCTGACTAATACTATGAAAGAAGGAGGAGAGAAAATGTATGTGGACGAAAGAGACGAGTATAGATAAAGAATAGCTGTGAATGAAAGACACGAGTATGGATGAAAAAGATTAACGTGGACATCTGGAAGATTTATGAATATAAATGAAGAATATAAATATTAAAAGATTTACATAAAAAGTAAGAGAGAAAAATTACTGAAAAGAAATTGATCATTTTTAAATTTGTATCTTCAGATTAAAAATAATTTATTTTCTTATTCATTCTCATGAAGTCCCATAAATTCACAACATATTCACAACATATAATAACATCAATAAATATGAATACTAAAAATTAAACCTTTTGCCTTGCATTAGAATAAATAAAGTTACAAAAATATATGGAATTATCGATGGCCGAAATCTATCGAAAATGTCTAAAATTTGTTGATAATGACATTTTTCTGATGGATTCCTAATGGTCATAACTTCGTCAGTAATAACATTGTTGGTAATATTTACCGACGGACTATTATGACCGTCGGTAAATATCTCGATTTGGTTCATCTTCTTCCTTTTTCTCCTTCTTTTTTCTCAGATTTTAAATTTTTTTTTATCAAACTTTCTTCATTCCTAAACCAAAAGAACAATCCAATTCATTCCAAACCAAAATCAAAGACTAAACTTAGGTTCTCCAATTGTTTTAGAAACCCTAAAATTGGGAAAAATGCCTAACTAGTTTTTGAGCATCCATATTTTTTTCATTTTCAACAGCACAACATACGGCCACCATGTTGGCAGCACTACTTCGCGTGGTTCTCCCCACGGCAGTGGTGGCGTTCTCCCATGACAGCGGTGAAAATGGAAGAACAAAAAAGAGTTGCACAGTGGTGACAGCAGCTGAAGCGTGAAAGGGGAAGAAAATAGACATTGAACGGTGCTGACAGTGGTTGCAGAGAAGAAAGATGGAGGCGGCCTGACTGAACGAAGCGACGATCTTGCTGAAAGGAGATGGAGACAACTTTGATTTGTAGCTACAATGGAGTGGAAGAGAAGAGAAAGATGGAGAAGTAGGAAAAAAAGCAAGTTCCTCGCACAAATGAGGAAGATATGAGAAAAACGAGATATATAACACTCTGCTCGCGCACAGAGAGGAAAAATGAGCGTGAAAATTTCCGTTAATTTTACTGACGGATGTACCGACGACTTTTTCGTCGGTAAATAAAATAATGGGCGGGAAAATTCCCGCCCATTTTACTGACGGATTTTTCCTTCGATAAATGAAGGGTCCATTACCAACGGATTTACGGATGGATTTTTTCCTTCGGTAAATGAAGGGTCCATTATCGACGGATTTACGGATGGATTTTTTCCTTCGGTAAATGAAGGGTCCATTACTGACATATTTACCGATTATTTTTTCCTTCGGTAAATGTTGGGTCCATTACCGATGGATTTACCGACGAATTTTTTCTTCGATAAATGAAGGGCGCATTACTGACAAATTTATCGACGGATTTTTCCTCCGGTAAATGTGAACTGCATTGTCGACGGATTTATCGACAGATTATTCCTTCGGTAATGATTCCGTCGGTAAAATCTGTCGGCAAGAAAAAAAAATGAATTCCGTCGATAAAATTTGTCGATAAATTACAATTACCGAAAAAAATATTTTCATCGATAAAATTTCATCGGTAATTATCAGATTTCTTGTAGTAATTAGCATCCATCATTAAGCAAATTGTATTACCATCAACTAAGTCGACTCTAATTTGACACTATGTACTTATTAAAAAGGTTAAAAATAATTTATTTTAATTTTTTCTTAAAAAAAAACTAACCTTTTTACATTGCATTAGGGTCAGCTAAGCAAAGTCAGGTAGAGTCTAGCATTCAACAGACTTTATAAATGTCAACTAAATTGAATCTAACATAAATATTTATTTATTAAAAGAATTAAAAATGATAGAGTAATCTAACATAGAGTAAGCTAAATTAAGTCTAATATTAAAAGAACTTGGTCGATACAAATATTAGGAAGCTAATTTTATTTTTTCTTATAGTGAACATTTATCTTTCAAAAGTTACTAGTGCAGAAAGAGCTTTAAATGTCTGTTATTTTTGGATTTTAACGTCACATCCAGACCCGACGTTTATGTGGGTGACGTTAATTGGACGTCGGTTATTTGCAGGTATGACGTCGTTATAGACGTCGGTTCACTAACATGGCCGACGTTTATAAAGACGTCGACCATGACACTAACTGACGTCTACGGGTTGTTATAGACGTCAAACAGGAAACTACCAGACGTTTAAGGGCACTATAAAGACGTCAGATGTGACACTAACCGACGTCTAAGGGCACTATAGACATCGAACATGACATTAACCGACGTTTACGAAGTGTTCGTTGTGTTTTAGTGCAGTTCTGCTCGTGTCTTTGGGTAGCGTAGTATCACCTCCTTCCTTTGCTAGTTTCTTCGTAAGAAAAAATTGCGTCATTTGCATCTCTTATGACATTTCAACCCAAAGACGAACCTGGGTCGTTTCCTAGGTCCATTCCGACCGCCAAAGAAAAAGAATACGGTGGGTGTCACCGTATTCTTTTTCTTTAGCGGTGGGAATGGAACTAGGCAAGGACCCAGGTTTGGCTTCAGGTTGAAATGCCATAAGAGATCCAAAAAAACTCAAGCTTTTCTTATGAGCAAACTAGCAAAGGGAGAAGGTGCACTACGCTACCCAAAGACACAAGAAAAACTACACCAAAACACAACGAAAACTCATTTTAATCGGTTCAAATGAAACATAATACATCAAAGATTACTTTAATTGGATTAAAAGCAAGTTTAAATGGTTCAAAAGAGATCAAACGCACCTGAAAATGCAATGCAGCGAGAAAAAACAGGAAGACGATGAAGTGCGCGAAACTGCTGGCTCGCAATCACTAATTTAACAAGAAATGAGACGTTAGTTGCCCAGGAGACCGACGTCTATAATGGAATATACGTCGATGACCTCACTAATATGACGTCCATTCGATTCAAAAAATAATATTTGTGGTATATATAGACGCAAGATGTAGTGGGGATCGACGTCTATAATCAACTATAGATGTCGGGGTGGCGTGTTCAGACATCTACATGGCGAAAAGAAATAACTTTTGAAATACCTGTCAAACTATAGACGTCGGTCGGGAGGGGCACTAGCGTCTATAATCTAATATAGACGTCAGGTGGCGGGATCAGACGTCTAGATGGCGAAAAAAAATAACTTTTCACCTACCTGTCAGACAATAGACGTCGGTCGGGGGGGCACTGACGTCTACATTTCGGAAAGGAATGACTTTCACCTACCTGCCAGACATATAGAGGTTAGTTGTTAGGGCCCCGACGTTTATATATTATAGACGTCGGGCCCTGCCCTAGCAGACGTCTATAGGCCTGACTTATTTACGAAATTGTCACCGGTCAATAAGTTACGTCGCGTACCCCTCTAATAGACGTCTAATGAGTGACGTTAAAAGTCAATTTTGCACTAGTGAGTATTCATGTTGTATCACCATATTTTTTAAATATTGGTATAAGTTTGTCTTTTTTTTTTAACAATATGTAACACATTTGAAATAAGTACACTCATTCACCTTTTAACTTTGGATGTAATTGTGATGTATATTCAATTTAGTTATATTTAAACTCTAAAATAGATATTTAGTATCAACTTTTGGTTGACACTAACACGTAAAAACTAACATTAATTAACTAATAGTGTCAAATATATGATGCAAATGAAACAAACTCTAAATCTATAGACAATAATTCACTAACATTGGCTTTTAAAAGTCCAACTCTAAATGTCGGCTAATTCCATCACTAGGTTTTAAGTTGTTTTTTAATTTTTTATAAATTACAATTAATTAATTTATAAGATGTTGTCAAGTGTTTCAAATATACTTTGAATGATTTTATACTTTAGGCTTAATATGATATAATGACTTAAATATTAACACTGTTTACATAGTTAACCACACAGTGAATAAGGTAGTCTAATTTGTCTCATAGTTGTTCAATTTGGTCATATATTTTCTTTTATTCAATTAAGTATAATTTTCGTCAATTTTTATCAATTCAGTTTTTTTTAGCACTCTTTAAATATTTAACAACATACTCAACAAGGTGGCCCAATTGGTTTAATGTGGTTTGTCTTATCTTACATGTCTAGTTTATTTAATATGCGATATGCATTTTTAGTTTTAAATCAAAATAGAGGAAAATAGGATTCCATGAGACTATTTTAGAACCTCCTTAAAACGAAGGTCGTCAACGTCGATGGTGACCACCACCAAAGGTCCCACCAACATATTGTTGCTCCATTTTCTTCCTCTCACCTTTCCAACTTCGATTGGTGTTGCCACCAATGACTTTCTCTTTTTCCAATGCTTTATTCTTTTTTCTCCACAAGGCTTGAATCTCTTTGCACTATTACTATCATTACAAAGAATCTTGAAATTACTGACGGATGGTTATCGACAGATATATTTTCGTCGGTAAATTTGACTTATCAACGAATTTTAAAATTTTTGTTTTCAATGGAATCATTATCGACAGATTTTACCGACGAATTATTCTGTCAAAAATACATATTGTACTTACTAACAAATTTTTTTGTCGGTAAATCTGTCGTGAAAATGAGTGGAAAATTTCCCGCTCATTATTTGACTTATCGACGGATTTTTCCTTCAGTAAATCCGTCAGTAAATAAAATATACATTAATGACAGAAAATTTGTCGGTAAAATGAGCGAGAACTTTCTCACCTATTTTTTCTCTCTATCCACGAGCCAGTCTTGTTATATATCTCCCTCTTTCACATTTCTTCTTTTCCTACTTCTCCATCTTTCACTCCATCTTTTTTTTCACTTTCACTCTATTCAAATTACAAATCAATATTGTTTCCATCTCCGTTTAGCAAGGTCACCCCTCCATTCAATTAGGCCACCTCGATCCTTGTTCAGTCAGGTCACTCGTGCCACCTGCGCACTGTCACCACTACGCACTACCACCACTACGCAAGGCCACCACCGTATACTGCCACCACGTGCACTGCCACCACCGCGCACGACAACCATCATGCACTGCCACCACGCGCATTACCACCATGCACACTGCCACCACCACGCACTGCCACCGCCGCACGCTTTGTTCTAAGTTTTGCCAACACAAAAATTTATCCCTGTCTTTAATGTATTCAATCTTATGTATTGGTAAAAATAAAAAAAATGAAGATACAGAACGAAAGAAAAAGGAAAACAGAGAAAGAAGAGGAGCCAGATCACGATATTTACCGACGGATTTATCGAAGAAAAATTTTGTCGATAATTACCAATGGATTTACTGACGATATTTTTCCATCGATAATTATCGGCAAATTTATCGATGAAATTTTCCGTCGATAATTAACGACGATGTTACCAACTAAAAATTTTGTCAATAATTATCAAAGAAAAAAAGTTCGTCCGTAAAATTTATCGACAACAATTTTACCAACGAACCTTTGGCCTTTGGCAATTTTAATTTACCGACGAATTTTACACATTACCAATAAATTTTGACCGTCGATAATATTAATTTTTATTGTATGCTTGTGACTAGGGATATCCTTTGACTAGAAATAACGGGAAATGTTACAAATGAACAACCAGTGTTGCTATCCATGCATATCCTCTCCTCCCTCTCTATTTTCACATGCAATCTTGAATATGTCGTAATGAGAAAACAGAGAGATCAATTTCAGTGGGTTGTATTTTTATGTGGAGTTTGTAAGTAAAGGATAATGGAGTTATGATTTTTGTGAGTGTTGTTTATGTGTGATGTAGGTGTTAGAACGTTTGGAGCGTGAGAGATGGAGTTTAAGTGACGGTAGATAATGAAGAAAATTTGTAATATGATGAAGATGATCATCGTTAAAAGTGTGTAGGAGATTTTTATTTTTTATTTTGATGATAAAAACGTATAGAATGAAGGTTTTAACGAAAGATGGTGTGCTGTGGAAGAAGAAAAATAGTGGAAGCTTTTGAATGTTGAAGAAAATGAAACTCTTCTTCACATTAGATAAAATGTACTCAGACAAATTATGTTTCCTATTTAAATGATGTTAAAAGAAGAACTAAATTAACAAAAATTCCCATTGAAACTTTATTAAAGAAGAAAAAGCATTAAAACTATAATATAATTATGATATAACATAATAAGATGTAGAGAAAAAGATTACTAGATAAGAAGGTTAGATTGAAGATCAAGAATAACTCTTAGTGGAAGAATGACTTTCTCTTAAAGTAAGAGCTTTTATCTTGTATTAATAAAAAAAGATATGAAGAGAAAAGTTATCACATTTATATAAAAAAGTAAAAGAGAAAAATCATGACCTCTAATTGGTGGATATCACCATATTTAATTATGTTTAACATTTAAATCAATTAACTCGATATTAATTTAAAAAAATATTTCAAATATGTTAACTTTAATAAATTACATTAATGTTAGTGTAATAGATGTTGACTTGAATAAATATTCATTTCTTTTTTTTAATCAAATAAAACTTTATTTCAATTAAAAAGTTCAACTACAATCTCTAAATTTTATCAGTTTAAATCAGTTAAATATATACTTAAAACATTTAATAAGTTACCTCACGTTTCAATATACATTCTCTCACTTCCCTATGTATGAACCACCTTGTCACAATAATCTCAATACATAAAAATGAAAAAAAAAATAATGCATGAATTGAATTATTTAAAATTAAATCTAACTAAAAAATAATTCGGCAAAATTGCATTAAATCATATAATAATAACTTAAAAGAATTAAACTGAACAAATCAACTAAATTAAATTAAATTACTTAAACTATTATTATTATTAACAAATATTTTAGTTCAAAGACTATTATTCAACCCCATAAATTATAATAGATTTTAAATTATTTTATTAAAGAACCATTAAACTTTTAAAAATAATTTAGTTTAATTTGATTTATCATCTTATACCTTATATAACCCTAACATGATAAAAAAACCACTCATCCACCCTAATGACAACCTCCTTACCTTTCCTTTCTTCGAAACCTTCCATTACCAACCACATCACCCTACCATCTATTACAGTGACAATGACACTTTTTTACAATATTTTTTTATATTTTAATATCATTTACCTGATGATTAGTGATATTAATATTTATGATTATTATTATTATAGAATAATTTTAAACAAATTAAATAATAATAATAATAAGTAAATGATATTAAAAAAATATTATCAAATATCATTATCTATTAATAGTAAGTGAAGAAACGTGTATCTCTTCATGGCTTCATGGTCTGAATCTCACTGTAGATTTCGCTGTCACTGTTGTTCTGGAAACTCTTATTCCAATCTCAAACTTGACTTTGCAGGACATGAATTTGGTATTGGAGTTGGGTTCAAAGGTCCTAACAGATAAAAGAAAAGCATGTGACAACAGTGCTGATAGGTTGAACTGCTGCACGGTGTGGTTTTGACCATCACAATAAAGAGATAAGACTGAGATTACAGAGATGGAAAAGATTGTACGGGAAGACAAACAAAAAGAAAACATTATTGTTTTAATTCAAATGTTATCATATTAGCCTTATGTTTTCTTGTTCAGTGTATACATGTCAAGGTTTTCCATCCCAGAATCTCTTTCCTGCTGCTGCTGAGAAGATGCAAAAGGGTTAATTTATTCACCTTTTGACATTAAAAAACACAAGCAAACTAGCAGGTGAATCATGATTACCAAAATCTCAGGCATACTAATGAGTAGTCACTTCTCTGCTTTTTCTATACAGTCCAAACTGCTAATATCAGTAATCCATTAATGCCCTAGTTTTAGTTAAAGTCATGTACTTTTCTGTCCTAGATCTCTGCCAAACCCTGTACAAGTACAGTTATACTGTTTGCTCCCAACTCTTTAAACTAATAGCTTTATCCAATTCAAAAAAACATGTATAAACACTGATTATCATCAAAGTTCCCCCACTGATCAGTACAAATTTATTGGCATGAAACTAGAGCTACCATAGAGAAAAATGTCACTGCATTAGAGAGTTGGAAAAAAATAGACAAACTGATAAATGCAACATATAAATACTGATACAGTTTATGTACAGTCAAGACTAGTATATGTTTGATAAATAAATTATTCTATGACCTTACCAAAGTAATTTGGTCTAAGCATTTATCACGAGGAGATGCATACATGTTTATATTGGAACAGTAATAGAAGTGATGGTTGAACTGTTCAAGTATATCAAATCTTTTTCTAATAAATAGAATCACTGGACAGTTGCATATTTATGGCAGATAGGGTGCTATAATTATAAGTATATGTATACAGATAAAAAAAGTATATAGTATATCATTTGAGTTCATAGATGACTCAATATTAAAAGAAAGGTAACTTTAGTTTCTGATATGCATCTGCTGCACAATTTTTCAAGTATTAATTACCTGATAATTTGGGTTTGAAAATGCTTTCAGAAGAACACGTACTCAAGAATGTACTAATTATGGACTTAGACAAAAATTAGCAATGATAAAAGATATTACTATTAATGTAATTGCTTTTAGCTGTAAAGTATTTATTTTATCTCCAAGAGCCTACAAAAGGCAAGGGGACAAAAAGAGGATTACATGGAAGGAGATAGTGCCAATATTTTAACTTGACATGTGTGGTCACACTCATTGTAGCATTCATGCAAGACAACTAATCCATTTGTCCACAGCCATACCTTTTGCTCAAAAGAAAAACAATAAATCCCAATACTAATTAATTATACTAACAAATGAAGTCTTCCATAAGCCTAAATATCAGAAGAAAATATGACACTGTCCATATGATTAATCTCTTAACTCTGATATAAAGTTGACCTATACCATAAGCAGATAAACCTTAAATTGGAAAATAAAGAAAAAGGAAACAATCCTATTTGCTATGATGAGAGGTTGAAGCAGAAAATAAAGGAAGGTAAATTGGGTTAGGAAAAAGTGGGGTGAGGTGGGACAAGAATAGGAATAAGAAAAGCCAAATTAAAAGAACACAAGAATTGGCCGTGATATTAGCTAAGCATCATCATCATCATCATCAGTGAGTGAGTGTATATAAAAAAACAAAGAGTTGACAGGTGAAGTGGGATTGAAAAGATTGACCTGCGTCTCCTCCATGCACCCTTTGGTTTTACAGCAAAATAAAATAAAATTACAGTGATTAGATTCTCCTTGTCGCTTATCCTCATCTCCCATGAAACCGCACTTCACATTGCTACCATTTGAAAAGCCTACAAAAAGAAACACAGACAAACCCAACATAGGCCAGAGACCCCAACACAGAATTAAACCACCATATCAGATATCAGTGTCTAGTGATATGAGTAATCAACACTATGACTATTTCAACTGACAACCCCAGAAAGAAAGTCATATGTCTCAGATTAGTTTTTAGAGTGTGGATCGTGTTTATCAGAAAACAAAAACCCAATCTACAGTGTCCACAGTCTCTTCTTCATTGCAGTTGAAATTAACTTCAATTATATTTCCATTTTAAATTGAAAATTCAAGGTAGCCACTAGCCAGACAGCTATATAACCAGCTATTCTAGCTCAAACATATTATATCTATATATAATAACAGTAATAGTGGTCTAGAGCTAGAACTAGAAGTCATGAGAGTGATGGTACATTGATGGGTCACATCCACCACCTTGCGAGCCATGACGGTTCATGGCTTCCCTCTGGCTGCTGCTATCATCGTCACCTATTTGTGGCGTGGCGCCGAGGTTCAGATACACCAGTCTCGAGTCCAAATTGCTGCTGCTGTGCGCTTCACTCATTGGTGGATAGATAGCAGTTGCAGAAGCAGAAGTGTTGGGGTTGTTAGTGTTGTCGTTGCTGCTGTTGTTAGCGTTGTTGTTGTGGTTGTTCCCTTCTTCACGAGACAAAACGAGAGCTGCAGATTGCACCAGCTCCAAGCAGAGCCTCAGCTTGTTGGGTTCAATGTGGGTGAGTCCGGGGACCGCCCCTTTGAAGAGGAAGTCCGAGGTTAGGGTTCTCAGGATGTCCAACGGGGTCACGCCATCCACGGTTCTCACGTTCGGGTCAGCGTGGTGGTCCAGCAACACCGCCACCATCTCTGGGGATACCATCTCCGCCGCCACGTGAAGAGGAGTCTTCCCGGCCGGCCCGGCCGGGAAATTCACGTCCGCCGCGCCCAGCTCCAACAGCGCCTTCACCACCTCCCTGCTGCAACTCTCCACGGCGTAGTGCAACGCCAGCGCCTCATCCAGGTTCAGGCCCTCCCCCATCACCATGAGCTTCACGAGTTCCACGTCGGAGGAGTCGAGCGCGCGCCGCATACGCCGGATTTTCTGATCCTCCATGTCCGCGGCGCCGAGGTCTGGGTGCGGGTGGCGGAGCGGCATCATGGAGCGGCGCGCGAGGGAGGATTTGAGGCGGAGCTCCTCGATCTTGGCCACCACGTCGATGGGGAGGTGCTTGGCCAGCACCTCCGGCGGAAGTCCTGACTTTGCCACCAGGTGGGAGCACGTGCTCCACAGCTGCTGCATTTCCTGCTTTCGAGATGCTATCAACACTTTCATCACATCGTCGATTGAAGCTTTCTCCACCATGCTCGCAAGTTGTTTCTGTCCATCAACAACTTCAAAGTAAGAGTTTTTATACCATAGTTCAAATGCAAAATTTAACTCTTTATTTTTCAATAGTTATTTAACAAAAAATCTACTTCTATTATTATGATAATGCAAAAGTTTATTTCTTTAACCATTTTTAAGAGGAGAGAAACAAGAAAAATAAAATAAAATGAACTACCCTACCCGTTGAAATTATAGCTTATATAAGCACAAGTTTAAAAGAAATAATAGAGAAATTGTATGAAGAATTTCATTTCAACACATTAACTTTGTGAATAAGTTAATTCATACTTCTGAATAGATCAATTTAAATTTTTCTTGCTATCTTTTAATCTAAAAGTGTTTATTTAGAATTTCAGAAAATATATTATGCTAACATTAACCAATGTTTGATAGAGTGGAGAGGATGAGAAATAATTACTTTTTGTTGTTTGTCTCAGGAAGAAGAGGAGGAGAAAAATGGCTGGATGCCTTCTCTTATTTATTTATTAATCTTTATTTTTTCTATCTATTTTTTGTTTTCAACTTATTTCGTCCTTTACCTTTCCTCTAAATCAAACATATAATTAATGCTTAGTTTTATCATACAAATTATCCTTGAAGTTATATAGCTTTAATCACATAAGAATATGAAAAATATTTATATAATTATTTGTAACTGAAGAAACGAGTGTCAAAGAAAATGAGGAAATCATGTACTTTATTTTTGGTTTAGCTTGTTGAAACATTATGTAATTTGGTTCTTAAAGTAAGAAAATATGCATTCGAACAAGTAATGTTTCAGGCAGAAAAGAAAAGGATCAGGAAACTCGATCTATTTATATAATGCCATGCAAAATGCCAATTTATCAGAGAAAATAAGGGGGTTGGTGAGTTTTCTGGGAAGAGTTTTGGAAATTTTAACAATGTTTTTGCTAAAGTGATGTAGGAGCAGCAAACTATTTTCTGTTTTAATTAGCTTGTTCTCTTCTCACCCAAATGAGGAAAGGAAATGATTGTGGAAGACAAGATTGATGTATATTTATTTATTATCTTGATTTGGGAAATGCATCATAAAGGGTCAAGAGTGTCTCTCAAATATACGACATGAAATCAAGAGTGTCAAGACATCAACTCGTAAATATAACCATACATAAACCCATGTTTTTACCTTAGTTTTCCCAAAATATTTTCGCATCCTCAAACAAAAAACCCAAACAGAAAACACCATGCAATGAATTAACCTTCGAATAAACACAGTCACAAGAATAATCGATAGCTATGCAGTAGAACTGGAAGCTGAAGTCGTCACATTTCAGAGAGAGAAGCTAAATCTGACTCAAAAAATTTCACTCTCTCCATCAATCATTCATCATAAGGTAACAGTCTTGTAGAATCATCGAAAGGGAGTGTTAAAAATCAGTGTGAATAAAATAAAATAAAGCAGAAAAATCAAATAATCGAATAAAATATAACAAAATACCCCTTCCCAGTTTCCAAAGACCAGACGCAGTAACTGTCCGAATTCCCAAAACCCAGAAAGAGAAAAACATAAGACTGGTATTAAAGAAGGAAGTAAACATGAGCATGTTTATGGAAAGAAGCAATAATAAGAGAGAAAAAAACTTTAATTTATAGATTTTTTATTTCTAAAATGTTTATACAGAAATTTTTTCTGAGGTAAACAAACTTTATTTTATCTCTATAGAAGTGTTTAGGGTGAAACATGTCCTAAATCGGAGGAGCAGAGAGAGAGAGAGAGTGAGAGAAATGAATAAACCTGAGTGAGCAATGCAAGTTGTTCAACGCCGAAGTATCTGGCGGCGGCGAGGGTGTCGAGGGCGAGATCAACGGCGGAGGTGCAATGCGTGTGCCAGCACCCTCGCTCGCCGCAATTTGGTCTGGCCTCGTGCTTCTGCGGCACGATGGAGACTTGTCCACTGTAGAGGAACTGCAGCAGCAGCAGGAAAACCTCGTACCCGACCGAGTTCACCGGGATCACGCCGGGGGGACGCGCAGCGGAGGCGGCGCCGGCTCGCGAAGCGGCGGCGGGGTCTAGGCCGGGTGGAGGGTCGGGGCCGCAGAAGAATTTGCGGAAGAAGAGGCTGCGCGCGGCCAAGATGCAGCGGTGGGCGTGGACGAGACGACCCTCGACTTGGAAAGTGACGTCGCTGAAGGCTTGGCCATTGATGAGAAGGTTAAGGTAGTCGAGAGAGAGAGATCTTAGGGAGTCTTCGAGGGACATGGCGATGGTGATGATGATGATGGTGTTGATGGTACTATGCGCGTGTAAGTGTATTATCAGTAAGCAGCGTGAGTGAGTAGTGTTTCAACAGTTTAGGGTTGGTCCCTATCTATGATCTATGGCTATGAAAAGAAGTTCTGAGAGAAAAGGAGTGATTGAGATGAAATAGTAGAGAAGAGAGTGAGGGTGTTGGGGTGTTTTGTTTGATGTTTGTGTTGTTTTTGTTGAGGTCGATGATGCTACTGTTCCAGTTGTTGTTGTTGATGTTGTTTTTATGGGATTCTCTGCTGCTGTGTTGAGTGTCTCTATTTTTCATAGATATTTCCCTTTTAGAGAGAGAGCAATTTGGGTGGCTGTTATGGGCGGCTGGGCTTTTAAAAAGCACTTCTCTATTTAACTAAAAATATTCAAAATTTAAATTCCTTTCCTTTTTTTTTAATCTAATAATATATATATGCCTATCTAGCTATCTCCTTGTGTGCATGAATGTCTACTATGAATAAACAAATATTAATGTGTATTATTACGTGTTCCGTATACCTACATCTTAAAAGGAAATACGTACACGGAGTACACAAGTTGCATACACTGTTACTTAGGGATTCCAAATGTCTCAATACTTACCATAATATAATCACAAAATTTCAAAATACTACATATTTATATATAAAATAATAATTTTGACTTAAGGGGGAACATATGTTACTATTAATATTGGTTAAATGATTAAAAATAATGAAAAAAAACATTTAATCTCCTATTGAGTTTATAAATGTATTCAGGGTTATGAAATTTATGCTTACGATCTTACAAGCACAAAGTTGTAAGATAACGGCAAAAGAGAAAAAAGGTGCGTAGAAAGAAAAATAAAATAAAAAAGGGGACAAATATTCATAGTCTTTATATACTTTCTTAATTATCCAGCTTGATTTATAATCGGTCAACCCACTTTAGGAATTGCTTACTTTATTTCTAATATTAATAGATAAATAGATTATATAAATCAACCAAATAAGTAAAAGCTTGAGACTAATCCAATTTTAAACCTACTGAAAAGGTGAAAATCAAGCTTCTAATATATATATATATATATATATATATTCAAGATCAAATTATTATTTTTAAATAATAATAGCATAACAAATTTTAAAAATTTTTGTTAACCAAATTAAGTACACAATCATTATTATTATTTTTAATTGGAGTATACGAATACACATTGATTATCTCCTTTTATTTTATTTTATAAGATAATTATGACAAGTACTTTTTGAAATTAAGTCACTTTTTCTTTTTTACGGGTATTTTATAACTATCACGATTAGACTAATTTATTTTTCAAAGTTTGCAAGATAGTGGAAAACATTTTTAATAATGGTTAAATAAGACATTTAAAAATTGTTTTTTTAATATTGTTATATTAGACATCGTTAAAGGTTTAATCTTATTTATAAGTTCTACCATCGAGTCTTACATTAATTTATATAAGTGGTTTTAATTACAATTTTAAAGCTAGCAATTTTAAATAGTTTACAAACATTCTTCTAACTTTCAAGAAATTTTAGGAATGTAAATCTAATTTCTTGATAAATTAATTATATATGTTGTATGATTACATTGTGGAATGTAGATGTAATAAAAGTTTTTGAAATAGTAAAACAATTCCACCAAACATGAGGCGATTGAAATTTAATATAGATTCGGATATAATAAGTTTTGTATAAAAAATAGTGTTTTTCTTTCTTATCCTCTTTTTATCTTTTAATTCTTTATATTTTCTCACTTTTATTGATACCATTTATTTTGATCTAGTGAATAAAGTGTTATAAGGTTCTATTAATCAATAAAATGTTTATGAAACATGAATTCCCCCTTTCTTAACAATTTACTATTTTCCTTTATACACATGTTCGAGAATCTATCTTGAAGATTATTTAGTATAGTCTATAAAAACTAATTAGTACATTTTATTAAGTGAAGCTGAAGTTATAATTTTTTTTTATTTTATTTACTCATGTTCAATTAATACATATAATCAATAAAAATTTCAATTCAACGATTTAAACTTAGAACACCAGAAAATGCCATATATTCATACATAGACAACTCTGGACTCTATTATCTGGATATAGGTATTGATGTATGATTCTTGGTGATTTTTGTACTTGTGGTAGTCTTTACTATTCTACAAAGTTATTGCTAATGAGTTTCACTCTACCACACACAAGATTAGTCCTTTCACTGTCTTTGGCCAAGATAAAGTCCCTATCACTCTCACCACATAACTCATTATATTATATGAGTCTGAATGATTATTAGGGTATCATGATAAACCATCAATTTTGACTCCTTACATCAATGCACATACTACTTAATTACATCAAATATGATTTTCTTCCATGAAAATTCACATATCACCTTTAATCATATCATTTCAACCTTGAATCACGCCAATAATCACATGAAAAACATAAATCAAAAAATCACATAATCATAGATGATGATAAACATGAAAGCATAACACAATACAAGCTGACACTCATAGTACCATGCCACCGCTCAACACCGGTGTGCATAGAGACCCATTGCTAAAGGAGCACTCAATGACACAATTTGGCGGTTATCTCTGGCAATCCTTGAAACTCTTTGTCTAGAGTGTTAAGCGGTGAAAACCAACGTTCATTGTTAAAGCTATTGGAGTTGAGTGCGCTCAGTGGTAGAAATCATTGTTCAGCACCCTATCACAAAATTTACCATTGACTTTGGATTTCTAAGTTGTGGTGTTTAACGCCTCTGTGTCACTCTTCAATGCCACATTAAATGTTTCATGAAAATGTAATATTAACGTGTTCAATTTCTCAATTTGGTATCCTTCTCTTATTTGTACTCAAAAACCATTTTGAAAGCATTTTCTACTTAATACCAATAAGACCAATTACATAAGTTATGAATTACATATTTAATCACATACCAATGCACGTTAAACCATAAATTCATTAATGTATATTTGAGTTTCTAACACAACACTTGATATGGTATGCCAAGAAACAAAGTCAATTAATTACAATCATTCACACTCAAATGAACTCAATTTTTAATCAAACCAATTCATTTTAGATTTCACTATACCACCACCAAATTCACATTTTTTGACCATATTTCAATAGACTACACAAACTTACAACCCTAAATATTAAATCGATCAAGATTTAAATGACCAAATTATATTATTTAATACAAATCCAATTTAACTCAAACCATAATTTTATCATTATCTCCAAATTTCACTCATTAAATAATACATAAATGTCGTAAAAGTTAAAAAAAATTAAAAAAAAATAAAAATTTTACAAATTGAGATCCGACATGTAAAAACATAATGTTATGTCAACTTAAAATGATCAAATTAAATTATTTCAAAAAAATAAAAAAAAACAAATATAACAGTAACAAAATAGTATATAAAACTGAATCAATTGAACAAATACAAAATCTAAATTTATATATTACTATTATCATAAAATTGAAATTAAAAAAAAAGTGTATATATAATATTCGAGTTCACGAAATAAACATCAAACATACACTTTTGTACTTAAGAGTAGACTGATCTGAGCTTACAAGTGTATATAAACAAAGTTAAAAATTATTAAATATACCTACTTTATGAAAAGGTGTATTATGATATAGGGTAAATTGGCATCTCCCTTCTCGAATGAACACTTCGTTCACATTATTAAATAATTGGTGAAAAACATTATAATGTTTAGTTTAATTTACAAACAATGATATTTCCTCTAACTAGAAGAATTCACGGCTCTAACAAAGGTCACTTTCATCTTCCCTATATATAAATATATATCTAAGAATTCAAGAACGAAGACAACATTTACATGATTTATCTATTAACTAGAACTTTAGCCATTAAATTGTTTAACCTAGTGTGAATATTTAATCTTCAAAAAAAAAAAAAAAGAGTCAGTAGTTTAGTAAGACATGCTATGGGTAGTATCTACATACTACAATTGCGTTTCCATTATCCTTTTGGGTATCCATAGAAAAATATTTTTAAATTTTCTATATACATGAATATTTGTAAATATATTTTTTTAACTTTAAATAAAATTATTTAAAAAAAATTAAATGTAAAAAATAAATACACACTAAAATATTCTTACAAATATATTTAGTTTTTCTAAATAAACAAATTTGAATAAGTTTCATGTTAATGATCAATTGTGATAATAACTTTTATACCAATGGTTAGAGCCAAACTTAAACTTAAGTTTGATGAAAATCTATCTCATATCACATTGTCCTTTGGTGTTTTTATTTATCCCTTACAAAATAGAATTACCTTTTAATTACCATACATTAAAGGTCTCATGACCTTTCATACACCTAATTACCAAAATCCTTTAAGATTATTTGATCACTTTTAATTTGACATAACAATAATAATAAGTATTTTTAAAGGATCTAATAACATTTTAAACTACTTTAGAATTAAAAATTCTAAAGTATAATATAATACATATTTGATAAAAGAACTAAGAATTGATTTTGTACACTTATAAAACATCAACATTTTCATCATCATAGGAAAGATAAATAACAATTGTGAATACAAAACCTTAATCATGGAATTCAATATCAATACATGGAATTGTCTTGGACCACAAATATAAGGATATAAACAATGGATGATTAAAAATCACTAATACATGGGAATGAAATCATATGTAGTATATCACACTTATTTCCAACTTTCAACCAATTTACTTATTTGTGTGTAAATGAACTAAAGGTAGAGAGTACTCAATTTTCATAGCATCACACTTATGAAACTCGGTACAAATCAATTATACATCACATTTAAGGTGATTAGGTACAATGTATAACAAAATAAAGTCTAAAATTCTTCTATACTTTTGCCTTTAATATTATATTTGATTATAATTTTTGTTACAAAACTAATTTTATTATAATTTTATGAACTCCATATCACGCATTGGAAATATGAAAATCGTCCAAGCCTTTTAAGATGCACAATTGTTAATACTTTGTATGACGCTAATTTGTTTTGTAGTTATAGAATGACATCAATTTGGCAAGGTTAAGCTAAAAATTGGCATGTTTTCAAGATATTATTTCCTACCAAACAATTTGAACAAACTCCACAAAATTTACACAAAGGTGGCCGATTGAGAAGTGGTTCACAAAAGATGCCTAGTGGATCAATATTTGGAACAAAAGACATGAACTAACATTAATTGATAATTCAGTGCAATGATAATTGTGTACAACTAATTTCATATATTTCTTGTTTGCTTTAATACTACTTCAAGATCCAAGGGTTAGCATATCATAAGCAAACCTTCCCACCTACATTCTAAATTGATTCCTCGTCTAATGAGTGTTATTTAATTCCTTAAGAACATCTTGTACAACTCGTGAGTACATGTCACCTTAACAAATCAAGTATGGATAATATATGACACTAGTATAGGGAAGGAGTATGACAATGGTTATGTTGGACATTTGGTTTTAGTTCTACAACCGAAACATATCAAGACGAAATAAAAAAAGGTGCATTTTTGGATTCGGTTATAAACCAAAGTATAAAAGTCAGTACTTTTCTTAGGTTCAATAATAATCGAAATACTAAATCATAAATAAATAATAAAAAATAATAATAAATGTGGATTTGACCTCGGTTATGAGCATAACCGAAGTCAAATACTTTTTCTGATTTAAAAATATTATTTAATTTTAAGGGTATTTGGCTTCAGTTTTACTTACAACTGAAACCAAATTCCCTTTATACATCGATTATACAGATAATCGAAGCCTAATGTAGTTTTTTTCAAATATTTTTTTCTAAAATAGTATTAGGCTCCGATTGTAACCTAAACCAAAGTTGAATGCCCATTTTTGGTTTATTTTTTTCTATAATTGAAGCCTAATGTTGGAATATTTTTTTTAATCTTTTTGTTTCATCCTATATATTAAACTTGCACAAAATACCCTACACAGAAACAAAATAGAAACATAACAACTTATATATTCATCACAACTAGAATAAGCCAAAATCTAGAACCGACATCGGCTCATCAGTTACTATGTCAACAAGCTAGTGTAATGTAGCAAGAGATCATCCCATGTCCTCTAGTTTATCATCTTCCAATCGATCTTCTACTTTGGAATCAACATGTTTAGTTCG
This sequence comes from Vigna reflexopilosa, assembly GCA_027742785.1. Classification (NCBI taxonomy): domain Eukaryota; kingdom Viridiplantae; phylum Streptophyta; class Magnoliopsida; order Fabales; family Fabaceae; genus Vigna; species Vigna reflexopilosa. The sequence goes on from CM050917.1 coordinate 4,037,518, forward strand.
GGAGACAATTGAAAAGTCTATTAGTTCGTCGTGTCATGCCCATGATGTATAACTTCAAAGGAAACCATCATAGATAAGGTGTTTCCTAATTTTGGTTGTGTTCAAGTTTCTTTCATTCAAACAGTTAACACAAGAACATCTAAACTTCACTTCATCATCATGTCTACCCTCGTTACGTCGTGCAAATTGTATAAATTATTTTACTCCTCTCTTATACTCAACATTAATACACGGTGAATTAATCAAATCTCGATATATATATATATATATATATATTAAAATTATTCAAAAAATTTCAGTAATCTTTAAGTGAATGATCACTTCGATTGTCTTTTTATTCAATGTTAAACATTGTCCCAAGAAGATTCACTTCTTTTTAGTTTAGTGGTATATGTCAATTTTAACTAAAATATCATAAATCTCACAAAATTTTGTTAATAATTTGCATTGATCTTTAAATTTCATGAAATAAAAGTGATTATCAACCACAAGAAAATATGTACATGAAGATTAATATCAAACACAATTAACATATAATAATCAATTTCAATATTTATATATTAAAATATATATGCTCTGATAAACTACGAAAAAATAATTAATCTTCTTAAACTAGCAAAAAATAATATAAAAAAATATTAAAAACACATAAAAAAAATAAACTTTTATGAATCTGGGAATGGAAACTAGTTGTAGTCGGTCTACGAAATGTTTAGAGTATGAAGGGAGGAACTAAGAACCTAAAAAAAAAATACAAAAGCATTAAATTATTAGATACCAAAAATTAAGAGAGAGAAAAAAAGGATCACACAGGCAATGGAAAGAAAAGGCAGGGAGAAGAGTGGTGGGTGGCGACAATAGCAGCGACGAGGAGATTAAGGGAAGGGATTTGATGGTAATGGAATGAGAATAGCGGCGAGTAGTGGCGAAATGCAGTTGCAGATGATGGTGAACGGAAAATGGAAAATGGAAAATGAGGGAGTGAAAGGGGAGAGAGAGCAAACAGTGGTGAACGAAGCAATTGCAAACATGGTGAACAGAGAAGAGAATGTTCGAAAATGGCATTGCAGATACAAAACAGTGATCACTTCGTAAAAATTACACCTAAATTTAACTTTGACCAACTTTATATATATAATATTATTCGATATAATGGTTACAACTTTTCTAAATTTTATAATTTATATTTAATATACTAATTTCATACCACATGATATTTATTAAATAATATATATTAGTAATTATAAATTTAAATTTAAAATATATTTAATAAATATAATTTGTGCTCACATTTATACGTTACAGAATAAATAATATATTTTAAGTATTAGTTATTATACATACTCTATTCTTATTTACATTACAAATCATACTTTTAGTATATTAAAAAAAGTCTAATAAACTAAGGATGTTAAAATAATTAAAGAGAAAATATAAGTAAAATTAAATGGTTTGAATTGACTGCACATCCAAGTGGCACTGACTGTCTCATGATTTGGAAGAGCCTCGATTTGACGTTTGACTTGTCTTTTCCTTCCTTTCCTTCTCTCTTCCCAACCCACATTCACACCTTTTCCTATTCTTCCATACCATTCAATTTTACCACCTTTTGCTTTGTCTTTTACATTTTTTTTTAAAAAAATAATAATTAAGATCAATGATAGATTAATATTTAAGATTTTTATTTAACTTTAACTAAATTTTATTAAACTAAATTATGAATTAATTTACTTTAAAATACTTTTATTCGCATATTAGCTATAAGGATTACCAAAACTATTCCACCTCCTTAATTTAGATGTTATCAAGGACAAAAATATGAATACAAGTCATAATCCTTGAGAAAATTAACTTGAAGTTGAAAATCAACTATATCTAACTAGGAAAATAATATCCTAAAAAATCATAAATAATGATTTTATTTTATTTGTATTTATACACAATTTTGAGTTTTATTTTTTAATGCAAATTCATACAATATCACTTCGTTTAAAAAATTAGAATAATTATGTGATATTTTATTTTCGTTTTTCATTATTTTATTCTTCTCTTATCTCATTTTATCTTAGCTAGTTTGACATGTACTATCATGATAAATAGATTGCATCAATCTCCTCCTTGCACAACCCTATGTGATTAAAAAAATTTGAACGTGCTTATAACACAACACTTTACTTCATTTAAGGTGAGTATTCTCTGCATTTCTCGACTAAATGCATCAGCCGACAACCTAGCCAAGACAAATCAAAAATCAAAATATTACATTTTGTATAACAGGAAAAAAAAAACTAGGCTGGACAAGCAGGTTGCGTTGGTCGACTAGACGGGTTAGATTCCAAAATCTATATTGCCTTGACCCTCTAATCGTGTCGTGTCTATGAATTTTCAAAATTCAAAAAACTATGAAACTTCTTTATGACCTAAAATCTTCAGCAATAATTGATGTTTGCTTCTTGATTGAGATTTATTGTATGAAGGGAATGCAAAGATTAGTCACTTCCCTTTTGGTGTTTGACTGAGTGTGTGTTTTGGCTTATCGATATTTTTTTATTCAATTCATTTGTGGATTTTTATTTTGTTTCAATTCATTTTGTGGATTATTTCTTAGTGTTGAGGGTTTTTGTTTTGGTGCTTGACATTGACATATATAATTGCAAAGATGAGTTTTATGATAATATTTTTAAATTGTAATTAAACACTAATAGGATGGACAAAATGGTCAGGCTTGTAGGAATGGACAAGCTGACGGGATGACTAGGTTGGCGAGGATGGACCAGGTTGACGGGATGGATGAGGTGGATAGGCTGATGGGATGATTGGGTTGGTCAGGATGGTCAGGATGGACGAGGTGATGAGATGGTCGGGATGGACTAAGCTCACGAAATAGATTGTGTTAACGAGATGACCGAGATGGACATTGGATAAGCTGATGTGATGGCTATGATGAACGAGCCGACGAGATGGTCGGGATGGAAAAGTTGACGAAATGGACCTACTCGACGGGATGAGCGGGATGTACGGGGTGACTAGATGGCCAAGTTGGTCGGACTGACAGGATGACCAAGTTGGACGGAATGGACATGTGAACGTGATAGTCGAGATGGACAACGCTAGCCGAGATGGACAAGTTGACTAGGTAACTGAGATGAACCGGGTTGACGAGATGGTTGGGATGAACCAGGCTAACAGATGACCATAATGGACCTACTCGACGGGATGAGCGAGATGTACGGGGTGACTAGATGGCCAAGTTGACTAGGCTGACAGGATGTTCATGTTAAACGGGATGGACAAAATGACGTGACAGTCATTTCTTCGATCGTCTAATTTTTCAGATATTCCTTTTCAATTCGTGGTTGACATGTAAATATATTTATTAAGAAAGTCTTAATATGATTATATAAAAAAATGTATTTATTTGAACATTAATCACTTATTTATAGACTTCATAATCATCAAACTCATTAATTATCCATTAATACAGTATATTTTTAGACAATATAACTTCTTAATCGTTTATCAATATCATATATTCGTGTTTGATATGATCATTAAACATATTAATTGCCCATTAATATTTTCCAATTTACTTGCTGATTGTGTTGTCACTGATCGATAAACTACTTCAATCATAGACAACTTTAAAAGAAATCGATCGGTACACACCATATAATACAGAACCATTGTGTTTTCTTCCTGAAACTAAATAAACTCAAAAGTTAAAGTTATACAAAATATGAAATGTTAGAATATTGGTAGAAGAGGAGTAGATATGTACTATGTTATTGGGAAACGATGGGAAATCCACATAAGGAAGTGGTTGAAAATGAGAATGAAAGTTTGGTGGAGAGGGAAAGTCAAAAATAAATGGTATGTTGATGTAGTGCTTGTGGTCAACTCATAACCTTTTTACATTGACCCATTAACCAAATTCTCTCATTAATATCACATTCCACTACTCGATCTCTTTCAAAAAAAATACCCAGATTTTGGATTTGAGGACCATAATTTCTCATTGGGTCAACCAGTTTTGACTTGGTTAAATCATCGATAATGGAATACGATTTGACTATTTCATTTGGCTGCCTCACATCGACTACTCTAAGCCACAAATTTTCTTAGTCTTTCATCAAATTATTGCCCTTACACTTACCTAATTTCTAATGATCTTACTCTAAATTTTCAAAGTGCCATACTCGTACGTATATCACTTTACCACAATAACAAAACTCAACAACTTTATATACATATATATATACTTTATGCAAATCTTTTAACATTTATCCCTTTCAGGTTCACCATTCACTCACCTTTTTATTTTTATTATTCACACATTTCTTTTTATCACTCTACCAAAACATTATATTACCACTAATGAAATTTTATTCTCAGAAAATGTATGTTTGTAAAATAATGTTTATCAATAAGTTTTACTAAAAAATATTTATTGATGAATAGAATATATAAATAAATTTTATTGATGGATTTTATGATTTTAATTACTGATGAATAATGGATTCATTGGTAAAATTTGTTAGACAAAATTTGTTGATTATTCAAAAATTTTATTATTAATAGATATTTTTTATGGTAAATTATGGGTGTCAAAACTTGCGTTTTAGTTTTCACCATATCATTATAAAATTTAATCATATATTCGTTGCTATAAATTTTTTAAATCAATTCATAAATCCATTAATATTTGATTTTTTTTAATAATCGGACCGAAATTATTAATTTGTAGATAAATTTATATGTAATTCTATTTTTTAAAATTTATTAGTAATTTTATTAGTAGATTCGTCGATAAAATGACTTCAATTTTTATATCAAATTTGATGAAATATTTATTATAAATTTAAGGTTTAATAGGTTCAGTGGTCCCTATTTATGCAGACTTACGTCAAATAAGTTCCCGTATTTTCAAATGACTCAATTGAGTATCTGTTTATGAAAAATTGAATTAATCAAGTCCTTACAGTTAAATTCTGCAAACGGCGTTAAAACTCTTCCTTAGCTAGATGAGATGTCATTTTTTACAGACGTGGCACACGCATATGTTAACAGGTGGACTTAATAATCTGTGTATGCTTTGACAAACGTGTCACATAAAAAACACACATTTAACTACTTCAAGGTTCTTGGAAGAAGACCTAAACATCTTCACAACTTCATCGCCACCCCTTCCTTCACCTTTCTTCATCTTCCCCTATACCCAACAACCCCAACCCCTCAAACCCTCCCTCCTCATCGTCGCCCTCTCCCCTTCCTCTGTCGCCCTCTTCCACCGCCACCGCACCGCCACCGCACCGCCACCGCACCGCCTCCCCTGCCGCCTTACTCCTCCTCCCTGAACTCTCCCTCTCTCTCCCCGATCATGCCGCCCAAATTCTCCCCCTTTCCCCTTCCGCCCTCCTCACCGCCATCCTGTTCCCGCGCCTACGCCGTCGCCAAGGCCTTCCTCGACGGCCGCATCCACCCCGAGTCCGTCCTCATCTTGGACTCCCTCGAGTCGCGCAACTTTGGCGGCAAGCTATCCTCCGATGAGGCCGTGGCGTTTAATCTGGACACCGCCGCTGAGAGAAAGAGAAACGGCGGAAAGAAGCTCCTGCCGGATTTGGAGTATTATCCTTCCGGAAGGGTTGACGGGCTGGGCGCTACCATTCTCGCAGGGTGCCAGGTGATGAACGTGAGAGCGAGCCTGTGTGTTTCATGGCCTCAGTTCGACGCCTCTGTGGTGTCGTTGATTATGGGTTTACTTCAGCGCCACGTGTTGTACGGATTTGATTTTGATTTGAGTGATGAAGACATTTTTAAATTTGGGAGGAGCAAGGATAGGGTTTTGCATTCTGAGTTGTATATTTGATTTCTGCTTTATTATGTGAATGTTTTGATCCACTGGGACTAATTCATTTGTGTTTGATTATTTTGGTTAACTTGTCTTGTTATGGTTCGTAGCTTGGTATATTGATTTTGGCCTTAGATTTTACACTGAAACATATTTTAGATTTTGTCTGATGTCATGGCTGTGTTGATTTACTCTTGGGATGACCATGGATTGGAAATTTTTGAAGTATTTTGATTTATTTGATAAATTATTAAGTCCACCTATTAACATATGTGTGCCACGTCTGTAAAAAATGACACCTCACCTAGCCACCAAACAAGGGTTTTAACGCCGTTTGCAGAATTTAACAGTAAGGACTTGATTAATTCTATTTTTCATAAATAAGGACTCAATTGAGTCATTTGAAAATACGAGGACCTATTTGACGCAAATCTGCATAAATAGGGACCACTGAACCTATTAAACCTAAATTTAATGGAGATGGGTGAAAAAAAAAAGATGAGGAAGAGAAGAAGGAAGAAGGAAGCAAAAAGGATGGAGCATCGACAACAAACACAATTATGACAATAATGATGATAATGGACGAGGTTGAGGACGAGGATGAAGAAGAAAAAAAAAGGAAAAATGGAGGAGAAGAGAAAAATATGGAAAAAGAAAAGAATGAAGACTAAAAAGACTACCAAATTGTAATATTTATCGTAAATTTAATTGACAAAAAAAATTTATCCAAAATTATCGATAAATATTTACTGATAGATTTTCTCTTCTTAGTTAATAAAACTTATCGTTGCACATTTTGTCAATAAATTTTATTGTATTACTAATAAATTTTAACTATAAATAATGACAAATTTTCTTAAAACCTTTTAATAAAACCACTTATCAAATACAACTTATAAATATAGAAACTAAAAGATGTGTACTATACAAACCGAACGGTCTACGCCACTCGGTCGGTCAACTACATAGAAAGTCAACTCCAGAAGTCCCACAACAATGTAAATTGAGCAGCCACCAACCAACTTGATGACCATTCGGTCCAAAGGTTTCACAACTTGATTAACGAGGTAAAAACATACTTAAATGATATTAGGCCCAATTTGACCTGATCTCCCACAGGTTGATCACTTAGTGAGTCAAGCCAACTGTTTTTAGCGAGTCAAAAAAATTTGAACCCACTCCAACTTACTATGGATTGGTGAATTAAACAGATTGATTTACTCACTTGCTTAACTACAAATTTTCTTTTCCAATTTCAAATAAAATAACAATTTTTTTTTCTAATTCAAATCTAAATGAATTTCAATCCAAAATGATGTCAAACTCTAAAGACAATTCAAAATAAAAAAAATACAATACAATCCTAATATAGTCCAAAATCATCTTAAATTCCAAATATAATCCAAAACAAAAACAAAAAATAAAACTAATAAGTATCTAACATTGATAATTTTTGTATCACTTATTTATCTATAAGATTAGTGTTTTGAACGAATAAATCACAATATTATACAAATTACAAAACACCTACAATTTTAAAACAAGGTAATAAGTTTTCCTTCCTCCCGAGAAGTTAATAAATTATAAAAATTTAATAAAGATTTAAAATTTAATTAAGTTGTAATATATATATATATATATACATGAGAGTTTTTCATTTTTTATACAAATTTATTAAAACATGTTGTCAATTTTTAATAACTGTAATTACTCTAACCAATTCCAAAGCAGTGGATCAATGATTAATAATATTCGAAATTGATTAAGATTGAGGTTATGTGAGGGCAAATCAGAAAAAAAAAACAATAATTTATGTTTTTTCAATTATATTCCATTGTACTTTCAATTAGTTTAGGAACTTGAGTGAATTTGTAATGGAGATGGTGTAAAGTCTGTGATTACCCAAAGAATCTCTCTTTGGAATGGTTTTGGTTTCTAACTCTCTATCTTTGATTTTTTTTTATTTTTTATTTTTTATAGTTTTGGTTTGTAGCCATTATATGAGTCAGAGCTGACAAAGAAGAACAACAACAGTATTAGTTAAATATTTAGTTAAAGGAAGTAAATGAATTACAAATTACAAAGTCCTCTATAGCCCCATCAACATCAAATAAGAAAAATTCTCATATATATTTTATTATTTAATATTTTATTATTTAATATTTTATTATTTAATATTTTTGTTGAATATCTGTGATGTGAGTGATGGTTGGTGGTAAGAAGAAGTTACAAGTTACAGCAGTGAGAATATGAAATGACTTGAGAAAGTTTGAAGTGACATTTTGGAAAAAGGCATTATTGAGAATAGCCTTTTCACTCTCTCAAAACGGTTAACATTAACATTTCATTCTTTCTTTCTCCATTTCACATCTCAATACTTCCTAAGGACAAACTAACATTTTCCAACCTAACATCTACAACCAAACAAAAACATCTTTTTTCTTAATTCAATAAGATATTATAAGATATATGAATGTTTTTAAATGAAAGAACTATACAATATAAAAATTTTATTCAATAAGTTTCTCTTTTTAACCTATACTTTTTTTCATGCATAAAAAGCTTCTTTATTTTATGCTTTTAAGACTTTGGTTGGTATAACTCAAATTAGAAATTTCTATTGAGAAATGAAGCACTTTATAACAAATATTTCAAGTGATTAAAATTATTAATAGTGAATTTAATTAAAATCCCTTACGTTTTTTTAAAGTAACCCAACCCTCTTGTTCATACTATTCCAATATTTACACATTCAACTATTAAATGAAGAATTCCCATGCACTACGTTTAATGTATACGATTTCGATATTGAAGTACAGAATTAATTTTCTGATACATTAATAAAAGAAGAATTTAAGAAAATTTAAATTGTTATACATAAATATGTACTAGTGTTAATAACTAAAATCATTTTATAAACTCCAGCAAGTGAAGTAGAGATACAATTTTGTAATTCATAGGACAAAGATTCAAATATTTACTCCTCCCATGTAATTAAGTAAATGCAACAATAATTACACTATCTCGCCGAAATAATGAATTTTTCCCATTTTAAATGTTTTTTTTAATATATTTAAACTCTTTTATACTAAAAATAATTTTGTTTGGGTGAATCAGCTCAAATTTCAAAATAATTTTTCGATAAATAATTTACTTTGTTACATATGTGAAGTTTAACATATTACGTAAATTGGAACAACTTACTTTACTTTCAAAAATATAATATACCCAAACTATCTATTTATTTGAACAAGATTAATAGTGATAAACAACAAGTCCATATCCCATGTATAAGCTATTTTTTTTTTACCTAGAAAAACATGATTATCTTGAAATCGTTTATTAACAAAAGTACAAGTTTTAATTAAGAATTTGTCTTGTGTTTTTTTATGAATTTGGTGTGTAATGATTCTTTTACACTATTTAATAATATTTTAAATATGATGATAAATAATAGATATATTTTGAGATATCAGTAAGATATGAAGATATATTATAATATCTAGCATGATTTTTTTATTAAAATTTTAAGAAAGAGACCTTTATGATATTGTGTTGCAATAGTTTTTGGTCAATATAAACAATGACACCTAGCATTTTCATCTATTTTCTGCCATTTTCAAATATATTTTTTATTCTATATCTAGTGCACTGGTTTATCCTATTCCAGTTTATTCTATTTTCACCTGATCTTTCAACTGGGTGTAGAAATAAATATAGGAAACTCAAAAAAGTAAAATCCAATCTTGGCACAGAACCTCCTAAGGTTTTTGTGTTCTCTTTTTCCTTTCAAACATACCATAACACTTGATGAGTGAGAGAGAAATATGTTTGAGAGAGCACTAAGTTAATAAACAGTATATGTTTGATACCTAAGGTACCAATATCTTGAGGAAAAAAATATAGATACCAATTGGAGTAATCCCCATTATTTCTTTCGAAAGGTCTAGCATCCGATATTTATCATGACAAGAAAAATGTTTTTAGAAACCTCAAACAAGTTGTGGAATAACAATTGAACGCAAAAAAATGAAGTATGATGGTCATGATTCACGCTTATCAGGCAGCAAGTCATACAACTACATCAAAATATTCCCCCCATCACCCTTTCACTATGCTTCCTCTTTCAGCACCTCTATATGTACATACATCACAATTCTTTAAGCTTCCGAGTCCAATGCATCTGGCAGGCAGGCAATAAACTGAAAAAATGAATATGCATGATAGTCCAGATTGTGCACCAGATATGTTGCATCTCGAAGTTCCAACATGTATGTGACTGCAGACAAGAAGAACTCAAGGTTGAATATGTAATCAACGCAAAAAATATGGACAATTTAAACAAATAACCAACCCAGAATTTATATGGTGTCTGATTGAGCGAAGAGCTTTTCCAACATGTTATTTGAAAGGATCCTATTGGGGTCCAGTTCCTTTCTTGCTTTATTGTATGAATCCACAGGAAACCTCTTTCTTAGTCTTGCTTGGAGAGCTGCAAGTTCCTCCTTATCCTTTGGAACCTAGATATATTATGCACAAAAATTAAGTAGACTTCAGTGTTTAAACACTTCCCTTTCATTCAGCCTAGGTTCAATGATAATGACTGAGAACAAATATCAAATTATTTAGGGTAATCATGTCCAAATACCATGTTCGACCATTTTTCATTATTTATCATACTTAGATGATTACCTCAATCTTAGCCCAGTGTTCAAATGCAGAGTAACGATCCCATAATGTCGCCTGAGTCAGATGCCTGTAATGAAAGAATTCTTCTGTTATATCCTTCCTCTCCCGAGCATCCATGGTAGGGAGGTACATGATTATACCCACCTGAAACAACATAAAAACTATGAACAGTGGATACAATTTTTCGAACTGCATACCATTGAAATTCATGGAAGGAGCCAAGGAGTTATGTTAGATTACAATTAATTAAGAAAGTAAAATTTAAACATTACTCAATTTCCCAAAACCAATTTATTGACGTGAAGTTTGTGTCATCCTATATATTATAATTTGATGACATCTCTAGTCATTGAGGGATATTATACACCTTATGCCAAGAACTAGGCATCTCGAGTATGGAGAAAGGAGAAAACCTGATTACACATAACACAAGACCCAACAAATTTGATCAGGATAGGATCTCAATGACTTTGTTATCATTTTACGAAAGTGAAATTTTAATCTAACTCGATCTCATAAAACATAATTAAAGATTATGAATGACATTATTCTGGGCAGTTGATAAAAAGTAAACTCAAGTAAATTATATTTTCAGAAAATAAATTCTCTTTCTCCACACAAAAAAATGCATATCTAGAGAAGCTGCTGAAGTTTTTCATTTAAAAAACTTCATTTCATCTTTTCTCTAAAAGTTGCTAAAATTATTAAAACCCCAAATACACCCCAAAAGTTTCATTATACAAACCATGAAAAGAAAAGGAAGTAGAATCATTGTGATAAACATGGAGCTATGCTTACTTCATATGACCAAGCAATACAATCCTGGCTTAATAAAGAATTTGGAACTATCTGTATGAAACAATTATCCAGGAAAGATTTTTATTACCCAAGAAAATATATCATCCTCAGATGGGCTTGAAGCAGGACTCAAGGGACTCCTACTGCTCGCTGTCCACCGCTGCTCAATTGGAGCAGGTGCAGGTATCTCTTCATTCTCTATAAGTTGCTTGAGCTCTTCAATGTATTCAAGGTCTTTCATGCTTGGATTAGCTAGTTTTCCAGCTGGGAAACATGTCTCCGATACCCACTGTTGGCCTCCACAATCAAAGCCCAATATTTCATCACTCCATCCAACCCTGTAACCTTCTGACTTCCGCCAGAACTCGGCCTCAGCTTGATTAATGCTGATGATGTGCTTTTTATTGAGAGGATCCAGGGCAATTAGTTTATCTCTTAATTCTGTGAAAGAAAGCTCATCTATTTTCTGTTCTTCTGCTGATTCACCCCTAGATCCTTCTGCTCTGTATAAAATAACAAAAACTTATGCACGTCTTGAAATAGAAAATTTCATAATACGGCACCAATTAAATAATGGCACATTTCACAAGGGAAATATAAAATGAAAACGGAAGTGTTTGGCAGCAAGCTACTAATATAAAAAGTGATTAAAACGGTAGCAAAATCACAAGAATATCAATGAGATCACAATACTTTTTCAACAACTCAGATCAATATGCAAAATACATTAACATTTATCATTTCGTGCCTTACTAAATTACAAGAATTAGTAGGAAATTCACAGGCCTACAAAATGGAAACAGTTCTAAATCTTTAGTAATTCCTTCAATCTTATATTTCTACCTCTGAATGTAAATTTAAATCATATTCAAGAGACAACAATAAGAAATGCCACGTAACAGCATCTGGTGGCTTTTATTAAGTGAAAAAGACTCAACACTTTCTTGCAATGGCTACTCCAGTACATCCAACAAACCAAAATAAATTGATTAATCTTACAATCAACAGTGAAGGTGTAATTGTACCCATATTTCTGGAGGGACTCCCGGTAAAGGTCACGCACATGCTGTATGGCTTCATCTTCGGTATATTGTGGTTTAAACTTGGGAGGACCTTTCCACTTTGAAACAGGATTGCACCGCACAACCACAACAGTGTCGGTGTAAGGGATATAAAGGTACTTCACATGCTTATTATCAGACAACAATTTCCTGCATAAGATAGAAAAGGGCTAACCATCAAAATCTTTGGAGGCAGATCCTGAATACCGAGTCACTCTTTTGTCTTATTAATATAAACATTACATTGGTCATCCAAAATTAGCTTTCATCACATCAATAATTCTGAGATTTTTTTGTAACTAAATTAGTCCATCAAAGATTGCAAATAGTTATAAATCTGTCTTTTATGTCACCACTATGTGGCATTTTAATAGTGACAAAAATCTTTAAAGAATTAATATGATGACACTGTAATCTATGGAGGACAAACCTAGGGATTTTCTCTCATTGTCATTTTTATTATAGTTGTTGGGAGTAAAGCAACTTTTAGATCTTAGTTCCATGTTACAGAAAGATAGTGTAACAAACATGGTAATGATAAAACTCAACATATATGTTATTTGATTGATGCACCCAAAATGAAAAAAAATAAAATGAACACCAAAAATAATTACTTGTGATTTCTCTTTATCTCCTTCATGGTTGAGACAAATGTGTGCTCCACAAGCTCCTGTCGATCAACACATTGAAGGGTGACTTCAGCCACAACTCCAAGTCCTCCAAGACCACATCGAGCAAGATAAAACAGCTCAGGATCTTTATCTTTCGATATTTCTATAGTCCCTTTGGCAGGGGTGACCAATTTCATGGCAATCACTTGTTCATCAATAGGAGGCAACTTTGCACCGGTGCCATGTGCACCAACCTAAAACATGAACGCAAAGCATTTTACTTGATATGAAAGATCACAAGGTGGTCAAGTATTAAACGACCCCAAACAGAAAAACTCAACCAGGCAGATAACTCTGATACCCATTTTAATCACTTCTTGCATAATACACGGCACGATAAATACCTAAGAATCACATATTAAATTTGGCCTATGGGTAAAAAATGTGGTGGGGTATATTTTGGTACCATTTTTCTTAGGAAAATCTGATATTGGTTATCTTGGAATATGGATTTGCATCTAAATCACTTCAACAAAATTGGCTTATAAAGTGAAGATTATTCTTATGTATTATAATTTGGCCATAAAACTACTGAATCGATGTTTCTAACACACCTCACCGCCAACATTTTATATAGTTGAGTATGAAATTTATAGGATAAATTTCTGATACCATCTCATAATTTGACTTTCGACCTAACTCAACTTTCTAAACTAATTTGTAAGATAAAAATGATCTACCACATGTATATAATTTAATCATATCACGCTGATGTCAAACTTCATCATTAAGCTATGTATGATACTAACGATACCAATTGCTTTGATAGGCCCAACAATAACCTATCTATGATACTATGTTACAATTTGAATTCAAGAAGAAGTCAATTTGAGTTTATATTCGTAATTTGGTCATAGCACTGGTCAGAGCCGATCTCCGAAAAGTGGCTAAAGATAATAAAAGAAGAACCTGAATGATGCCACCAATTTGTTGCTCCCTAATGGAAGCAAAATTCTGCAAGGTAAGGCCGTGGTCCTTGAGTCCATCCACAAGCTGCTGCACTCTGATCCCGGCCTGCACCCTCACAGTCTTCCTCTGCTTGTCCACTTCCAATATCCCATCCATCAGCGCCAAGTTCACCATTCCTGCCCTCGAAAGCCCGATCCCGTTCGGTGACAACCCCGACCCGACCGGACGGATTCGGGTCCTCTTCTCGTTCGCCTCCCTCACCACGCGCTCCAGCTGCTCAACGTTCTCCGGCTGGAAGAAGTTGCGAGTCTGCACCTCGTGCGTCCCGCTCCAGTTCGACACCGTGTGCAGGTCCTCCGGCAACGGCGCGTACCGGAAGATCTGCGCCTTCTTGTGCTTGGCATCGTCCGGCAAGGGGAAGCTGTAATAGGTGGCGGCACCGCAGAAGAGGAGCAGCGCCGCGTAGCCCGCGTACTTGCGGGTTTCTGCATCGGCGGAGGAAGCGGGTTCCGGCGCCGCCGAAAATCGGCGGAGGAGCACGGAATGCGAGCGGAGGCGAGTGAGAGCGACGGTGCGCTTCAGAAGTAGTGTTCTCAGCATGTCTGAAGAGCAAACAGAGAAGTGATGGAATTTGAGTTAATTATCCATTTTACTAAAATTCTCAAAAACAATAAATACGGCTAAAATGAAATTTCTCTTTTTGTTTACACTAAGCAATTTTATAATACAAATTGTATTATAAAAATACCTTATTATTGCATAATTCATTCACTTGAGTTCTATGGTATATAAGATTTTTTTTATTTTTTTTATTTTTGTGATTGTTTTCCTTTACCTAATTAGTTTCTTTTAATTCCAATGCATTTATCATGTCACCAATGTCTCAAAATATTTGACACCTTTCACTTTTTAAAGGTCTCAAATTTATTACAAATGGAAATCTAAATTATTTGGATGTAACTTTTCTTTATCTCCTTTATTAAATTGTGTTTACTTTACTCTTTGTTCCTACTATTGCCAAAAATTTATCAAGTTTTAGACTATTTTTCTATGATAATTTCTTTTTTTAGTTTCATCCTTCCTTTTGCTTGGTTAAATCTTAGGATATGAATTAAAATTAATCACATCAATGAGTATTTATAAAAACATGATAAAGAAAAAAACTAAAAAATAAAAAGTACTCCTATAAAATGATATTGTTTATTTTAAAATATGTTGGAGTTAGGATTTTTCTTTAAAATAATATTTTTAAAATGTTCTAAATAATATTCTCTTAGAGAAGCATTCATTTAAATATCCTCCATAAAAAAAGTTATATACAAACTTATCTAATTTCGCACCACCACAAATTATGATTCCAAAAAGAATAGTAAGATTGTAGAAAATAGAGTAACTAAGTATGAATAGAAAAAATATAATTAATTGGGACTCGAAAGTAATATTTTAATATTTTTGTAACTATAAAATTGAAAGTTTGTATTTGCAAAGAAAACCCTAAATGTGTCAAGTCTCGTACTTTTGCAAAGCAAGGTGTATTCTCCCTCCATACACACAGACTCTTCGTTGTAAGTTTTCTTAACTATTTGAATCAACAGTTGAATGTCATTAAGATTTCATTCCCTCCCTCTCTCCTTATTCATGTTGAATAGTCTAATTTGCTTGTTATGCACAACCAGATATGAATTCAAATACGACAATAATATGTTAACACTTGAACAACATTATTTTGACACAACACACATGTCATTGAGAAAATGACATGTATGTTGTATCAAAATATTGTAAAAAATTATATCAAAATATATTTTTTCATTCAAATAACCCCTTAAATTAACTCGTAATTGGAATGATCATTATCCAACTAAATCAATAAATTAAATTATCAAATATAAGTTCTAAAATTTTAAATTCAAGTTATATTGTATTAAAGGTTAAACTCAAATTCAATTCAACTCAAACATTACCTAAGAGTAACACGACAACAATTAAAAAAAGTAGTGTTGTTAAAACAAAGGTGAAGAAAGCATATAAATGTAAAAACAATTGAATCAAGATTTTCTTCTAAGTTTTTTTATATTATTTCTTTAGTGTACATTTAAAATATATTAGTTTTAATATGTAAAAGTATGGTCATTAGTTTGATGGTCATTTATTAGTCATAGATGTTTGACAGATTAACCTCATATGTGGTAGTTGGTATGGATGACTTGTTGTTGCATCAATTCCAGGTGCAAGACTCCTATAGTTCGATATCAATACATGTATGGTCAAGTCTAGTATAAAGAATTGTATGACTTATGATTGATTGTTTTATTTGTGTTATATATCTAATTCTATAAATGTGATATATGATTATTTTTTATACTTTAGCTTATCCTTTCTTTTTTTTGTTTGTGTTTGTTTCTCTAGTGAGCAAGTGCTACAAGGAGATGGAGCTTAAGTATAGAGTAAGAAGTTTTATTGCATTTTCCTAGGCTTTTGTAAATATTTATTACACTCTTGATTTAATGTAATTTTTCTTAGTAGTCGGGGATATTGTCTATATATATTTTGTTATTATAAGTTATATCTGTATAACTGTATATATTTTTTGAGTTAACTATTTTGTATTATTGAAGATGTAATGAATTCCAACATTAGTGAAGTATTACGAAAATTGAGATGTTATAATAAAAATGTGTAAATATAAATTGAAAAAATATATTTAATTTAATATTAATAAATTAATTGAAAATAAAAAATTGGAATAGTGATTATAATAAATAAAATAATTTAAATATATTGTAATTATGGTAATAGAAAAATTAACATAATAAAATATTGTAACATAAAAAAAAAACCTTTTCAAATGTTTCCACCTACAATCATATTTTTATTTTTTTATTTTTCTAACTTATTACATACAATAAAAAAAATTATTACATAAATTATTTTAACCAAATAAATATATATCTATCAAAATTAATTTTACAAAAAATAACCATAATTACTATATTTTATTATGATAATTTTTCAATTATCATAATTACAATATATTTAAATTATCTTATTTATTATAATGATTCTTCAAGTTTTTTAATAAAATAATTTATTATAAACGAATATATAAAATCTGTAAAACTAGAAAAAAAAATGTTGTTAAGAATTTATTTCTAAAAGAAAATAATTCAGTAGTAAATAACTTATAAAATAAAAAAAAATCATGATAAAATTTTAGTCTTTTAAAAAAAGAAATGTACTTAAAAAGTTAGTTTAAGAAAAAATCATAATAGTCTAATAATATGCTAATCAAGTTCAAAATTTGTCCGGATATGCAGAGGAAAACTGCATAATTTTATGTAACGTAAATTCTTGAGCACTTAAATTAAGTTTAACATTTATATCCTATGGTGTTACATTTTTATTGGTGGGACTTTGTATTTATATAATATAATGGTTAATGACCACTTCTGGTCTGAAGGAGAAGATTTTATTGATCAGAGATTTAATTAAATGCATCCCCTTTTAAACATTTTATATTAAATGCTTATACACTCACCAATTTACAAGTGGGTTGGTACTTTTCTCCTAGAGAAAAAATGTCAGCTTTTATAAATAAAATACCAATTTAATATTATATATACAATTAGTTTAATATTAGAAAGGCATTCATTAACAAACACTTGTAAGCATTATTATGCTTCAACTTTTAAAGTCTTGTAAATAACAATTGTATTTACTTTCAATTTAATTTAAAAAACAAATTCAATTTTACAAATTTATTTCCTAAAATAGGAAAGAATATTAAATCAAATATAAAATTATGGTCTCAAACTAAACAGATAAATAATATTGCTTGTGATGCACTGTAAAGCAGTATTTTATATATAATTTAGAAGACAGATTTTGATTTGGCAAGAAAAAAAGGGGGTTCTTTAAGGGTCAACATGTTCCTTGTAATGATTGTTAGTATAATAATAAACTTAGTAAATTAAAATATTTTGAGCTTCTATAATTTATGTTTAAAAGTGAAAAAATTGAATAAAAAATTCATTGACTCATTTCGAATTAAAATGAATATTTTTGATTTCACTAATAAAGTAGCTAATAATTTGAAACTTTTTTTGTTAATCATATGCTCAGCATATAGTCACGTCCAATAAATTTTCCAATTAGTGAGAAACATGTGTCACTCAGAGAGATTGTGAGATTTCAGAAAGTGGAGTACATGTGGCGGTATGGAAGTGGACCGATCGGTTTTCGACGGTAGTATTTAAAGTAAAATTTTCAAATGAAGCTCCACTTCCTGCATGCAACCCTTCTTTTCCAAACTTTCAGAAAACTTCATTTATCCTCCTTCTCTCTAAAGCTTCTGCAACTTCTCTCCAAAATTTCTCACCCTTTTCTTTCTCCGATCATCAATCAGCTTCTGATTAAGTCTTTCCGGTAACAAGCTCTTTTAGTTACACCGATCAGTTTCCAATCTGAGCCGACGTTTGATTGGAAGCTTTAGAAGTAGTTCTTGTGAAAGCTTAGGATTTCTGGAATCATAAGGTAAGGGAAGCTTTAATTTAATTATGATTTACTGTGGTGAATAGTATGTTTGAATGATGATGAATTGGGTGATACTGTGAACTTGCATGTTGTTTGAATGTATCTGTGATTGATAAATGGACAAGAAACTGGGTAGTAATAGGGTTAGTCGTAAATCTGCTAAATTTTGTAAAATTTTGTAGCTATGACCGAGAGTCATTTATGACCGTTCGGTTTTTCCCTGGTACGTTCAGTCTTGACTGAACTCTCTTTGTAAAGGATCTCAGTTAATGACCGATCGGTTTGTTATTGGCTAATTATAAGTATTTTGGTTACTTAGGTTTTATTGGTCTTCTTACTAGTTAACTTAGACAAATTCTTGATTATTTGGTAGCCTTCGGTCTTGTGGTGCTCGACCACAGACTAGCATTCGACCTTCAAAGTGCTCGGTCTTAGACTAGCACTTAGCCTTTGTAGTACTCGGTTTCATATTAATAACATTTCTTTTGGAGAGTGTTCGGTCTTATATTGCCATTCAGTTTCGCAAAGAGTGTTCGGTTTTGTACTGGCACTCGGTTTCTTGAAGAGAACTCAGTTTTAACATAAAGTACTCGGTCAAAGCTCCAAAGTGTTCGGCCTAAGCTCAAGATGTTCGGTCTAAGGTATAAGTACTACTTTTAAGTCTTTAGTAGTTATCTAAATCTCCTTTGCGTTCGGTCTCAAACTGTATTCGGCTCCAACTGGAACTATTCTGTTACTTGACCGTCTGGTCATGATTCCTGAGTAGAGGTTATTCTTACCATTCGGTCATATTCATAAGTTTACAGTGTTATTTTCTCAAATTCTTGATCTTGCAGGAAATTGTTAATATATAATACTGATTGTAATTGGAGTGTGCATATATATGATATGAAATTATGATGGGAAGAGTCATATGGTTGTGAAAGAGAATTCCAAGGAGGAATGTCTCATGATTGATGATGATTTGTAAAGTATGAACATGGTCAGACTCTGGCTTTGTTTTTTATCCTGATATTCCGTGATTACTTCTCATCATATAGAAGAGGGTAACTCATGCGTGGGAATGGTAGGAGGTTCACGACCATAAGACCAGATGGTCGTTTTAGGACTAACCTCGGGTGGCAGCTGTTGAGTGTATCCCAGTTACTACACCACGTCGGGTGCTAGAAACGACGAGTTACATGGTTCATACAGTCCGGACAGTGTCAATAGTGGTCGATCAATATAATTTATACATTCGGTCTGTGATGGTGATACTTGTATGATGATTGTATGACTGTATATGTTGATTTGATTATTTAATTGTTATGTTTAAATGTTATGTTGGATTAGATTAATTAAATTACATAAACTTACCCTTATTTCCTGTCATGTCTTTCATTGTCCGTTCGGTTGTTCTCTTCAATGCAATGATCATTCTATGAATGTGAGCAGAAAGTATTAAAGACACCTTGGAGGAAGCCCTGCAGAGCGAGCAACTAGAAGATAGTGTAGGACCTTCTGGTCAGTAAGATTATATGTATATAATTGTGTTTATATCCATTCGATTTTTAATTGATTTTGTAACACCGTTCAGTCCAAGTGACATAATTGTATCAGACTTCTAGTCCTCGTATAATTTAAATTTTAATAAATATTTGATATCCTGTTATTAGATGTATTCCACTGTTCTATCATATTATTACTGATAACTCCTGAATATGTGTATAGTTTTCATTCTATATTTATTGGGATGATATACATATAACCCAATCATGCCTTTTACGATAAATTGATATGTTACAAATCTGCAGTTTTACAAACTACACTTCCCTAAAATGATATATTTTAGGAATAAAATCACTTGAATCCACACTTTAAATTCATATCGTAATACAGTACTACACAATACGCCAATCGCAACAATAGTTGCATCTACTGGAATCTGTTAACCATGATGTATCCAAACCTTGAAAATGCAGTCATATATTGGCAGCTGGCTGTCTTTCAGATTCCATTGACATAAAGTTAGCAATTTGTCAATAACTACAAATCCCACGTAATACTGAAAAGTATATCTTCTCATCCAAAGGTGCCTCAAGTATCTACCTGCAGCCAGGGACAAAGTTAATGGATAAACAAGATTTGAGCGTTATATTATCGATACCATAAAACAACTGATTCACTGTGCCATTTAGTTAGAGTTATATTCAAAATTTGGTAAACTTGCACTATTTGTGTATTAAGCTATTCACACATACATTGTTCTACTAATATTGACAACAAAGTTAGGAGCCCACTCAAACCACCAGCTCCAGAATTATTAAGATTACCGGAGCAACTTCAGCTCATTTTCGTGGCAGATGAAAGGGGCCTCATGTACACTGAGTTCACTTAAGTTGATAAAAAGGTTATTCCACCGAATCATAGAAGAGACAACTGGAAAATTTCATAAATACATTCAACAAGAATGTACAGGTAAGCTATATTAATTCACTATAGATCTCGTGAACTAAGATAAATCTTTACCAAGGCTTTTCAGGAAAAACGACTTTTCTGGTTTGTTGCTTGGCTCGTAAGTGTTTTTGTAACTAATATTGACATTGGTGCAATCTATAACATCTTTAGAAGAGTCCTCTCTCAACGACGTTTATCATTCACATATTTACTGAAATCTTACTTAAGGAAACCGAACCTGAGCTACTCAATCCAATCACATGTTGGTGCCTCCAGAATGTTTTGTTAATATGTATATAGGGGAAGCAAAAAATCGATGTCCATTGTCTTGAGAAATCATGGATGTTAGTAACTGCAACTCTCGCTTGAAAAACTAAAGTCGGGATGGATTTGAATGAAATATGTAACTGCCAGTTCTTTATGACAAGTTAGTAAGGAACAAGTTAGTAAGGAATAATAAGGCAACATACTAGACAAAAGGACTAAGTGGCCTGAAATAGTAATGAAGAAACAGGCTAGATGTCGATGTCACATTTGTGTTTCAGATTTCATATTAGAATTCAATTTTAACACAATTAGTGTTATGTGTTTTACCATACCAACTAAAGTAAGTAATTATACAATACAATGCAAAACGACCCAAATTAGATGCCGTGCAAAAACATTTCCACTGGTCTTTTATGGAGTTTTACTATAAATAGGAAAATCAATAAATAGAGGTCAAAGACATATAAGAGACATTCGCACCACAGCCTATCAACACCATCTATTTGCATAATTATGCTAAATAAAAATAATCAACAGGATTGACACAAACATTTTTTGGTTTTAAAAACTAGATTAGCAAAAAAATGAGCATAACATTAAACTGTAGAGTTTTCAAAATTTTCACTTCATGCTCTGTCCCGAGTCAATAATAACCACCAATTCAATCCATTTACAGGACATGAACAACATGCAAGATCAGAAATGCTAGCAGTTATCTTATCACAAAAATATATTGTTGTAAATAGCATATTATTACGATAAAAATATTGCCAATATTCCATTGTAATTAGGAAAAAAATATCCATAGAATTTTTCTATTCATTTCAGCAAATCTTGATTTCCTTTTTTAAAGGATTTGGTTACTACAAACAGAGATAATAAAAATATAATTGATGTGATTGATATCAACAAAATAATTCTTTGTTTTCTTACTTAACTCGAGTTATACAAGCTAGAGAAGCATAAGATATACCTCCTTGACCGTGTATTCCTTCTGGTAGATATCATCACCTTTTTCATCTTTAACACTGCTTTTACTAGTTTTGGACCGACGAACCCCTATAATCAGCAACCTCTTGTTAATTATAACAATAACAATAGAATCAAGCTGATTAGCGAAAGCTGTTTTTAAACTAACCTCTCGTCTTAACCTGGGAAGATTGGATTTCAATATCCCCTTGAACCGACTCTGTTAACTCACTCGAAGCACCAGAATGATCTTCTGGCACATGTTTAGATTCTGATTTCCCATTTGATGGCAACGTCGCCTCTTCCGCGCGACCATCAATTACTTCACCTTCCGTTTCATCTGGCACAAAAATCACGATTAAAAAAATCATACGCATAACATTCACGAGAAAACCAAGAAGCTACGTGAATTTTTAAACATCAGAATTTTTCCTGAGCAGAAAACTGTTTATCTAGTAAAATCATCTGGCGTAGTAATGCTTAAATGTTCATCCTTTTAGCCGACTTGTCAGTGGATTGACATTTGCAATATATTATTAATACATCATTCCATACCATCGTTCTGTAAAGATTGATCATGTCAGCGTAGTAATAGGACAAGATTTGACAATGAGCCTTCATGGGCTTTGAATAGTTCATTACTATCACATAATGTACATCAATAAATATATGACGTCATAAGGAAAACAACAGAAAGTACAACACTAGGACATTTTTTAATTTAAAAGTTAACCTGAAGCAGAATTAGACTCCAAGTAATCCTCAGAATTCACAGTAAAACCCTCCATACTGTCAATCTTCCTTTGATGAATTTGGGCATTTCGAGCAGTAACTTCCTGTTCCTTTCTATCCGTGTGAAACTTATTGAGTTTATCCTCAAACTCTTCAATGCAAGCTTTAAGTTCAACCTTCGCAAACTTCTTGCCCTGATCTCAATTAAATTATATCAAAAAAGCCTTAGCTACTCTTACATAAAGTATGCATGACAGCACGAGCAAAAATATATTTACCTTGTTCAGTATGTTCCTGAAGTGATCCATAACAGAATCCTCTGACAAGACATACTCATATGACTTAAATAACTCTATGAGTTTTTTCAACCCTTTTTCCGTAAACGATAACTGAGAGAGACAATATGATATATATTCCCATTGTCGGACATCTGCAGAGAAATAAAGCCACGATCATAATCGGCAATAAACTACAAATAACTAAATTCTCTTGGTTTTGTAATTTATTCAAAACCCTTCACAATTAAGACTAAAATTGAAAGGGCGAGCAGTTTAAAAAACTCATGTTTTAACTTATTGGCTAATCAAACGTGAAATCAGGAAATGTTTAGCGCATCCTAAATAAAATTGGAAAACATTTTATCAGAATAGTCTGAATCGTATTAATATTTATAAGATAATCACAATCTTAGTGGGTGTTTGATATTCCATCACATCAAATTGCATCCCCCTTGCAGAGAAGATAGAATTGCTGCTTAGTTCGTTTCCACTTGGCTTTTACCAGTAACGCTCTACGTAAAAGCAAACAAGCGGTAATCGTTTAAAAGCACAGACAAACTACCAGAGTAATCAGAATTTCAAGCTGACCAAAGGAAGTGGTTCTGGATGCAAAAAAGTAATAACTATTTATTAAAATATACCCTCAGGGATACACTATAAAGAACTCATTTAGACAATTTTTCGCATAAACTGGCGAAACTATTAGACTGAACTGGTTGTGTTCAGTATTTAAAAAATTTCAACGAATAAGAAGAGATACCTGTAACACCACTAAACCGATGGCATAGCTTTTCCACTAGAGCTTCCATTTGTCTATCCTGGAGTAGTTAATGAAAACAAAGTCAGCATAGCAATCAGAATAAATATAGAGAAATTTCAGCATTATGACAACACATACCTTTTTTATGGAAGTAATTAAAAATTGCATGATGTTGCAAAAAGAATCTTTGCTCAGATTTTGCTGAGATAATTTGCTTAGTATATCCGGAAGTAAGTTATATATTGGATTGTTTCCTGCAAGAATCAGAAAACAATATCAAACAACTTTCTACCTTTAAACATTCATATATCGAAAATAATAGTAGATACTTTTCTATACAAGAAAAAATCATAATACAAGTCAAAACCTTTCTTGGAAAGTTCAATAAAAAATAGCTTAGCTAGGTTTGAAATTCTCTCATCTTCATCTTCTAATCTTACAGCCATTTCATTGATGTACCCTTTCACCTGATCCAGAAATGATTGCATCAGTGTATAATCTAAATCACTGCACAAACTGAAAAAAGAAATAATTTGAGTGACTTCTACCTTCATCATGTCATTTAGTATGAGATGTGAAAGCACCAACACAGCATTCTTCCTAACAGATATACAGGGATCTTTTAGGCGGGAATACATGTTTTCTGTCCATGGTTCTAAAAGATTGGGAAACCGTACTGCTAAATCTCCCAATGCAATTGTGCAATTAGAACGGACAGTTTCAGAATGCGCGCTTTCCACAACCGTAAAAAGGAGTTGGAGATTTGCATCACTGAAAACAATTCACTTTATTTTCACTCCATAAATAATCAGGAATAAGTATGAGAGATAATAGGTAAATATTTAACTAGGAACTCACCAAAAATCTGCATCAATAATCATCAATCGACACAAAGCAAGCATTGCAGATGCCTGTAATTCTGGATACTGAATAAATGGAAGTTACGTCAGCAACGCATCTGCTTTATGATGTTTAAAATTTTATTCAAGGCTCAGGATTAAATAACTTTTAAATTATATTCTATTTTCACATTTCCACCATTATTGCTGGCTTCCATATATAGGCATTAATTAGGTGGAATATAAAAAAGCTACCAAATAATGGCTAGAAAATGTAAAGACAGCTTAAGGCAGTCACCTTCTGCATTAGTCCAAAATTTCTACAAAGCTTTGACAAAAATGTTGCACAGGCACCAATCAAATTCTTTTCATTTGAACCACCAGATATTATTTCTTTCTCTGCTTTTTCAAACAAAGCATCAAGTGCTGCATCCTCAGAGGCAGTAAATCCTAACTCTGTATTTATATCATTATCCTGCAATAGATTAACAAGCCAGACTTAAATGAGTTTATGACTGATAGTTGAAGCAATCAAGGACGGCATGAAAGTAAGATAGAAACATTGATTGCACCTTCTGTGTAGCAGCTGACACTGTGTCATTACAGTCTAGGTTCTGATTCTCACTGTCCTTTTTCTCTTTAGCAAGTTTCTGCTTCTGAATTTTACGGGCACAGGACTCTATATATACCAGTTGATTCATTGCAATATGACTTACTATAAATAAACATCTGCTAAGTTTTGTTACTTCAACTGTGAGAGGCACACTGCCACTAACTGTGTCAACGTCACTCTGCTCATTAACACCACCATCATTACAGACAGAACTGAGAGATTTTTTTATCATATCAACAGCTATGGTTTCTGGGGTAGGGTGAATGGCATAGATGGCAGCTATGGCTTTGTCAGCAGCAGCAAACCAAATATTTGCCGGAAGCCAAAAACCAGTTATTAAACTTTCTAGTGTACCAAATATTCGAACACTACTACTAGCCAACAGTTTTTTCTTGTCTTCTTCAGACAGTCTTTGGATAGCAAGACATGCTGTCCTTGCTAGCAAAGGATCAACTTTGGACCAACGACCGAACCCAATATCTATTATGTCCTGTAAGTGTGAGCCAAGCACACCAGGTGACGTCTGTGCAACCATGCAGAGGACTGATAAAGCACTACGGCTCTGCTCGGCCGTGGTTCCACCAATATTGAAGCAAAAGAAATCCCATAATGCTGATATCTATAGTAGCAATGACGAGATGAAGAAATCAAATCAATAGTGAGAACCAAATTTGGTATACAGGCAACAATAATTCCTGCCGGTGGGAGAAATAGAAAGAAACTACAATACACTCCTACTTGCGACTTCAAACTTATTTATAGTTATTTAAGAGCAGTGGTTATCTTCAAATGATATGCAAACATTCAAATGAAGTCAAACTCATTATCGTCCCAAATTATGTTTAAATTTGTGAACACATATATGAACTGAAAAAGAAAGCCTTCATTCCATATTTGGGGAATAATACATAGTTCTGA
The DNA here is from genome assembly GCA_027742785.1 of Vigna reflexopilosa. Classification (NCBI taxonomy): domain Eukaryota; kingdom Viridiplantae; phylum Streptophyta; class Magnoliopsida; order Fabales; family Fabaceae; genus Vigna; species Vigna reflexopilosa. The sequence goes on from CM050917.1 coordinate 4,063,839, forward strand.
AGTCTAATCTGGAGGCATTCAAATAGTTTGTCTACTCAAGAAGGTATATGAAAACATACCGTGCTGGAAGATATATCACCCTTAGATACTAAGGCGCCAACGATGCACTCAAGGGCCGCTAGATCTCCTATATTGGAATCAGTGGCAAGACTCAAAAGGTTATTGGCAGTTTCGATTGGACTTTTCCTGATGTATATTGTATGGAAAGCGCTCTCCACTGCTTCATAGATGGCTTTATCCTGAGAAAATATCTACAAATGGAGCAGATGACAGAAATAAAGAATTAATTTTGTAAAAATCAAGGGTTTCATACAAATAAAAAAGTACATAGCTCATAACACATTGAAGAAATAAAATAATAAAATAATCCTTATTTCACAATATTTGAGATTGTGATCTGCAACCGCAGTTGCAATCGCATTTGCCTATGATTTTCCCCCTTATTTCAACAACCACAACGAGACTGATTGCGACACAACATTTCACAATAAAAGAAGCAAGGACTTACAAGTGGTAACATCTTTCGGAGACATTCCTCGGAGCTGTCAATCTGAAACTGCTTACATCTCATCAATAAGAGAATTGTGTTCTCAACGTCAGTGGCAGAAGATGAAGCCATCAATTGGACAAGGGTTGGCATTGTGGCTCCTATGCATTTAGAGAACCGCAATCCAGCCTCAAGAGATGCAATCAATGCCCTAGTCTGTTCCAAGTTCCCAACATCCGGCACACTAGTGTTCTGCAAAGCGATTGCATCTTCCGACTGGGACAAGCAACTATCAGTTAAACTGTCTTGTTGCTGCCCCTTCACAACAGTTTCACAATTTGAATCAACCACTTCTCCATCACCATTAAAAATATCAGCATCAGAGGAGGGTTCTGCTCCTTCTGAAGGCTCAAGCTCTTTCAACTTCATTTTGTACTGATCTAAGGTTGCTTCAAAGGAGGCTACTCGAAGCTGAGGACCGAAAGGGTTGTGCTGCAACATCATGATCAACAGGTTCAGAGCAGATTTTCTGACCATTGCACTCTTGTCCTCCAACCTTCCAGCAGCAACTTCTGCAACCTCATTCCACAGGCCAATTGAAATAGAGTGCTCCTCACATAACTCAGCCCACACCTGAAGAACTCGACTTCTGGTATAGGCAGAAACATCTCTACAACGCTCAAGCAAGATGTCCAACATAGCTTGCTTGGTACGCAAACGAATGGACTTTGAACTTGCTTCGCCAACATCAACATCTTTAAATGCCTTGGCTATTAGCTTCCCCAGCACCGCAACGAGTGCGTTCCGTATCTTATAAGACTCTCCACCAAAGTGAGGGACAAGAATGCCAATGTTAGTAGAAATCAATTTTGGCATGCGGTCAGCAAGCTCGACCAGGAAACGACCCACATTTTCAGCCCCAGCGGTGTCTTTCAGGTAATCTTTGGGATTAGTCCTTCCAATCTCCCTAACAAGGGACACAGCGAGGCTTCCATCTCCATACTTCTTCTCAGCACCAGCAACTGCATCAGCCAAGTGCGTGACAACAAAATCATACTTGTGAACCAGGTGCACGATGGATGCACAGGACTGAGCCGTGTAATGATACCTAGTAGAGCAGGCTCCAATTATACGGCACAGGGCCTCTTTCACATCGGAATCTTTTAAGAGCAACGCATCCTCAAACATAGAGAAAGCATTTCTACAACGAGAGAGCGTCAGTTCAGAAAGCTTGTCAAAATACTGCTTCTAAGAATAAGATCAGCTTACATCGATACACCCACTTGCTTTTAAAAAGTATTTTGATGGCTTTGATAGAGAGCAAGTGGTTGTGCATTCCCAACGGTTAACAAAATGAGAAAAAACACACAAACTACTCACTTTGTAATAAAAGATAAGTAGTTTTCATCCAGGTCCGGCGAACTGAAAATTAATTCAAGGTTTATCTCCAACGAATTGGCAATGAGGTTGAGTATCCGAGCTCTCTGTGCCTCCCAATTCCATGAATTCACAGCTTGTTTCTTCCTAGCACTTGGAGCGACAACCTGAAACCAGATACAACAAGGGTATTCTTGGAAAAACTATCATATAGTCTCTCTAAACCTTTATTTTTAAACTTGTAAATTGACCAATTTTAGTTTATAAAAAATTTATTTCATTTTAGTCTTATTTTTCTCTTATACAAGTATTTATGAAAACGCACCCTAATCCTTCATACGCACACACACATACAAGGTTGTCCCTAAAGGATACATACTTTGAGCCATGAAATATATATTGAAGAGTAAATTATAGTGAAATCCCTGTTTTTCTCAGTTCGCATGCAATTCCCGTCTGTTTTCCATTCCTACCCTAACTCCCTTAGCTGTTTAAAGACAACACCTCAAGACTTCTCAAACATTACATCAATTAGCCCCTTAATTGTTTGAAAACCCTACATCTGAAGGAGAGACGGACGTAATTTACTCTAAATCTAAGTGTCATTTCCGCGATTGAGGAATTTCCGATAAGGAACAATAATTGATTAGTCCGTCTTGCTGCGAAACGAAATCGAGCATCTGAAACGTTAGAGGGAACGAACCTTGGAGGTGTTGGAATGTAGAGCGAGAAGAATGGAGAGGAGGAAGAAGGAGTATATTTTGAAAGCGTTGCGGTGCGAGGCGATGGGGACGTGGTCGTTGGAAGCTCTGGAGAGGGAGTCGACGTTGGGGAGGAGGACGGCGAGGTTGGAGCGGAGAGTTTCGAGGAGGCTGAGCTTGGAGGAAGGGGAGAGAATGGAGAAGGCGCGAACCAAGGAGTAGACGCGGTCGAAGACGTCCTGCTCCTCGATGCACAGAATTTCCCTGTCCGAGAGATCAAACGAGACGCCTGAAAGAAAACGTTGAAATTTGAGAATGATGGAGAAGAGTTGGAAGAGTGAGATTGGTTTACCTTTGACGAACTCTTCGAGTTTGGAGGAGACGAAGGAAGCGACATCGACAGGGTTCTGAACGCGGAGACTGTTATCGTCTTGGAGCCCTTCTTGTTCCAGGTCTTCCAGCGTGCGAGGGAAGACGAAGTGAGGAGCCATGGAAAGAGAAGAAAGGGGTTTTTCTCTGATCTCTGCTCTCGCTAATTTGAAATTAAACTGAAAGTGGATAAAGGCGGCAAAGAGCTTCGCCTTCCAAACTTCTAACGTTACAATACAACTGTGTTTAATTTCATTTTAAAAAACTGAAAAAACAAATTAATATATATTTGAAGTTCATTTGTAAATATGTTTTTATACAAGTGTTTTTTGAATGTGATTTTAACTAAAGGCGATGTTAGAAAATATTTTAATGACTGGAGACTTTAATTTGCAGGAAAATTTATTATTATTTTTCACACTTATTTATAAATATTATTTACTCTCTCTTTTTTGCCAATAGACATATTTGTTTGATTTAAATTTCAATAGAGTTTTTAACTTGTTTGTGGTTTAAATAAATTTTAGTCTCTTAACATTATTTATTATATGAAACTTATTGTAATATATATTGGTTTTTAAATTTTAAAAAATAAATTAATATAGTATTTTTAATTTAATTATATAAAATTTATTTAACATATAAAACACATATATTTGAGTTATTTATCACGTTTAACATAAAACAAGTTTAATATGTTAAAAAATAATTAATATAGTTGAATTAAAAATATTATATCAATTTATTTCTAAAATTTAAAAATAAGATGTATCGAATTATTTATATTAAAATTTAAGATACCAAAAATATATTTAATTATTTGTTTTTTTTCTTTGTGATAAGATATTAAAAATTGTTTTAAATTAAAGTAACTATTTTTTTTGTATATGTAATTTAAGTAAGTAATTTTCCTTTTAATGTTTTTTATTAAAAATAATTTTAATTTATTTAGATATTTTTAATTTATTTTGATATTATAATTTTTTAGTTATTGAAAATCATTTAGTTTCTACGTTTTTAATGAGGAATTACATTTTTAAAGTTACAAAAATATATATTTATATTTTTAGAAGTAGTGTATATTAATGTTACATGTAATATATAAATATGATCATTATTTTCTTTTTCTTTTTATTTTGCGCAATTTAAATCAAATATAAACTAAATTTTTCAAAATTAATATTGATAGACAATGAATTGTTTTTTTTATTTTTAAATTTTTCATATTACAATAGGTATTTTTACACATTATTTTCTATTTATTATTTTACATATATTTTTTAAATATGTTAATATCTATTTTATTTTAAATATGAATAAAAATATTATAAATGTAACATCACATTTTAATAATTAAAAATTATTACATTAAGACATTTCATAATTAATATTCAATATAATTCACAATTTAAAATTTAAAATATATTATTGCAGATATTCCTAAAATTTTACTATGATATTATAACATCTTTATTGTCCAAAATTATACATGAGAAAACCTTTATGATATTTAGCCTTTAAAACAACGGGTCCATCATTCTCAAAAAATTATCTCTATTCTTAGCATTTTCATTTACTTACACACTGACAATGTGATTACTGTAAAAGGAAAAGACAACAACAAACACAAGAAAGGAGGCTAATTTGCAAAAGATATTTCATATCTTAGTGAAACATATTATATATCAATATAATACATTCCAAAAATATTCTTTTAGACTTAATTACCCGAATAAAATGTATTAATATCAAACTTCTTCAAAATCTTGCACTTGTAGTGGTTAACACTGTTTTGCATAGTTAGTGTCAAAGGTTCTCACCATTTCACACAAGGTTATTCTATTTTTCTGTCCTAAGAACTTTAAATTGTTTTAAGACAAAAACCTCGTACTACTCTCAATGGCTAATCCATTCTCTTCCATATGAGTTTGAATGATTAATTGAGTGTCAAGATAACTTCCATTTTGTATCTAAACTCCAATGCATACCCCAAAGAAACATATGTTTATTCCACCTTGGAATTAGTGCACATTAACCTATAACAGAAAAAAGAAATTACATTACTAACTTATAGCTTCATTAAAATTGTATCATAAACTCAAGGATTTTCATAACAAAATCATAACCAAAATAACCTCCATTCTCACTCAGCAAGAACGCACACTTGCTTAGCGAGCAATCTCTGCATAACCATTCGCTCAATGACTGGATGTATTGCCTAGTGACTCTAGTACTGGAACAAAATTCACATTTAATTGCCCAGCCGCCTAGTATGGGCCCAATGAGAGCACCTTTAGATATTTCATTTAAATATTTCGCTCAGTTGCGGTAGATGATGCCCAACGACCACCAAGTCTTTAAGCTTTCTCACTCTAGTGTCGTCTGATAAGACCTCGACAAGCGTACCGAATCGTTTCAAGTAATAAACTGTGGTAAGACCAAGTATCGTTTTCCCAAGAAACTCGTAATACTAGAGAATTGTGCAATTAACAACTCATCTAGACTCAAGAACATAACATTCATTTAAGAATATGTGCAAAAAGATAAATTCACAAATAATTACAAGGTTGGACTTTGGTGTTTGAAGACACTTGAAAAATTGAAAAGACTAGAAATGGTATGAAATGACAATGTTAAGGTTAGTTTTCACCAATTCACTCTTGTGTATACCCAATTTCATCTCCTCTCCATCAATTTACTAAAGTTAATCCACTAAAACACTCTACCCCAATCCCTTAGGTGAAAGAGCCTAGGTTTTTCCTATCAAACTCCAATCCCTTGGAAAATCTAACAAGCTAAACTCGCATTATGGACTAGGATCTAAGACAACAAGTGAATCATCTTTCATCCCTAGAATCAATGAACCACAAGGACTCTTGTTTCAGTTCTGGGTTCCATCTTACATCCCATAACCCATGAAACCCAAAATCAAGTCATGAACGTCCCTATTACATGCAAGCTTTAAGATTAGAAACAAGAATACTAGCAATTGATAGAAAAGACATTTATATATTCAAATCATTTAACAAATACACAATATTCAAAGGCTACAACTAACCCCAACAGGATGGGTTTGGCTCTCTATTTCCATGGAGAGCCTCCAAGCTTACAACAATGGAAGATGGAAGAAGAATGAGACCCAAGGAGGGAGAAGGAGATGTTCCCACATGCTCCACACAGCCTCCAAGAGCTCCAAACAGTGAAGTCGTGCCTTCAAATCACCAAAGACCCAAACCCCTTCGCATTTTAGGGTTAAATAAGCTCAATCTGCCACATCAGCGAAGGTTGCGCTCAGCCCCCCTTCTAGAGCACCCGGACGCGAGAGTTGCGCGAAGACTGGCACTCAACCCCCTTCCTGGGGTGCCGGGCGCGAGAGTTGCGCGAAGACTGGGGCTCAACCCCCTTCTTGGGGGCCTGGGCCTGATTTTTTTGCACTATATATTTTTCTCTTTTTCAATAGATTTGCTTGCTTCTTGTGGTGGGTTCAGCTCTATACATTGTTGGAGATTCTTCCAAGCACATTATTAGCTACAAAATAAGGGATTAGAGATGAAATTACATCAAAGTAACCCAAAACACAATTATTCATAAAACTAAGATAAAAGAGAGGATTAAGCAAGTTATAAGCTAAAGGGGAGCTAATTTTGTCTCTAAAATGAACCTCAAATAATGGTAAGAATTACCGTTATCAAACTATCCCAAACTTAGAACTTTGTTTGTCCTCGAGCAAAAGATAACTTGGCCTACACAAAACAGCCCAACTACAATGGTCTAGCAACTCAAGAAAACAATTTCAATTAACAAAAGTAAATCAATCATGCTTGCTCAACGTGGAAAGACCAATTGAGAGATAATGAGGCTATTGCAAAACAAACTTCAACTATGGTGCTCACAAGAAAAAGATACCAAACAGATGCAAAGGCTTTATAAGGGATCAACAGACATGGCAAAATGTTTTCCTTTAATGCATGGAACCTTTCCTCATCAAATAAAGTGTTTCACTCACGCTCAATGGTGTATAAGGATGCGTGTAGAAGAGGTAGAAGAATAAGATGGCCTTGATCATATGTAACAAGCAAGTAAATTATTCAAACAGAGAAATTCAGGCAAAATCAATTGTGATACCAAAGTGATAGCATTCAACAAGAAATCTGGGGCACAACGTCTCACAAGTTAACTCAAGGTTCCAAAATCTATCAAACAAAATTCCAAGAATATTGACCACAACCAAAACAAATATGAGTAACCACCATCTATGCTTAAAAGCTCAACCAACATTAGCTCAACAAACTTTCAAAATCAATCATAAAGAATAAGAGCAATCACAAGAGATTTTAATTCAAACAAAGCCCAAAACATAATTACTTGAGACCAAACCATTGCAAAAGAACTATCTAGCTAGCCAAGTTCAAAATTAAAATCAACAACTAACTAGAATTAAAAAAGAGAGGAAGAAAACAGAAAGCAAATAAAACTAGAATTTAAAACTGAAAAACCAATCAAGTTGGACACTTCAGCTCCAACCACTCTCATAGAACACTAGCTTCACTTTTCATCTAAAGCATCTTCCTCCTCACAGTAGCTTATACTCCGCAACTGCTCCACCTCCCCCATCAGTAGGGGCCTGACCCTCAGGCCATGCTACGGGAGCATCAAAATCTTCAAATCATAGGTTTCTCAACTTACGCATGCCTCAAAGGTTGACCGATGGTGGTTTTGAACTTGTTAAGTCCTCATGAAGATTTTATACTGCAACAAGAAAGCTCAAGGTAAAAGTAGTATGTCATAGTCAACAACTGAAGAAAAAGGTCCCAAAACACACTAAAATATACAAAGATAAACAAAGACACATGAACATACACCAATCACTCTAACACAAGACTAAACACAAATAAACAAATACAAAACAAACTTAAACACTCTAAAACTAATTAAATTACACACACAACCTCAAAACTCACCTAATCACTTAAAACACGGACATTAAACTAAAATCACATAAAAGGAAGCTTTAGAAATTAGCCTTCCAAAGGTACAACAACATAAAAAAAAAGGTTTAAAAACACATCAAAAGGAGTGTGTGAAAGAGTGCAAAGCAAGGGAAAGCTCAGAATCAAGAAACAAAAACTATGTGCAGAACCAGTCTTGTGAGGCTGAGCGCCCCTGGTGCAAGGGGGCTGAGCGCCATACCAGATTTCTGTAGCATGTATATTTTTGCGAAATTGGCCACTCACCATGTGATTTTTGGTTTCAGACTTTCATTCAATGCACTCACACAACAAACAAGCTAAAACTAACTTAATACACTTGTGCAAACCATAAAAACAACATTACAACTCAAAAATCACAAAAATGTAACACAATACAAACATGCAAAACATAAGTTACTAATGCAAATGACACAAAAATCACACAAACACAAGTAAAAAAGGTAATGAAACTAGGTTGCCTCCCAAAAGCGCTTGTTTAACGTCATTAGCTTGACGGATCCCCCTGCATACACTTAGACACAATTAAACTAAAGCCAACAATTAGCCCAATTAAAAGTAAAAATTTGTTTACAACAAAAGAGTTAGTTCTATATACAAAATCAAGTCTACACAAGTTATAAACCTCACAAAAGTCTAGTATTGACACAAGTTTCCCGACAACGGCGCCAAAAACTTGATAAGACATCGACAAGCATACCGAATCGTTTCAAGTAATAAATCGTGGTAAGATCATGTATCATTTTCCCAAGAGACTCGTAATACTAGAGAATTGTGCGATTAACAACTCATTTAGACTCAAGAACATAACATTCATTTAAGAATATGTGCAAAAAGATAAATTCACAAATAATTACAAGGTTGGACTTTGGTGTTTGAAGACACTTGAAAAATGGAAAAGACTAGAAATGGTATGAAATGACAATGTTAAGGTTAGTTTTCACCGATTCACTCTTGTGTATACCCAATTTCATCTCCTCTCCATCAATTTACTAAAGTCAATCCACTAAAACACTCTAGCCTTAATCCCTTAGGTGAAAGAGCCTAGGTTTTTCCTATCAAACTCCAATCCCTTGGAGAGCCTCCAAGCTTACAACAATGGAAGATGGAAGAAGAAGGAGACCCTGTTAGGACTTTGGCAAGTGCACCAAATCGTTCAAGTAATAAACTGTGGTAAGACCAGGTATCGTTTTTCCAAGAGACACGTAATACTAGAGAATTGTGCGATTAACAACTCATCTAGACTCAAGAACAACTCATCATTTAAGATATATGCAAAAAGATAAATTCACAAATAATTACAAGGTTGGAATTTGGTATTGAAGGCACTTAGAAATGGAAAAGACTAGAAATGATATGAAATGACAATGTTAAGGTTAGTTTTCACCAATTCACTCTTGTGTATACCCACTTTCATCTCCTCTCCATCAATTTACTAAAGTCAATCCACTAAAATACTCTAACCATAATCCCTTAGGTGAAAGAGCCTAAGTTTTCCCTATTAAACTCCAATCCCTTGGAAAATCCAACAAGCAAATATGCATTAATGAGCTAGGATCTTAAGACAACATGTGAATCATCTTTCATCCCTAGAATAAATGACCACAAGGACCTTTGTTTCAGTTCAAGACTCCATCTTAAGTCCCCATAATCCATGAAACCCCAAAATCAAGTCATGAATATTCCTATTACATGCAAGCTTTAAGATCAGAAACAAGAATACTAGCAATTGATAGAAAATGCATTTATATATTCAAATCATTCAACAAATACACAAGATTCAAAGGCTACAATTAACCCCAACAAGAAGGGTTTGGCTCTCCATTTCCATGGAGAGCCTCCAAGCTTACAACAATGGAAGATGGAAGAAGAATGAGACCCAAGGAGGGAGAAGGAGATGTTCTCACATGCTCCCCGCAGCCTCCAAGAGCTCCAAACAGTGAAGTCGCGCCTCCAAATCACCAAAGATCCCTTTCCCTTCGCGTTTCAGGTCTAAATAGACCAGATCTGCCACATCAGCGTCGTCACCGCTCAAGCGGTAGCCCAGCGGCAGTCCAGCGGTAGCCTTCCAAAGAATAATGGATACAATTAGACTAATTATGTGTTGTCCTAGTTACTTGCCTTGAGAATAAGGGATACAAATATTTAATTATCTATTTTTTAAATATTTCAATACTAATAAAATACGGATATTATCAGACCTTTCCATACAAAAACTATTAGTGAATTTTATTTGAGTTTTTCTTTTATTAAATTTATGACAAGAAAACATACATATTTAATTTCTAAATATTAGCATTGGCTCGGCTTAGATAATTCTAATACAATACAAAAGAATAACTTTTATAAAATAAAAAACTAAAAAAATATATTTTTTTTGATTTTTTTATTAATAAATATTTGTGTTAACACTTATTTAGTGGACATTAACTAAATTATATATTAAAAATAAATGAAATCGACATTGGCTTAACGAACACTAATATTATTTAATTTTAATATTTTTATTTATTAATATTAGGGTAAGCTAAATAAACACTAACTAAAATAAATATTAAAATAAATAAGGTTAAGTTAACTATAATAAAAAAAACGTCTCATTTTTTTAATTTCCTTTAAATTTTAAAAACCCTTGAATCGCTTCTATAAGGGAGTAACTAAACTAAACAAAATTTAATATTCATCTAGTGCATTTTACAAAATAGACAAAAATGCTAACCTCACAACAAATGTTATCAAAATAAATAAACTTTCAATTTTATATTAACAATAATCAAATTAATAATTTTATATATATATTAATAATATTATCAATGATGAAAAGAATTACACTAATAATAATCATTATTATTTATATTTCCACAAATGTAAATTATTGGTATTAATTATCAATATTCAAAATTTTTCAGGAGCAATTGGTAAGAAAATTTTGAAAGATAGTTGGCAGTAGAAAATTAAAAGACAATCTTAAAAGAAGATAAAAGAAAAGAGGATGTACTTAGTTACCTATGAGGAATGAAGTTGAGGCAACCCCAGACAGCTTGTCCTCCCATGGAAAATCCTTATCTCCCAATTCTAACTTATCTGCAAGCTCTTCTTCAACATCAAGTGCCAAGCTTTTCATCGTTCGATTTGGATCTGGCTCACTTTCTCCATACCCTGCTCTATCAAAAGACACAACACCCACTCCAAGTTCTTCAAGAACTCCCTAATTAATAATCATTCATCGTAACACACTATAATCAACCCAGATGAACTCAAATGTCATAATAAAAGGAAACTTTAACCCTTCTCCCATTATTCAAATGCAACCCTTTGGATTTCCAACAAAACCACGATTGTATAAATCTAACTCTGATAGCAGATAATGAACATATATATATACATGCATTGGGAAGGTTTGTTGCAATAATAACAGCATCATGTCGAGAGGAACTAAAGCCATGTAAGAACACAATCTTGTTCTTGGCCAGTTCTCGAGGCACACCATGTTCCTTGTAGGCTAAGTGCCTTCCATCTCTGAGCTTAATCCTTGAAGCTGTGATGGGTGGCCCATTTGGTGAACCACATGTTCTTGGGGGTGGAGGCTGAATGGCCTCATATGCCAAGGCCACAAGAGCTACAAAGAACACTGCTGCAAATTTTATAAGCATTTTTCAGTGCAGCAAACCAGAAAGAAGGGAGAGTTTTTACTGATGATTTATGGTGAATGACAGTGTCATGTAATTCGTTTAAGGATCATGTTTTCAATGTTAGGTTCTCTCAGATAACAACTATTCTGTTTTCAATGTTAGGTTACTAAAAAGAAAAGAAATAATGTATGATAGGAGTCAAATTTGTTTTATGTTAATCATTAGTATTTTTTAAAGTTTAATAATTAATTCTAATTACTTTTTATAACTTATTTTCAAAGTAATTTATTAGATAAGTAATACTTTTTCAAATTCTTTATGTATTAAACTTTATGCTTTTCTATGAATTAAATACATAATTTTTAATTTATTAAAAATAAGTAAAAAGTTTACATAATTAATCTACACTAATTAATGTTATTTTAATCTTTAAAAACATTAAATAAATAGAAACAAAATTAAAATGGATCTCACAGATAAAAGGGGAGGAAGGAAATTTTTAATTTTCCAGAAATTTAAAGATGATAGAAATTATGTTTGAAAAATAAAATTAATAAGAAACAATGTTTATTGGATGGATTTTGGTCAAAGGGTTTTACGAAGACGTTCTCTAATGGAGAGGTAAAAATCTAACTTCCTCAAATTAAAGAAAAATTTTACAAAGGAAAAAAAATACTGCTTTACATCTTCCGTTGTACAATTATTGCAATTTTAATCATCTAAAATTTTGTTGAACGAGTTTGTTAACTTAATTAATGGAACATAACTCAATTTTCTATGCATCTCTCATGCACTAAGAAAGTTAATAAAAATATGGAGATCACCTGAATACAAAAACAGTAGAATTAACTGCATAGACGACAAGGAAAACTAATTATGATTAAAGAACCCTTAATAGCAAGTGAATATGAAATGACTACAATTTACATTGTACAGAACTATTTATCTAAAGAATTAACAATGATAAAATATGTTTAATATATGGAAATGTTAAATATACATATAGAAATTCTATTTATTACAAAAAAAAATATGAATTAAATCTGAAATACAAATAAAAATCAATAATAAATTAACTTAAAAATAAAGATAATATATCTAACAAAATATAAAAAGCATACAGGACACAATATTTTTGGAGAGTCAGTACAATGGGAAATGAAACCAAACAAATTTGTAAACATCTTTTATCTAATATTTCTGAAGGTGCAGCTTGATGACCACCATTTCCTCTAGTTAAGCCACCTTGACATTGTTGGAATTGTCTCGGGAACGCAAGAAGTTGACGATAAAAGAGTCAACAATAATCTACAATGATTTAAAGATCAGTACGAGGAAGGGATATCAGAAACTGGAAAAAAGAATAAAAATATCAAGTGACCTGGTTGAGGTGTGTTGCAACACAAGGAAGAACAAGTAGTCCAGACTCTCCAAATGCACCTTGAAGTGGCTCTATCACTGCTACCATTACTGGTAATGTTTTCTGAAAAGGAATGAAAACTTGTTTGGAGAGCAGATCAAAATGATAACTATTTGACCAGTAACTTGTGAGAAAGTGCCTCCGAGTTGATCTCTTTGCATGGGAGATCTGAAAAAGTAAAACGTGATGGAGTTATTACCTGGCTTGCGACAAGTACGAGTGCACTGGCATTTTCTTCCCGAGAAAAAATTGAGTTTCTACCACCAGAGATAACTGAGAGACTCCGGACAGCAATGGTATTGAAAATCAATAAAGACAGATGAAGTAGTCTGCAATGTATCATGAAGGACAGTTTTAGTTACCACAATGCCAAGAAAAAGTTAATAGTGAATTATCCTATTAAATGCACAATAATGCTCATACAAAGAGAGTGCCAGAAAGTATCTCTATGTTGAACAAGACTTGAAATGAACAGAAGAAGACTATAATGCATAAGTAAATAAAGGTTGCCAAAATATGATTTGTTCCCAAGGTACTCAATCAATGTTTTCTAAAAGGTAAAACCATGATACCGATAATATAATTTTCTAATGACAAATATGCTTTTTCCAATTCAATGGATCTGGTGTTATCCATGAGATACGGACTTCAAAACAGAATCAAGATATATGGGCAATCAAAACAAAGTGTTGTATGTAAATGCTAAAAGAACCTGTCACGTAGGGATACAATACTAAATATCTACAACTTCTTGAGATAGAAACTCTTTATTTTAACTTTGTATTTAGAATGAAATACAGAATAAATGTTAAATTTTGACTATATATTTATGTTACAAAACAACAAACTGGCAAATAGAAAACTACCGGTAACAGGTTCCAAATTATGTCTTGATAACACACAAATGTAAACTAACTCATGTGCCATACATACGTTCCCAGTCCAATAGCTATGAGAAAAACATCGGGCTTCAGCTTTAACAGCAGCGGCCTTGACCTACTCACCTGTATCCAAGGTACCTGCATGGCAATATTCTATTAGACTATGATCGGCTTGTAATACCTTGATGAATAAAAAACAAACCATACAAGAGAAGAAAATTAATTCCAGAAAAAAAAAAAGTTTTGATCAAAGGGGTTCAGTTATAGGTATTACACTTCACAAACACAAACATAATGTAATTAATGATTCATCAGCACAACTATTTTTCTGGCCCTGAATGCACAAAATAGGTCCCTTGACTTAATGGCTTCAATGGGAAGCAAAAAACAGTTTTTCCTAGTAAACTATTCTTATTCACAGGGAGAACAAACAAGGAGACAAGACGACCAGAGGGACTAGTAAGTCATTAATCAACAGTCCAGTGGTCATTAAATCGACTAGTCTGGATCATATTGAATATAATTAGAAAAGTGGAAAAATTATATTTTTTCCTATAAAAAAGAATGTTGATTGCTGACTACTGGTTTTCAAATATGAAGAAGATGAAGGGAAGGAAGAATTTGCATCACAACAAATGTAAACATGTTATCAATGGAGTGAAGAGAACTCAATTGATATGTGAAGCCATGACGACATTCTAAAGCTAACATTAAAATTTAATGAGCTGATTCTAATACATAGGATGCACCACTGTTCTGATCCAACAATATAAACAATAAAAAGAAACAGCATAATGTATTTCATTCATTCTTATAACTTAATATTCTGAACATGTTCAAAAGACAAGACAAAACATATGCAATCTTTCCATCAACTTGGTGCAAGGAAAACCACCTAGAAAAAGGAAACAGGGAAACACCACAAAGGAATTGTTCTTACAAGGCTAAGGAAAAGCGCACTGATCAAAGAGAAAAGCTTGCGGTTTTTGTCGACAAAGTCAGCCACACCTGTAAAGTATATATGAAAATAAAAAAATTCTTAATATATGATAATATTATGGTGAGAAAAAAATAAGGAGAAAGTATGCAAAGGGAGAATAACATATCCTTAAATGTGCAACAACTAAGGGCTTGTTTGTTTAAAAAAAAAATTATGATATGATTGCAACCAGGGATAAAATTAAGTTAGAGCATATGAAAGTGATTATAAGAAGAAAAAATTATTATAAGATAGGGTTTTGACTTTAGAGAAAGGCACGAAAACAGCTTTTTTAATTTCTATTTTTTTAAAAGCTTAATTATTATAAATTTCTACAAACACGTCATGTAACTTATAAAAGAAAAATTTTATTATAAAAAGAAGCACAAAAAATCATGCCTAATAGAGTTCTCCTATGTTTCTTCGTATCCACTAAAGAAAAGACAGAGAGACGACAAAGGCGTACTTATAACAGAAGAATCACAAAGACATCTTCTCTTAAAAGAGAATATTTCTCATTTGCTCTTTTGATTACTACAAGTCGCACTTTAGTGAAACATGAAACTAACTGACACTAGTTAAAATTAAAACAAAGAAACTAAACCTGACCCACCAACTGCTTGACACAATTCATCAAATTAATAAACTCAACAAAGCTGCAATGTAGCTTATATCTGTCATATTCAAGCATTCCCTTAATCATTTTCTTTCATTATTCTTTCCCTCTTACACCTGGAAAAGGTTACACAGACAAGTAAACTGTATGTGCATATATGAATGGTAAAGAAGTTATCATGCTAAATCATTATAACTTTGTCGGAGAGTCACTTTAATTGCAGCCATCCATAGCTTGCCTCAGTTGGAGAACATCAAAGTTGGTTCTCATTGCCTCGGAATGGACCACCTACGGAGGGGCTGACCAAAATGGCTAAGTGAAGTGTCATAGTGTGAATCCACAATGACATTGACTCATTGGACGTTAAGATCTCATATTAATTAGAGATATGACCAATTTGGTTCTTTTGAAAATTAGATGATCCTCATCTTAAATGTCAATTTTTGTGGAGTAGAACTAGATCCCAAAGCCTGAATTTTAAGATGAATATACATGTTTGATCAATTTTTTAATGTTAGCTTTCATGGCTTTGGTAGTAATATGAGGAAAAATCTTCATTGCAATGTATAACGAATGGGACCTTGATAGATGAAACTACAAAAAAGGTGGGTTCAAACGGGTTTGCCCAAGGGAAATAATAGGTATGTACAAGGAGGAAATAGTAGAAGGAGTGTAATAAAAGGTACACATGGCAGGAAAAAATTGGGGAGGGTAATTATACAATGACACAAAAGGGCAGAGGAAGATTAACATTAGGATGGAAAAGAGTGGAGGGGATAAATAGGTGAGCAGGTTGATGGTTTAAGCTGTACTAACTCTACCTCAAATGCTAGCTCATGAGATGAAAATTTCCTGAGCCTTTATAAGCTCCTATTTAGTCATATATGTAATCAATGTTTAGATCCCATTGCACTCTCTCACACTCATGATTAGACATGGAGTGTGTAGATTGTAGAACTGAGCCTTTTTTTAACATTGACACTGAAAGTCACAAGACTGGGTATATTTGGAGTGTCAGACTCCTGGGAAGGCTAGGTAAGGAAGGTCTTACGATGAACTTATAAATCCATTGAAAGATCACGTAGTGGCATTAAAATCCAAGAATTTGCATGAAATAGATAGCGAACTTGCACGTAAAGATGAAGCATGAAGAATCAAGACTCATCAATTGGAGAAGATTGGGGAATAAATTGAATCTGGGAATATTTACTGTTTTTTGGGCTCCTGGGCAAAATTGGTAGCATGCAGCCAGTGAAACACAGACTAGCGTGTGAGCAAACCTGGTAGAAGAGTTCACAAGTGATAGGGACGACAAGGCTATTGTGGGATGCTTAATTCTTATTGTTAGGATATTTATCCTATTTTATCATAATTATATTGTGTCTAGGGTTACTCTAATTATCATGATTATATTGTGTTTAGGGTTACTCTAATTATCATGATTATATTGTGTCTAGGATTACCCTAATTATCATGTACTCTTGTATCAATTTATTCTTATAAATGGAAGATTGTGAGAGGGATCAATCAAGCCCTCTAGAATTATTTTACAGTTTAATTCTCAAGTTGGTATCAGAGCGGGTCGATCCCGCTCTGGTTTCTGTCTCGTAACATCTGTCTGGTGCCATAGTCCACCGCCGACTACCGTCTCCGACCGCCGGCCGCCGTCGTCGGCCACCGTCAGCCGTCTCTGGCCACCGTCTCCGGCCGTCGTTCGCCGCTGCCGGCCACCGTCTATCACCAGCCACTATCACAGATCTGTCCATCTAAACCCTTAGGGTTTTCTTGTTTCTCACTGGTACGATTCGTCTTCTTTAGAGATGGCGTCTGGTAGTACTCTTTCCTTCTCCGAAAGTCTGTTAATTACCTATGAGAAACTAAATGGAAAAAATTATCTATCATGGTCTGCTGCCGTTGAAATGTGGTTCCTTGGCCAAGGGCATTATGACCACCTTGAGCGAGATGGAAGCCATGTGCCTACTGAAAAAGCGGATCAGTGGAAACAAGCAGATTTCCAGTTGTGTGCCCTGTTATGGCAATCAGTGGAACCCAAACTTCTTATATCTCTGAGGGCTTTCAAAACTTGTCACTCCTTTTGGAAGAAAGCTCAAAGCATTTATGCCAACGATATTCAACGTCTCTATGACACTACAAACAAGCTTGCATCTCTTAAAATGGTAGACCATGATATGGTATCCTTCATGGCTGAAGCCCAATCTGTCGTCGAAGAACTTAGGATGTTTTTGGAAGTGGACCCAATAAAGGATATCAAAAAGAAACTAGACAAATTTTACATGGTGTTGATCCTTCGTGCCCTACATCCCGATTTTGATCATCTTAGAGATCAACTTTTGACCAGTCATGAGGTCCCCTCCATGGAAACATTGACCACTCGCCTTCTGCGTGTCCCGGTACCTCAAACTCAGGAAGCACATGAACTAGTGGAACCATCTGTCATGGTTGCCACATGAGGAAGAGGAGGACGTGGCACTAGAGGAGGAGGACGAGGAGGTCGGGGACGTCCTCAATGCACATACTGTAAAAGGATGGGTCACACTCAAGAAAATTGTTATTCCTTACATGATTTTCCTTCTAAAACCACCAATATTTCAAAGACTGAAACTTCCACTCTGAAGACTGAAACTTCCACTTCTAAGTTTACCGAGGATGAAAATCAAGAGTATTTAAGGTTAAAGTCTAACATCTTGACACAACCATCTCAATCTCCCAGTACATCATCAGCCTGCATTTCTCAATCCATGGAAAGTCAAAATTCATGGGTAATTGACTCAGGTGCTTCTGATCACATTTCTGGTAATACCTCCTTGTTCTCATCTATTTCTTTTCAAGAAAAACCTCATTTCATAACCCTTGCAAATGGATCTAAAACTTCCTCCAAAGGAGTTGGTCATGTTTCCTTGGCTCCCTCCCTCAATCTCAACTCTGTCCTTTTTGTCCCTAATTGTCCTTTTAATTTAACTTCCCTAAGCCAATTGACCAAAATGTTAAATTGTTCAATAACCTTTGATCATAAATCTTTTGTTATACATGAGCGTGGTTCGGGGAGACAGATTAGAGAAGGATATGAAGCTGGCGGATTATACCATTTTGGATCTCGTCCAAGGGTGTCCTGTGTTGCTGCTCCTAATCCTAAAGTGCTACATGATCGACTTGGCCATCCTCATTTGTCCAAATTAAAAAAGATGTGTCCTGAACTTAGTGGTCTCCAAACTTTAGAATGTGAGTCGTGTCAATTAGGAAAACATGTTAGATCTTCCTTTCCTAAAAGGTCTCAATCAATATGTAATTCTAGTTTTTCCATCATCTGATATATGGGGACCTAGTCGTATCTCCTCCTTTGGTTTTAGATATTTTGTTACTTTTATTGATGAATATTCAAGATGTACTTTATCTTATGAAAAATCGTTCTGAATTGTTAGCTATCTTTACATCCTTTTTGAATGAAATCAAGAATCAATTTGGTCAAGTAATCAAAATATTAAGAAGTGATAATGCAAAAGAGTATTTTTCATCCTCATTTTCTGCCATCTTGAGTTCCCATGGCATCTTACATCAATCTACTTGTCCTTATACACCGCAGCAAAATGGTATAGCAGAACGAAAAAATAGACACTTGGTTGAAACTGCTTGTACCCTTTTGCTTGGTGCCCATATTCTTGTCCATCATTGGGGGGATTTCATCTTAACTGCATGTTATCTTATTAATATAATGCCCTCCTCCTCTCTTGATAATAAAGTCCCTTTCTCCATTCTGTTTCCTAATGATCCCCTCTTTCACACATCTCCCCGAGTGTTTGGTTGTGTATGTTTTGTTCATGACATGTCTCCAGGTCTAGACAAACTCTCTGCTCGCTCTCTCAAATGTGTCTTCTTAGGCTATTCTCGAATTCAAAAAGGATATCGGTGTTACTCTCCTAAAACTAAGAAGTATTACATGTCTGCCAATGTCACATTCTTTGAACAGACTTCGTACTTCTCTCCATTTGTTCAGGATGTTTCTATCCTCCAGCAGGTCCTTCCTATTCCAATAGCTGAGTCAAATAGCTCCACTGTCTCTGTCATTCCAAGTCTTCATCACCATCCTCCTGCACCCGTTTCTCCACATATTGAGATCACCCCACACAGGGCCCCAATGGATAGTCCACCTCCCCAAGACAATGGTGAATCTCCTACTTCAGATTCTTCTCCCTCGTCACCTCCTCCCACGCCTCCTGGTGAAAATGATTCTGCATGGCCTATTGCTCCCAGAAAAGGTACTCGTTCCACTCAAAACCCTCATCCCATTTATAATTTTCTTAGTTATCATCGATTGTCGCCCTCCTATTTTTCTCTTTTATCCTCAGTGTCCTCTGTTGTTATACCCAAGAATGTGAAGGAAGCACTTGATCATCCTGGATGGCGACAAGCTATGATTGAAGAAATGCAGGCTCTTGACCACAGTAATACTTGGGAGCTGGTACCCCTTCCCTCAGGCAAAAAGGCGGTTGGTTGTCGATGGGTGTATGCAGTTAAAGTCGGCCCTGATGGTGAAATTGATCGACTCAAAGCTCGGCTTGTTGCAAAACGTTACACTCAAGTTTATGGTCTTGATTTTGTGACACTTTCTCTCCTGTAGCCAAGATGACTACTATTCGCCACTTCTTTGCCATGGCAGCCATTCGTCACTGGCCACTTCATCAATTGGATATCAAGAATGCCTTCCTACATGGTGATCTTGAGGAAGAAGTTTATATGGAGCAACCTCCTAGGTTTTTTGCTCAGGGAGAGTCTGGTATGGTATGCAAATTGCATCGATCTCTATATGGCCTCAAGCAATCACCACGTGCTTGGTTTGAAAAGTTTAGCTCCATTGTTCAAAAATTTGGGCTAAAACGCAGTGAAGCAGACCACTCGATTTTTTATTGTCAATCTTCTCTTGGGAAATGTGTTTACTTAATAGTATATGTTGATAATATTGTTATTACAGGAAACGATGTTGTTGGAATATCTCAACTGAAAGAGTACTTGTGTAGACATTTTCAAACCAAGGATCTTGGAAGTCTCAAATACTTCTTAGGCATTGAAGTAGCACAATCAAAAGATGGAGTTGTAATCTCCCAAAGGAAGTATGCTCTTGATATATTACAAGAAACAGGCATGATTGATTGCAGACTGGTAGACAGTCCCATGGACCCAAACCAGAAATTAAGGACAGAAGAAGGTGAATTATTCTCCGATCCAGAGAGATATAGGAGGCTGGTTGGAAAACTGATTTATCTCACTATTACAAGGCCAGATCTATCCTTTGCAGTTGGAGTGGTTAGTCAATTCATGCAGGCTCCATGTGTTGACCATTGGAATGCTCTCATTCGCATTTTAAGGTATGTCAAAAAGACTCCCAGGCAAGGATTGTTATATAAAGATAAAGGAAGCATTCAGGTCTCTGGGTATTGTGATGCAGATTGGGCAGGTTCGCCTATTGATAGAAGGTCTACTACAGGCTATTGTGTTTTTCTGGGAGTTCTGGGAGGAAACATTATTTCATGGAAAAGTAAGAAACAAAATGTTGTAGCTCGATCAACAGCTGAAGTCGAGTATAGGGCAATGGCCTCACTAACATGTGAACTTATATGAGTGAAACAATTCCTTCAAGAGCTTAAATTTTGTGACATCCATACTATGAAGATGTATTGTGACAATCAAGCTGCTCTCCACATTGCATCAAATCCAGTGTTTCATGAGAGGACTAAACATATAGAAATTGATTGTCATTTTGTTCGTGAAAAGTTGTTGACGAAAGAAATATGTACTGAGTTTATTGGGTCAAACGATCAACTCGCAGATGTACTGACCAAGTCATTAAGGGGTCCTCGGATTGAATTTATTTGTTCCAAGCTTGGTACATACAATTTGTATGCTCCAGCTTGAGGGGGAGTGTTAGGATATTTATCCTATTTTATCATAATTATATTGTGTCTAGGATTACTCTAATTATCATGATTATATTGTGTCTAGGGTTACTCTAATTATCATGATTATATTGTGTCTAGGATTACCCTAATTATCATGTACTCTTGTATCAATTTATTCTTATAAATAGAATATTGTGAGAGGGATCAATCAAGCCCTCTAAAATTATTTTACAGTTTAATTCTCAAGTCTTATCAAGTGGCATACAATGCTCGATGGAGTAATCAAGTGCTTGGTTCTCCAAGTGCTTGGAAGCTTGTCAATTGGTATCAAAGCTTTGATCGAGGAGCAATAGGGGGAAATTGTCAAGAAAATGCTTCAAGATTTGATGGAAGTGATGGCTATTGGTCGATGATCAATCCATAGCAATATTTTGGGGACAAGTTGTTGTATTTGCACTGAGAGAAGAAACCTTAAATGGTGGTTTTCTTGTAAGGAAAACAACTAGAATGCAATTTGGTGGACTTTTCGAAATTCAATTCCCAAGAAATTTCAGCCAGAAGTTTGGGTTTGACGTCAAGATTTTGAAAATAAGGGGCAAGAATGCATATATAGATATGATGAAGTTCAAGGGAAAGGCTAGGAAACAGTGAAGCGGAAGGTAGAAGCATATCAAGAAAACAAAAGAAGACGGAGAATTGGAGAGAACAAAAGAAGCAACTAAAAGGAAAGATACAAGGAAATCAGAAATTGATGCAGAAAAGAAACCAGAATTGAGGCGACCAATTCTCAAAAGGAAATCCTTCAAGACGGAAAGCTCCAACGTAACGAACAGGTTGAGAAGAAAGATCTAGCAGAATGAATGAAACATGATGAGGGACAAGCCGATGGTAGAGAATCAAGAAAACAACAACCACTGAACATTATGAATCTAAAGATCAAAGCAAAGATGCTGATGGTGGAAAACAAAAACCACGTTGGAAAAGCAAAGATGAACAAAAACAAAAAAGGGACTGTCATAGGTCTCATCAGCTGCCACTTGCCATAGTTTAGTTTGCAATTGCAACAAAGCCACAGGATATTTTCAGTATTACTAAAAAGACTCCAATGATCAGTTTCATGGCCAAAACTACAGAAAACAGAGCAATAGAGGAGGCATTGGGCATTCACATGTTTGTGGTCACCCAGCTTCAATTAGTTGGAATGTTGGTAGGAAGACTTCGTTTCAGAAGCCATAAGCCATTCACCATTACTTTGTTCTTTATGAGCTCAACTTGAACCAATCTGTAACAACTGGATTGATAAACACCTAAGCACTTGAGGAACTCATCCTAAAAAGTTAACTGCTAAAGAGGAAGAACCAAACAATTAAATATTCCACTGAGTACCTCATACTACTCAATGTGGGATTTAGGCACCCCATAATACCATGTCTCTATCAATTGGCAGCCATGACTCCTCTAATACCTTGCACATTGTTGGTGCACTTGGGCCTCATAGGTGTCAAGCTATGACTTTCTAGGTAATTAGACTCTTAGGTTGAATCATGGAATCAGGTAGTTTTTAATATTGCATTGGAAAAAACAAGGACCAATAGCTTTTTCTGAGACAGAGGAGGCCTTGAGGGTGGCCCAATATTGGATCTGTGATACGCTCTGAATAATCTTGAATTTGTTATAAACAATAGATACTCCAAATATTTTCCCTTATCTTTCTGTATTGTGGACGGTTTTAGTTTTAATTCAGCATTCTACAAATCTTCCCTTAGTGATAATTGACAACTTTTTCGTTGGTCAAAACCTTTCACAAGTCAGAAACCTCTATGGGTAACCCTTTCCAAGAGACTGACAAAAACTAGCTACTGAAGGGGGGAACCAAACACTTAATTACTCCACCGAGTATCCCATACTTCTCGATGTGAGAATTGCACTCTACAATACCCAAGTCTCTATTATATATATATAAATCTATTGTCATTTTGTCCAAGAAAAATTTCATTGCTAAGAAATTATCAATGAATATGCTAGTTTCAATGATAACCATCAGATTTCTTAACAAAGCCTCTTAACCTCCTTATTCACTATATTTTTAACAAAGTTGGTACATACGATTTTCTATGATTGGGGTGAAGTTCTGGTAATGACAAGAGTAGTTATTAAAACTTGGGAAACAAAAAATTTTATGAAACATAGGGAAATTATGAACTTCGAAGATAATTCAATCCTTTATGATTCTAGTATATACAAGTTGTATCTATGTACATATATTATATCATAACGCTCAATGAAAATACTGTAGAAATTCACAAAAAGTGTCTCCTGAAAATTCTTCTCACTCACTAATTTTTAAGGAAGATTCCATCGTCTTAATATTTAATTTAGGATAAGATTAGGCACATTTCTTTACTTTGTAAAACCTTTTAAGCACCAGGCTTTATCTAAAAGTTGTTGAAGAATTAGCCATTGCTACTACTTTGATTTTGTTTTTGTTTGTGTTTTACTCTTTGTTTTGGCTTTACATTTTATGATAGTGGATTTCTGTAAGGCAACATTTTGAAAATATTAAGTTGACCAGCCTTTGCTTGACATAAAGTAAAGTCAAATGTGTGGAGATGATTACAAATGACATGCAAGTAAATAATCTAATAAGAAATTATTTTCCCCATAACTATTAGATACCACTTTGCAACTATGACTTCCAAAGAAACTCTGCATTACAATTTCGTTCTCATTGTCAGTTATTATTTCATTTAATAATGACAATAGTTATTTTATCCATCAAAACATGTGACAAACAAGCTACATGAACAAGCATAAACAGATGGACAAACCTTTAAAAGATTCACGTAGAACCTGCCCATTCAAAGCAACAAAGAAGATTAAAATACTTTTAAGAAACTGATGTAACATAAGAATTTGGACATTCAGCTCCAAAGACCAAATAGAAAACGCCAAAACAAATGTATTATATTGTCACTAAGGTGTACATAAAGAACTAAATTAAAAGATATTTACTACACAGCCTTTTGAACATAAAGAACCCAGAAGTAAGCCCACGCAGAGAAGATACATTTTTGGTGTCCAGAATCAGATCACCTTGGAATTATTCAAACAGCATCTATAATATCAGGCATATGAAGGAACCCAATTACCTTTCCCAAGATAAGGGGGATTAATATGGTCAGAACAAGACTGTTAAATAACTGCTTGATAGGTAGAGTTACTCCAACTCCAGCAGCTACAAATTTTGTGATGGAAAGTGGAATCTAAAAGATAAAATATTATCATAAATATAACAAAAACTATAATTAAATTAGATTGAGAAAATGTAGATGTAACAATAAAAATACTGAAATAATATGGACTTCATATGATGAAAAGCGACAAGAGATAAAATATTAATAATATTATTGTTGATGAGATGTGATGTATGAGGCTGATGCATAATGCTAAGGGTTATTGTTAGAAAAAATCAAGAGGAGAAAACGAAAAAAACAAAAACTCCATGTTGTTAATCTGCCTTTTGTCTATTTATATTGACAAAAATCGGTAGAAGAAAGTAGACCCAGCCCATTAATACAAAAATACCTAATAAGCACATGTATAAATATATATTTTCTACCACTTATGTTAACTACTAATTTAATACAACCAGCACAAGTCCCGTCCAATACTACTAGTATAATATGTGGGCCAATGGTATAAGAATCCCAATATTCTAACAAAACTTTAAATGCGAGAAAATAGAGGATTAAGATAGAGGGCTGGAGGATGGCCCCATTATCAAAATTGACGCTTCTCAATATGACATTTTGTTACTCTAGTTTAATATGCAATTTCCTTCAGTGTATTCAATTTGTTAAGATATCTTAACATATCTCTATTCCAATAATATCTTTAGAAAATCTTGTAGGACCTTCAGAATATATTGTGTATAATGGAATGGCATGAAGGAAATACAACAAAATGTCATCAGGAATTTGCATATTAAAAATTGTTACTTAATCAAGTGATATATTAATAAAAAAAGTAAATTAAAATAATTTCATTTTTCAGTTTTAATTCTTAAAAATCCAATTTGAAAAGAATTATTTTTATTCAATCTTATTAATAAGTCATGTCATTATGTTTTTATTAGATTTTTCAGTACAAAAATTTAAAATAATCTTTCTAATTTGAATATGAAATGATAATGTATTTCTCTATTTTTTATGTTATTTAATGTTATTTTAAAACTTTTGTCAAAGTGTTCAGCAATTTCGAATGTTTACTATAATGGAGGGATTTGGTTGTAATGTATTAACCTAGAGGTTAAATGTAATCTTTAACAAATAAAAGGAGGGTCTATATCATGAGACAGAATCCATAACAAGGATATTTTTGCCAGTTATATACAAAAAAAGAGATTTTGGGTATAATTGTATGCAGCATATTCACAAAACAGGAGGGGTTTGTTCAGATTTTAGAAAGATGTTTTGCTTAAGAAATGCAAATAGACAGAGTTTAGGAGTTACTCATGCCTAAATTTCAATACAGCCATATAATTATTCTGAAATAAACTTAAAAAAAATGAAAAAAACGAGATTAAATTGAGGATAATGTTAAATATGCAACTCTTCATGACTCACAATCATTATTCCTAACAAGTTGGATATTACAGTCATTGCAAGAGCAAGCGCAGAATTTCCCCCAGCAAGCTGCAGAAGCAAAGTGAGAAAACTCAAGCAAAATTCAACTTGTTTACGGGTAGTAGATAAAAGTATATGAAAAGAAGCCAAAAGGACAGCAAGAAAGGAGACAGAATATAACCATACCTGGGTAAGTGCGACACCACTTGATAATGTAGTTGGCATACAGCTAAATATAGCCAGCCCTGTAGAGACCCAGAAATTCATATCTTAAATTGAAAAATATTGATGACTAAGAAAGCCAACCATCAACAGCTAATACAGACATTACTGGGAATCAATTGTTGGAAATGTGCAATTTATGATACCAAAATGGAAGAGTGATGTACCTGCAAGTGTTGATCAGCAAATAGAAACAAGGTAGAGTTTCATATTCATTTTATAAAGCACAATCACAAAGTATTTGGAAAATAAAGAAACCAAAAGGCTAAAAAAAATAAATTAGAAACCCTTGCCATGAATAACAAAAGCATATGTCCATCCATCCTCCAATTAAACAAATGTTCAAAAAATTGACCATTAGGTAAGCAATACCTATAGTTTGTTTTGTATGACTTATTATATTGTCTAGATATATGTCAAGTCAAAACAAGGCTTGCTGTTTGATGGTTTGTTGCATTCACCTTCTCTAATAGAGGTAGCTCCTTCAATATATCACCTTCCAGTGGTCCTTTTCAATATATGGAACAGAAACATAACTTTAACAACTGTACAAAATTCAAGATATATCCAACCATGTCCCCAAGCATTTTCTTTATTTTTTCTGATTGTTGTACATAAGCCAGTTTCCCAAATTATAAGTATCTAAAAATCAAATTTTTTCTATCATTTGTAAATAGTTCATTTGCATATTCTTTACAAAAAATGTTTTTCATCTTCAACAAGGAAAACACTCACAGAGCTCTCAGAATCACCAGCATGGCAACTTCAATGAAGTCGCAGCATATAGTTTCAGGTATTAGTCTCCATATAGTTTAATCTCAGTAGATGATTTATGGTATCTACGTAATAGAAGTTCTGGAACTACATACCACCTTCACAAGTTGATAAGAAACTCACTAGAAAAACACCACAAGATGTACTTAACCAAAAAACATAAGCAGTAAACAATACTTGTCAAAAACCTTTGGCGGTAAAATATACTCTCTACAAAAAATGCCAAAAGCAAACAATAACGCTACCAGGAAAAAAAACTCGTCAGAAAAGGCTCACCAAAAATCTCATCAACAGTGAACAATAGTGATAGCAACAATAGGATGAACTGTGATAGCAACACAAAACATCATATCTAGAGTGAACAATGATGGTAGGAGAAAAAAAAAACTAGAAAATATATGTGGTTTCTATAGTGAAAGCACAAATTTGAGCTACCTTCTCATCAAACTCTTGATACTATGGAAAGAATTAGTGACAAAATAGGCCATGGAGGAAGGGACAGTGGGTGTTGCAATAATTACATTGCTATTTATACTTGTTGACTCCTGACTTATCCCTGTAATTTCCTAACTAATTGACTTCTGGGTTGGTTGGGTCTATTATCTTCTTATTCCTTCTATAGTACATTTTAGTAGGCCACATGTTGCAAATAGTTGAAGTTCTCACATTGACTAGAGATTAGTCAAATACTAATATATAAATGGGGTGCGAATCTTATCTTATAAGCTGATTTTGTGAAATTGAGAAGGGTTTAAACCTTCATTTCTATCATGTTATCAAAGCATATTATTTGAAAGTCTATCCTAGCAAAATTTGTTGGGACTATCATGTCTTCCTCTATTGGACTCCTATTAGATCACCCATAAATATCTATTCTATTGCTCGAGATCAATCTTTGACATGAGAGAGTGCATTGGAGATCTAACACCAACTAGAGATAAAATCAAATTAAAATATATAAATGGGGTGTAGACCTCACCTCACAAGCCAATTTTGTAAGGTTGAGTTAAGCTTAAACTCTTCTTTTTAACATAACAACACTTGTCCCCAGCAAAAGATCCACCATTTCCTTAGGCAAAGAATAGGGAGAGAATGAGGAAAGGCTTGTTGTAGAGTAGATGTTGCCTCTTAACTATCTTCACATCTTAACTATCTTCACAAGGAGGGATGTTGTGCCACCGAAGCAAAACTTCTAAATCATCTAATCCTACCCACTTGATATCTAAACACATTTTGCGGGTTGAACTTGGAGCTCTATGTCATCTGCCAAGGCCAAGGGTAGAGGTCAAATAAATTGTGGAGTACTAACTACCTTCTTGAGGGGGACCCATGAAAAATGGGGTGGATCTTGCTATCCCCCGCTAAATCCAGCTTATGGGTTATCTGACCTATATGGGGCATAAAAATGAGGAATGAGCTAATGGTTAGGTCTCTCAGCCAACGAGCACATCTTTTAGGGTTAAAATTTAAGAAAAACTTAATCTTTCACAACATAATACTCACCTCTCCTATGCTTATTATATTGTATTCTTATTCTATTCAATGCCTTTAAAAGATCCTGCCTTAAGTCATCAAACAGCTCATCACATTGTTGAGTCAACCTGATGACCTCTTCCACTATTGAAGGAATAATTGTCCCTTTCAACAATAAGGGTGGATTGCATCAATAAATGCCTTGAAAGGTGTCATTTAACTAGATGCATTATATGTAGTGTTGAACCAAAACTCTACCTACATAACACATCTAGCCAAGACTTTGGTTTCTGTTAAATATGATGAAAAACTATATTTAGGATCAATCTCCCTTGTGTGTCTTTGCATACACATAGGGTAATGTATTTATAATAATAAGAATGTGGGCTAAGCCCAAATACAAATGAATATGTAGAAATAAAATATAATGAGCATAAGGACTATATTTCCCTAATAAACATATAGGTACTATGTTTCCCTAATTAACATAAACACACAATATCTAACACTCCCCCTCAAGCTGGAGCGTATAAATCATATGTTCCAAGCTTGTCACAAAGATAGTCAATTCTAGGTCCTCGCAAGGACTTAGTGAATATGTCTGCCAACTGGTTGCTTGAGTTAACGAACTCAGTCTTGATATCTCCGGATATGATTTTTTCTCTAATAAAATGGCAATCAACTTCAATGTACTTGGTTCTCTCATGGAAGACAGGGTTAGAGCTAATATGAAGAGCAGCTTGATTATCACATATAAGTGTCATGTGAGTGACATCTCCAAATTTCAGTTCACTAAGTAATTGTTTAAGCCACACAAGCTCACAAGTAGCTGATGCCATAGCTCTATATTCTGCTTCTGCGCTGGACCTAGCCACAACACTTTGCTTCTTACTTTTCCAAGATATCAGGTTGCCACCAATAGAGACACAATATCCAGAAGTAGACCTCCTATCAGAAGGGGAACCAGCCCAATCAGCATCTGAATAGCAAACGATTTTTGTATCGTTGTTAGGACCATATAGCAAACCTTTTCCAGGTGATCCTTTAATATACTTCAGTATGCGAACAACTGCATCCCAATGGTCTTCACATGGGGAGTTAAGGAATTGACTCACCACACTTACTGCGAAGGAAATGTCAGGACGCGTAACAGTAAGATAGTTTAATTTACCAACTAATCTTCTGTAACGTTCAGGATCTGAGAAAGGCTTCCCCTGATTTGGTAGGAGCTTGATGTTAGGATCCATAGGTGTCTCAACAGACTTACAGTTCATTAACCCTGTTTCCTCCAAGATGTCTAACGCATACTTCCTCTGAGATATGACAATACCATCATTGGATTGTGCTACTTCAATACCCAAAAAGTATCGGAGTTTGCCAAGATCTTTGGTTTGAAAATGGTGACAAAGGTGTTGTTTCATCTGAGAGATGCCAAGATAGTCACTTCCTGTGAGAACAATGTCATCAACATACACTATTAAGTAGATACATCCAGCACTTGAGTGGCGATAGAACACTGAATGATCCGCTTCACTGCGAGACATACCAAATTGTTGAACAACACAGCTGAACTTACCAAACCAGGCCCGAGGAGACTGTTTTAGGCCATATAAGGATTTGCGAAGACGACATACCAATCCAGATGACTCCCCCTGAGCAACAAAGCCGGGCGGTTGCTCCATATAAATTTCTTCATCCAAATCACCATTAAGGAAAGCGTTTTTTACATCAAGTTGGTAAAGAGGCCATTGTCGAAGAGCGGCCATGGCAATGAATAGGCGAACAGAGGTCATTTTCGCCACGGGAGAAAAAGTATCACCATAATCCAAACCAAAAATCTGTGTGTATCCTTTGGCAACCAGTCGAGCCTTCAAACGATCAATTGTACCATCAGGGCCAACTTTGATAGCATAAACCCACCTGCAACCAACAACAGACTTTCCAGATGGTAATTGGACAAGCTCCCAAGTTCCACTTTTCTGTAAAGCACTTAATTCATCCAGCATGGCTTGACGCCAACCAGGATGAGTTAAGGCATCACCCACGGACTTGGGAATGGACACAGAAGAAATGGAGGAGAGACATGTGTAAAAAGATGGAGATAACCTGTGGTAACTAAGAACAGTATAATGGGGGGAAGGGTTACGAGTAGAGCGTATACCTTTACGGAGGGCAATAGGCAAGTCAGACTCATTTGCAGGAGCCGGAGGAGACACAGGAGGCGGCACAGGAGGTGAGTCATGAGGGAGACGAGGGCGGCGACTATAAACCTGAAGGGGTGGAGTTGAAGGACGATCCTGAGAGGCTAAAGGAGGAGAAGGATCACAGACAATAGGAATATCAACAGTAATAGGTGGAGGTACAGAACTAGAAGATAGAGGTGAAAAATAAAACGAAGATTCATCAAAAGTGACGTCAGCAGAGATAAAATGGCGATTGAGGGAAGGGGAAAAACACTTATAGCCCTTTTGTGACCGTGGAAATCCTAAGAAGACACATTTGTGAGATCTAGGAGATAACTTATCAAGACCAGGACTAAAATCATGAACAAAACATGTAGACCCAAAAACTCTAAGAGGTAATGGATGTAAAGGGTCTTGAGGAAATAAGACAGAATGAGGGATTTTGTTATCTAGGACAGAAGATGGCATGCGGTTTATGAGATAACATGCAGTGAGAACTGCATCACCCCAAAAACGCGAGGGTACTTGGCCATGGATGAGAAGAGTACGAGTTGTTTCAATAAGGTGTCTATTCTTGCGCTCAGCCACCCCATTTTGTTGAGGAGTATAAGCACATGAGGTCTGGTGAAGAATGCCATGAGAAGCCATAAAATGTTTAAACTGTTGAGAAAGGTATTCACGGCCATTATCACTGCGTAAAATTCGAATAGAAACCCCAAACTGTGTTTTTATTTCATTGAAAAAAAATTGGAAAATAGAAAACAACTCAGAACGATTCTTCATTAAAAACAACCAAGTACATCTGGAATAGTCATCAATAAAGGTAACAAAATACTGAAATCCTAAAGTGGACTTAACACGACTAGGTCCCCAAATATCAGAATGAACTAATGAAAAAGGGGATGACGCTCTTTGTGAAACACTACAAGGAAAGGAACTACGACTATGCTTTCCTAACTGACAAGACTCACATGACAAACTTGATAACTTCGACAAACTCGGAACAAGTTGCTGCAATTTGGCAAGACTGGGATGACCTAACTGAGCATGAAGAAGGGATGGTGACTCCATGATTACGCCAGCATGTGGAGAAGGGCGGAGAAGATATAGGCCATGAGACTCACATCTTGTGCCAATCATGTGTTTCGAACTCCGGTCTTGCAAACAAACAGAATCTTTGGTAAATGAAATAATACAATTAAGGGAATGAGTTAGACGACTTATGGACAATAAGTTGAAAGGAGACCCAGGGACATAGAGTACATTATCAATGGATATGGACGGAAAAATATGAACAGTACCAATACCATGAGATGAGACTCTAGACCCATCAGCCATTGTTACCGAGGGTAAATTATCTGGACATGACAAGGAAGAAAACAAGGACTTGTTACCAGTTATATGATCGGTGGCGCCTGAGTCAAGGACCCAAGATCCGAGGGAGTGAGTCAGACCAACAAAAGGTGTACCTGTGCGGGCAACAGATACAGATGTAGTGGAACTAGAGTGCTGACGATCCTCATACCATCGGAGAAATTCGTTGAAGACTGCAGGGTTGTCTACAGTATTTGATGAAGTAGGATGGTCTGCAGACGGTAGTTGAGGAGGTGGATCAGAATTAGCCATTGCTACAGATCGAGGAGGACGTCCATGAAGCGAATAACACCTATCAATTTTGTGGCCTAGCTTGCCACAATGGTCACATTTAGGTCGTCCTTTACCTGGCTTGCGAGACCGACTTCGATCATCACGTTGGACAGCCATAACTGAGGAATCATCAGTATGAGGAGATGTCTCAACGACTAGTTTGCTCGGAATACGCAAAAGAGCAGAACAAGTAGAAGTAAAGTTGGGTATGACAGGAGAACCCAAAATCTGATCACGAACATGGGAGGAATCATCAGAGAGTCCGTATAAGGCCAACAACATGAAGAACTTTGATCGTTGTTCCAGTTCTTCAGCAGGAGTGGAAGCAGGAGGTAATAGCTCATTAAAATCATGAAGGAGGGCATGAACTTTACCCAAATATTCTGCCATGGGACCAGGACTGCGTGGACCAATGACAGTGAATAGGTTCTGACAAACACCATAAAGACGCTGGGTGTCATTTGTGTATAATAGCCTTGCTTGAGCTCATACTTCTGAACATGTTTCATAGGAACGAAACATTTGTTTCAGAGAGGAGTGAATGGTGGACTTTATGACGATGCATAACTGGGCATCAATTTTCATCCAGCGAGAAGTGTCATCTGTGGTAGCACTAGTCACATATTTAGTAAGGTGATCTACATACCCCTGACTCTTCAACCAAAGTTTGATGTCAGATGCCCATGTTGCATAATTCGTGCCATCTAACTTGTCAATGGACAAGTGTACATTCACAAAATTGGTGTAGATTGGGGAATCAGCAGAAGAAGATGGGGCACTAGCACAGGTGTTTGTAGACGCGGAAGATGCCATGGAGAGGGAGAAACCCTAAAAATCCAACGTGCTCCGATTGACGCAACGACCACAGATCCAGAAAGAGGGCGAGGAGGCGATCACGGCGATGCTGGTCGGCGGCGGTGGGCTCCGGCGACGCGCCGGCACGCGCGGCGAGAAGCGGCGGATCTGCGAACTGCTGTGGCGGCGCGTGGAGGCGCGTGGGTGCTCCGATCGCCGCGATCTTTGAACCGCGGTGGTCGCCCGGCCGAGGCGCTTCCGATGGAGTGGTCGCCGGTCGATTCTGGAACTCCGGCGACGGCGGCGACGGCGGCGGCGGCGACGGTGGGCTGCGGCGACTGCGGCGGTGATGCGTACCGGAGACTGTAGAACAGGTAGAACCGAACCTAAGCTCTAGATACCATGTTAAATATGATGAAAAACTATATTTAGGATCAATCTCCCTTGTGTGTCTTTGCATACACATAGGGTAATGTATTTATAATAATAAGAATGTGGGCTAAGCCCAAATACAAATGAATATGTAGAAATAAAATATAATGAGCATAAGGACTATATTTCCCTAATAAACATATAGGTATTATGTTTCCCTAATTAACATAAACACACAATATCTAACAGTTTCGTTATCACATACACTGTAAATAAGTCTCTACCGATAGTCTAAGGGCATGCCTACATAAACTATAGTCTGACATAGGCCTAAGTTCTATATTTTATAGAAGTCCGCATTTTTGTTCTGACATAAGCCTATTAGTATATCGATATATTGTGCTGAAATTAGATAAAATAATAATAGAGCTAGTCATTGAACAAATGGTCAAAGAAGCACCCTTCAAGGAAAATAAACCACCTAAAATTTAATCATCAACTTAAAGCAGAGACAGGTTTCAATGAATCAATGCATATCACATAAAACACGATCTTTCCAATAATGCAGAATTATTTGAGTTACCAAACATTATATCTGCAAACATGAAGTAGTTCTTCAACATAGAAACTTGAGTTTCTTAAGTATCCAAAAGAAGTCTATAAGGTAACACAATGCAGTCAAAATTTAACTAGCAGTTATTCAAGGTTTGACAAGATCTCAGGTCAGCAAGATACAAATGTGGTTACTCTAGCTTAAACAATACAACTACTATAAAAGTATCTTGGAAATGGATGAATTATACTTAAGGTAAAATAAAAATAAATGTTAAACCTGTAATAAATTCCTGGGGTTGGAGCTGAATTTGCAATATTATCCTGGAAAAGTATGGTGTAAGAAATAAAATAGACACCTGCAAGAAGAACCAAAGAACACATTGCACATTGGAAAATACATAAAAAAATAACCTTAAAGATTTAGTTTTTAAAACATGCAGACATACTAGAACAAGTTGAGATCATTCATTTTTCATAGAGTTCAATGGTGTCAATTGATCAATGTAGTCAAACCCGTCTAACAATATGCTCAATTGATGCTATCGTACAAACAATATGACATTTACTTCTTCAAGTTAAAACTTTTATCCTTGTCCATGAAAATAGAAAATTGAGCCATATTACATTATGTTTCCTTGCTAGGAAAAAGGACATAATGTTGACTATAGTTTTCAACAGGTTCAAAAAATCTTGTTTGGTATAAACATACACACGTATATAAACCACTTATAGGAGAAGTAGACAAAAGGAAAAATGAAATAAGTTTCTCCAATAAGATGATATTATCCCATGCATAAGTTAAAAATCAAAATTTGGAGAAGTTAATATAAGAGAAATTCTACAAATTAAATTACAAAATTTGCAATATTATATATTATATACAACTTCATAATAAATTTGCAGCATGATCAGTTATATTCCAATTAGGAAAAGTGAGCCCAGAAAAAGGCCCTCCAATCAAATATGGGATAAGATTTTAATCAAATATTGGATGACCGATCGAAACAGGTTGTGGTGAACCAGCCTGTAAAATTCATTCATAAAAATTTTATGTTCATACAAGCCCAAAGAGTCCAACAGGCCATGCTTCTACAGCTGCACCAATTTCTTCACTACGCAACATCAATCCTATACGATAACCCATAAAAACACCTTGAGATAAGGGTATTGTAAAATAAAAATAACAAATAGATGCAAAAGACTATCCACGAAAACTAACCTGAGATCACAAAAATTCCAAATGGACCAATTTTTGACACATTAAATTTATCAGCAGCACAACCAAGACTAGGATATGTTAATCCTAATGTCACTGCACTAACCAGAGCTACACGTTGCCTCAAAAACACAACCAAATTTGTTATCCATTAGAACATAATCAAAATGAAGTAAACCATAAACAAAATCATCAAAAAAAAAAAACGAACGAAACTTGAATGCACATGACAGAAAGGAGAGCCACCTAAAGGTAAAACGTTGCTCCTAGCAAATTTCAAAATTGGTTCCAGCCAACTCAATTCTTTCGTCCCTTTACTTCCATTGCCACCAATCTGAATTTACAAAATTAAATTAATTGAGAAAAACTCAACATTACAACACCACACCAACAACATTAAATTACACATGATGAATGAAAATGTAGGTCTAAAGAATATTCAACTTAGGGTCACATTTAGTATACCAAAACCTTCAAATCTGAATTTGAAATTAATCACTACCAAAATCTTTTCCAAAGCGTCAGCCACCTCACTCATAGCCTACTCCACTCCACAAGAACAATTGGGTCCAACATAAACTTTATTCTAAAAAAAAAACTTCTTTTTTCACTACATAGAGAAAAGAAAACAAAAAATTGAATTCGATTTTTTTTTTTCCTAAACTTGGGAACTAATGCATGTTCAAATTAACATTTTTGTTCATGTATGTTTTCTCAGCCGATAGCATAGGCGATGGAAAGAGAGAACCTGCTGCGATCGGTCACAGGCTCTGATGAGTGCGGGCTTTAAACGGCGAGAAACGGAGCGGAGAGTTAGGGGTTTAACGGCGTAGTGGTGGCGGTGAAAGGAGGAGGAAATGGTGGCGGGAAAGCGCGAGAGGGTGAGTGAGTGCGCCATTGGCTCCGTGGAGTGAAGTGACTGAACTCTTAACGGTAATTGGGAAGAAGCCGATGCGAACATTTTGCGGTTGATTTTGCCGAGAACGAGTGAACGAAGTGAATGGAGTGAGTGGGAAAGTTGAGGAATGGTGGTGATGGAAACAACGTGCAGACTCTTGTTTTGTGGTCACTGGAAAAGTGGACTTCTACTTTTCAAATATTCTCTCACTGTCGTTTATTATTTGTTTGTTTTTTAAAGGAATTATTGCAATATTAATCCAATTTTTTTCTTTCTACAGTTCTTCATTAATTTTAAACTTTTATAATATACTAATCTAAAAAAAAAAAACTTTCAACGAGAATTTGCATGATAAATAATAAATAATACAACATCAAGTTCATTGATTGACAAAATTAACATGCAATACCAAAAATAGGTGTCACATATCATTATAGAAATAGTATGTTAATTTGATGAAAAGAATTATAATTACTCACTTTTAAAAAATCAAATTAAAAGAATTAAAAAAATAAGATTAAATGGAACAAATTATTCTAATAGTGAAAAAAAAACTATTAAATATTGCTTCTATATATTATTTCTAGTGGGTAGCGCATGTGTGTTTTTCTTTTCTTAATGAAAATTTATTAATTATAAAAATAAATAATTTAAATGATTTTTATTATCAAATATTTTTTATTATAAATAATTATTTAAATTTTAAAAATTATTATTAAAAGAATAAAATAGTAAAATAATTATTTTAATTTAAAATATGATTAAATTAGATTAACAGTCATGTAATGAGTAAAACTGAAAATATAATTATTTTAGTTTAAAATAACATATTATTTAAATGGTAAAATTAGAAGAATATATATATATATATATATATATATATATATATATATATATATATATATGAATCCTTTTAAGGTATAGATTCTAATTTCCTCATTCTTTTGAGTTTAAATCGTCAGAATGTGTTTCTTATATGGAATCAAAATTACATCTAAATAAAATATTATTTTTTATCAGTTATTTTTTAATTCAAGAAGATGAAAATAGAATGTGGATGTATCTGAATTCGTCATTGACAATAATAAAAGTGAAAAGATTAGTAATGACTAAGTGATCTTTTAGGTATGAACAAAATTAAATTTAGAATTTTAATATTTTTAATTTGGTCTCTAATTAAATTAAAAATATTATTAATGATATGTACAAAATTAATCTCTTATGAAGAGAT
The DNA here is from genome assembly GCA_027742785.1 of Vigna reflexopilosa. Taxonomy (NCBI): domain Eukaryota; kingdom Viridiplantae; phylum Streptophyta; class Magnoliopsida; order Fabales; family Fabaceae; genus Vigna; species Vigna reflexopilosa. Next base: position 4,101,192 of record CM050917.1, read on the forward strand.
ATATATATATATATATATATATATATATATAATAATAAAATTTTTCATAATACATTTTATCATAATACAATAATGATAAGTTAGTGGTAAAACAGTTTATCATACAATAAAATTTCATCATACATTATATTACACACATAAAAAAACATACATCATAATTGTCGAAACCGAAAAATCGCGACGGGACGACGACGATCCAAAGAACGAAAACGTTTATGTAAAAGATTTGGAGTCGCCACCATAGTTTATTCTGGAAAACTACGGAAAAATCATAAAAAGGATAAGGTGGTCTACGAAAAACCAGACTCTGGTTTCGGGAGTCGGTTACGTGTAGGGAAGGTATTAGCACCCTACACGCCTGCCCGAAAACAGTACCTTTAATTAAATACGCGAATAAAAATGTGGTTTTCAAAAATGTTTAACTTCCCCTAAAAAGAAAAATAAAATAAAATTCTAAAGAAAACAAAATATTTTTTGTGTTTTTTGTGCCCGACAAGGATTGACCTTGCTCCTACGTATTCTCAGTCAGACTGAGAAATCAGGGTAACGTAATTCTAGCAAATTGTTTGGAAAATATTTGAAAATTTGTTTGGGAAATTTGTTGAAGAATTTGTTTGGAAAATTTTGATTTTTGGGAAAGTAAACCTGACAAGGACTGGCCTTGCTCCTACGTATCTCCACTTTGATGGAGAATCAAGGATCACGTAGTTCTGGCTGGCGATCTTGATTTAAAAAAAAGGTTGATATTTTTATTTTGAAGATTTTATGATTTTTTTAGCATTTTTTATATAAAAAAGGAAAAAGGTTTTTAGCACAAGGCCTACGCGAGCGGTCGCACGTGTGCTTTAAACCTTTAAAAACATATTTGTGTTATTATTGTGAAAAAGAGGAAAAGGCAGCACAAGGCCGACAGAATGGTCGTATGTGTGCTTAAACCTTTTAAAGTAAATTTTTGTTGATTTTTTTTAGAAGAAAAAAAAAGTTTTAACACAAGGACGATGCGTGCGATCACACATGTGCCTAAACCTTTAAAATATTTTTTTATTATTTTTCTAATATTCATATATTTAGAAAAACATAGATAAATATTTAAAACAGAAAAGTGAGAAAATAAAATAAAATAAAATACAATAAAATAAAAAAATGTGAATAGTAAAGCGTGAATAGTAAAAACGTGAATAGTAAAAAGTGAATAGTAAAACGTGAATAGTAAAACGTGAATAGTAAAACGTGAATAGTAAAAACGAACCTTACTTGAAATATGTGTACCTTGTTGTGAGAAGAGGTAGATGAGAGGTAAAGAAGATGAACTTGGAGTAGAAATTTGGTATGAGATTTAATGGAAAGGTGTGAAAGAAAAATGAAGTAGAATTTTTGGATGAAGAGATTTGGTGTGAGAGAAGAAAGATGGATATTATGAAAGTGTGTAGGTGTGTAGGTGTATATGTGTATATGTGTGTGTATGTAAGTGAAGAGAATGTGGGTATTTATAGAGTTAAGGATGAAGAAAGTGTTAAATAAATATAATTTTTTTTAAAAGTGAGTGGAAGAATAAAAAAAATTAATGTGAAAAGTGAAAGAAATAATATAAAAAGTTGGTGGAGAAATTAGGTAAAATAAAAATATAATAAAAAAGTGAATAAAAAAAGTTAATGTGGAAAATAAGTGAAAGAAATAATATAAAAAGTTGGTGGAGAAAGTGGATGAAATAAAATATAGTAAATAGTAAAAGTTAATGTGGAAATTAAGTTAAAGAAATAATATAAAAAGTTGGTGGAGAAATTATGTAAAATAAAATATAGTAAAAAGATGAATAGAAAAAGTTAATGTGGAAAATAAGTGAAAGAAATAATATAAAAAGTGGATGGAGAAAGTAGATGAAATAAAATATAGTAAATAGTAAAAGTTAATGTGAAAATTAAGTGAAAGAAATAATATAAAAAGTTGGTGGGAAAATTAGGTGAAATAAAATATAATAAAAAAAGGTAAGTGGAAAAATTAGAAAAATGAGGAAGAAAAAAAAAGTAAATAAAAAATAAATATAAAAAATGTAATAGTAAATGAAAAAGGTAGGTGATGTGGAAGGTGAAGTGTGAAAAGAAAAATATGGTGTTAAGAAAAAAAAAATATGAGATTATTTTGGGCCATTGGGCCAAGGATTAAAAAGTTAATTTGAGGGTGCAAATAGTAAAACGAAATAATATTTTTTATTTTTTATATTTATTTATTTTATTTTTGTGATGAATTTTATTTACCCGGACAAAATTGGGTGTTGACAATAATCATATCACAACATTAGACTTACTCATCCGGATATAGTATGAATGTTGAGTTGTGGTGGTTCTTGCACTTGTGGTGGTGGTTCTTACAATTGTGGTGGTCTCTATTACTTTACATAGCCCTTGCAATTGGGTTTCACCTTTACCACACAATGTTAGTCCTCAAAGTCTTTTTGCCAAATGAAGAAAGCCCTTTTAAGCTAAGACATTCTGCTACTCTTTACGACATAATCATTCATCTCTATTTAAGTTGGGGTTATCGAGAGCTTTAGGATAAACCTCCAGCGTAACTCCGACCATTCATACCAACAATAACACAGGGTACCACCATGTATCCTCTCCACGAGGATCATGGAATTATGTCTACCAATACCACTCACATAACCATTCACATATTCCTCATCATCATAACCATCTCAAAATTATATATAAATATACTTCACACACATTGTATACTATCACATTAAACCTCAAAGCATCCATCACAGAATCATTAACAATACATCAAGAAACCACAACACAACATAAAAACCAAGTAACCAAGATATGCGAATTGGCGCTCAAGCGCCAAAGGTGTAGCACTCAGTGCCCTAAGTGTTGTTTCCTGGTGCTCAACGCCTGGCCTCTGGAAACTGTCGCCCAACACCCTATATGGAGCGCCTAGGCATTATCAGAAACACTAGACCTATTTTAGATTACTTTGCACACTTTTCCCACAACTTTGATTAGTTCCTATGACCTTCTAAACACCTTGAAACATCTGAAATCTGATCCCTAACTCCAAATGACTACCTCAAACCAACTTACTACCTTAAACCATACCAAACTCAATTTTATCACTTGCAACACCTAATTTATGTAACTAATAGCTTGAACAAGTCATAATGGGCTTAATAACAACCTATCAATGATCACAATTAACCCATAACACCTTATTCAAAGTATCACTTGTCAAAACCTCTAAATCTAGCCCTAAACCAAGTTAAACATCACCTATGAACCATTAACTACTCTTGTATCAGTTAAATACCATTATCACCACTCCAAAACAGTTGTGAATCACCCCAAAGACAAACCCAAATGTTCATTTCAGTTCATACTCCCTTCCTTTAGATTTTACCTATTTAAAACCCCTAAAATCCCATTGTAACCACATTGTAAACATGTTAAACTCATTGTTATTCCATTTTAAACTCCATATCAACCAGTTCTCACCCTAATCAAGTTTCTAAAGACCAAATAAATTGACGTAAGCCATAAATCATCACATTTCAAACATATTTCAGAATTAAACCCTTCAAACCTACTAGATTGACTATAAACACATAATTTTGACCTTTCACCAACATTTATACAATTTATCTCATTTTCAATCTTCAAAACAACTTCACAACACCATCATTACGGTAGAGATTTCAAAACCATACCATACCAGGTATTCATACATCACACTACCAATTATTTTCATCTATACACAAAAGTACAAGAACATTTATCACAATTACATTAAAATCATCTTATTATTCATGAAAGTATCAAACATACAAATTAAACATAACCAAAAGATAATACTAGCTTTCCTTACCTGTTATAACTCCAAGTAGCTTTAGAGAACTCAACTCTGCTCCCTCAACTCAAAGAGACCAAACAACACTTATAGACCACAAAAGCATGATCAGAGTATACCATTAGAATCACCAATCAGTAAAGAACCTAAGAGAAATCTCAAACCATATATGTGATAGAGAAAAACCCTACATGCATAGGAAAACATAAAACTAGAGAAAAAGGAATAAAAAAACTAATTTACTCTTTTTGAAAAATGGATCGGATAAACTTGAAGATCTCACCGCAAAGATTACACACGCAATTTACAATCTTCAAATAGATAAATAAAGTATAAGAACCCTAAAAAAGAATATAAAATAATTTATAAAAAAATGATATATTTTAACCATCCATTTTATATTAAAACCTTTTAATAAATAAGTTAAAAAAGTAATCTTAAAAAAATATAAACATACCCGAAATAAATTAAAAATTTGAGTGTTACAAATTTAAAAATGTTATAATAAAAGAAAATAGGATTCTATACTTCACACTTTAAATTCTTTTTACTCTTTTGTTAAAAACCCATTTTAAATTTTAACCGACTTTTTCATCTTTTAAACTTTTTCATTTTAAAATCCAATATGAAGTTTCACCCACTTTCTTCAAATGACAAAGCCAAAAAAGAAATTGTAAAAAATAAAATCAAGAACAACTTTTTGATGGTTCACATGAGCCACGTGTAAAAGGCATGCCACGATACGCGATTCTATTGGTCGAGTGACGGCACAATAAATCCACGCGGTTCCTGTTCTTGTTTTCCTTAGTGACCAAGTTACAAATGCACACACAAAAACTCCCCATAAATATTTTTTTTTCTCTCATTGGGAATTCAATTCTTAATTTCCATGGATACTTCCGAAGAAACCCTACTCACCCAATTCGATTGGGATTCGTTCTTCGACCAGGTGCCTGAATTCGACGCCCATGATTTTTTGCAGGATGACACCGCTCCTGTTAGCGTCGCCGGCGACAATCCCTCCCCGAACGACCCCGTTTTGTCCCAAATCGAGAACATGCTCATGGCCCACCCCGAAAACGACGTCGTCTCCACCGAAACGCCATTGTCCGAGTCGTCTGAGTCCGACTTCTACAGGCTTCTCGAGGAGATTCTAGTGGAGCCCGATGAGGAACCGGAAAGTGAGCGTTCCAAGGCAGAGTCTGAGGAAGGTTCCGAAAAAGACAGAACCGGTGATGCAGTTTCTGATGAACCCACTTCCAAAAAGTTAAAAAGGTAAAAAGAGACTCTTTTTTTTTGGACATTGTAAATTTTTTAGTCATTTGAAAAAGTCACGTATGGCAGTTTGTAATATAATGAAATGGTGTATTTGGATTGGATGAGTTTATACAGAAGGAAAACATTAAATTACCTTTTTAGTAAGTTGAAATTAGCTTATGCATGATGTAGTTGGTTACATGATTGGATTATGGTGGATGTTGCACTTTGGTATCTAGTTTTGTATCGATGGAATATAATGAATGTCAATTTGGAAGGATTTATGAATTTTATGTGCGCGAAAGGAATTGTGTTTTGAGAAATTGGACGTTGATGGTTGTATCGTGATTGTTGGTTCATAATCAAATAGATTTCGCTGGAAACAAAAACTGATGGGGTGTTTTATGATGTTTGTTATGGTCTTGAAAGTTGTGTTCGACGTGTGTTTTTCAGGCAGTTGAGGAATAGGGATGCTGCTGTGAGATCTAGGGAGAGGAAGAAGGCTTATTTGAAAGACCTGGAGATGAAGAGTAGGTATTTGGAAGGGGAATGCAGAAGACTGGGGCATTTGCTTCAGTTCTGCTATGCTGAGAACAATGCTTTGCGGCTTTGCTTGCAATCGCGTGGTGCATATGGTACTTCCGTGACCTCGCAGGAGTCTGCTGTGCTCTTGTTGGGTAAGACTTGCTATGCCAAGTCAAATTACCATTCTTCTATTGCTATTGCTGTTTTGTTTTGGGCATTCATCTGGGTGACAATAGCAATTTTGCTTGATTATTTTGGTTTCATGATATGGCCTTCCTCTCGTGATTTTCATAAATGAATTTTATGCTAACGGCTCATGTTTTAGTTTCGTCGAAGCATTGATAAGTTGTATAACGTTGTCTTGGATGACCAGAGTTTTTGTGAACATATATACAGCCCATGCTAACATTATATTAAATTTGCTGATTTGTGAATCTAACTCATTCAAGGATAAGTAGGCCTGGGCTTTTTAAGCTGCTAACTATATTTTTTTCTTCAGTCTTGTAACTTTTATTTTGTCTTAATATTTTGAGAGGCGGATCCTTCGTATTTTTTTTAGGTGTTTTATTGGTACCAAGTAAGGTAATGCTATGTTTTGTCCGTTTGTGTTTGAATTGAAAAGTCATTAGGGTTAGTTTAATCCTGCCATATAAATGTTAAAATATTTAATTATTCATGAGGTTTTTATAGTTAATTCCTTTAGTCTCTCCATATGTAAGTTTTAATTCCTTTATTTTAGCCCCTACACATCATTGTAATTTCTTTTAATCCCTATGGCGAGAACTAAAACGGATTAAAATGAGATGAGAGACTGAAAAATCACTAAACGGCCTTTGGGCTTTTTCAAGCAAAAGTATCCCTCCTTTTTCTAAAATGTAAATGTTCTGCATATGCCAAAATCACAATAAATTTTTAACATGGAAATTCTTACCACTCATTAAAACAAGAAGATTCACTTTTATGCATGCT